>JAJSOF020000001.1:178592860-178922860 GCA_025594305.2 Periplaneta americana | reverse complement strand
TTAGCCCCAAATATATTCCTAAGCACCTTATTCTCCAATACCCTTAGCCTCTGTTCCCCTCTCAAAGTGAGAGTCCAAGTTTCACAACCATACAGAACTACCGGTAATATAACTGTTTTATAAATTCTAACGTCAAGTTTTTTTTGAAAGCAGACTAGATGACAAAAGCTTCTCAACCGAATAATAACAGGTATTTCTCGTATTTATTCTGCATTTAATTTCCTCTCGAGTGTCATTTATATTTGTTACTGTTGCTCCAAGATATTTTAGTTTTCCCAGCTCTTCGAAGGACAAATTTTCAATTTTTATATTTCAATTGATGATTGACTCTTAGATATTGAATATGAACAAAATCCGTCAAATAGTTTAGCAGAAATGGCTGTACACAGACTATTGCTAAAATTATTATTTTTCATATACCTCATTCTCCGATAAATGTAATCTTAGATACTAAATATGAACAAAATCCATCCAGTAGTTTAGTAGAAATCGTCTTACCCCGGCAGACAGACAGATGTCCTGTCAAGAACCACTTTTTCGACTTCACTAATGCTTAATACTCATTCTCCGAAAACCCAGAATAGTAATATGCGTTACAAGAGCGGTATGTTGAAGTTTTCATGTTCGAGGAAAAGTTTGAAAAAGCGAAACGTAGTTGAGCTTTTTTAATTTCCGAGAATTGAAAGAAACATACCGCTCGTGTATCGTACATTATTTTGTGCGAAGATCGTTTATTACATACCTGAAAGAGGAATTTCTAATTTGTTGCAATGAAATCTCCATCTTGGTTTCTGTTCAATGACGGAAAATTTGTAAAACAAAAATATCTATCTTCAACATTGTTGCTTTAAAATGTTTTCTGTGTTTACTATACTCCAGCAAGCCGTGATTTCCGTCTGTATTTTTTTCCCCAGTCCATAAATGCGAACTTAAAACAAACGGTAAGGTTATGTAATGATTTAATTTTTCATTTTAATATTTTAACAATATTATTTATATAACATATTGCAGTAATAACATCGGCATCTGGAATCTTGTTGATTTTTTCACGGCTTCGTTAATGTTACTTTTATCACGAATCCAGTAACTTTAGTGGAGTTGTAGAGTTTACTTATTTTTTGCAAATATTTAAAAACAATAATTAACAGTGCAATTTAGGTGAAATTGCAGTGGTAAGTTTCCAATTTATAATTATTACTATATTGAACGTCTCTAAAAATATGTTAGAAGCCTAAAGCAGTAAAATCAATATGTCACTTAGGCGGTAAGAAGAGGGAAATTGTTATATGTGTTAGGTTGGGAATACTGAATGTGGAATTTTAGACTTACCGCGGATTGGTTTTGTGCGGAAACCAAACAAATACGCACGATCTCGCACAAATATATTTTAGCGATATTGTGCTTTCTACTGGTAATGGTGATAAGGTAAAGATAGTGGTTATAATGATAAAGCAGGATGTCTTTGACCACCTGGATTTATTTTCTTTACAGGGAGTGATCGGCAATGTTTATTTCCATGTAGCTATAAAATTAAACGAAGTTGCTGTAAGTGTGGGATCTGTACACATCCTCTCGATTGCCAATCTTGTGCATTTGTTTGCTCACGAGGACAGTTATCTTCCGATGTACAAGCATATCGCGGTTGTAAATGGCTCCCGGCGACGAGATCGCACTTGTACGGAGGTTCTCAGTGCCTGCAGCATACGATTATCTTCCTCATACTATACTGCAGCGTATCTTTATTCGCAGGATCTGTGCCGGAGTTTTCAGAAATGTATATAATGTCTCCTGTACTAGTTTAACTTCGAGTGTACATGTTGTGAAAACTTTTTTCCTAATCATTTTTTTCAACCAAATTTTGAGAGCATATCTACTACGTCAAGGCGTAACAAAATCCGAATTTTGAACTCCCAAATGTTTTTGGCTTTTTATTTTTTTCTACTCTTCTTAGAAATATTTTCAAACCCAAATTTTTAGTGGAAGATCTCAATTTTTAAGCTTCTGTTTTTTTTTCTTTTTGGTTACATTCACAAGATGTAGAGAAACAATTCTATGAATTCATTTTATGAAATATCACATTTAATAATAATAATAATAATAATAATAATAATAATAATAAAATACTTATTGGCTTTTAAGGAACCCCGAGATTCATTGCCGCCCTCACATAAGCCCGCCATTGGTCCCTATCCTGAGCAAGATTAATCCATTCTCTATCATCATATCCCACCTCCCTCAAATCCATTTTAATATTATCTTCCCATCTACGTCTCGGGCTCCCTAAAGGTCTTTTATGAATAAAGAATCCTGTTCCTAATTGGTGATTATCGTTTCCTTCCCCATAATAGAACAAATAATCTCCTATTTGTATTACGCCGTTCCCATCTAACCTAACCTCCTCCTGTACTCCCACAAAGTCTATTCTACAGGGTGTTTCAGAAATACTTCGACAAATCTTGGAGGCATGTTCCTCACAACAAAACAAGAAAAAAAGCTCATATAAACATATGTCCGAAAATCCTTAGTTTTTTACTTATTAATGAAAAAACATAATGAAACATCTGTTAGATATTGTCAGCTTGGCAGCAAGTGTTGCAACTTTAATCAATTCAGAAACTCATAACAAATGTTCAAAATGTTCTCCTCTTGCTTCCACTTTCATTGTTATGAGTTTCTGAATTGATTAAAGTTACAACACTTGCTACCAAGCTGACAATATCTAACAGATGTTTCATTATGTTTTTTTAATTAATAACTAAAGAAACTAAGGATTTTCGGACATGTTTATATGAACCTTTTTTTTTCTTGTTTTGTTGTGAGAAACATGCTCCCAAGGTTTGTCAAACTATTTCTGAAACAGCCTGTATATCTAGCTAGTTCTTTTGCTACTAATGTTACCCCTCCTGTTCTATATAGACTTGTAACATTCCAAGTACCAAATCTCAAAACCTTATTCCTTTGCTGTGGTCGTGCCAGAGAATCAGTCCCATTCCGAGGATTATTTGAAGGTTTTGTAACAAGCTGTTTTTTACGGTGTTGTTAGCCCTTCGCCCAACCCCCAAGCTGGAGGACCACCCCTCATCGGCTGTCCGCGACTGCTTATTCGATATATTCACAGCTACCCTCCATATCTGGAGGCCGTCTCCTCGATCCGCAACCTGAGGACGCGCCATGCAGTGGAATAATAATAATAATAATAATAATAATAATAATAATAATAATAATAATAATAATAATGATTTATTTTAGCTGGTAGAGTTAAGATTAATAAAAAAGCATGGCTCTATTCTAAATTGTGCAACAGCACACCAAACAGTAACACACTCGCCTTGGAGAGGTCGCTGATGCATTTCTCAAGGGCTTTCTGGGCACCAATACGGAATGTTTTGTTTCTTGACGCAGCTCGACAAACGAAAATGATCTTAGTCATTACTGAGCACAACAGCATCGCCTGGAACATTTTCCAATATGGTTTCTCAAGTATCTTGACGGTTGAGCCAGTCACGTTGCCGAAATTTCTGAACCACCATAACTTTGTAGGGATAGATCTTGAGGTCTAGGTGTAAGATTCATCTGACACTCCGATGAGATATTCCCAATACCAGAGCATGTTGAAATCGTGGAGATATTGTAACAGCATGCCTCACTGCTGCGATATTCTCGGGATCCCAAACGTTGCGACATCTACCGGACGACTTCTGTTTGAAATTGAAACATTTTGTCTGGCATTTCTCACCCGTATCAGTAAGGTTTTCTTATCAGGAATTATTTCATGTCGACTTACTCTAAGGCCCGTAACACACTTGCGGAGTTTTCGTCAGCGAGAAATGTGTTGCGAGAAAATTAAAAAATTGATAACATGGATTCAAATGGACGTCCACACACTGGAAGAGATTCTCACTCGAGGCAAAAACCTCGCGCGAGTGTCTCGCTGGAATCGGTAGCTCAGCGAATTTTCTTGACACATTTATCAAAGATGTTTGATATTTATACTCTTTATGACGATTGAATGTAGAAAAAGATATCACAGGTGGCGATGAATTGTATTGTTTTTATTTGAAAACCAGCCGTACCCGTGCGCTCCGCTGCACCTGTTAGAAATAAATATAAAGTAATTACATAATTAAAATAGGACGTTTGATCCAGGGAACAACTTTTACAACAGCGCAAAATAATCTGCTTCGCTCATTACCCAATTTTTTTTTGCATTGCATTTATTGCATATATATTTTATGTATTTTAACACGATTCAATTGAGCATAGTTAAAATTTGAATTATAAAATAATGGATTGCTAAGCTAACGTACTATTACTGCATACTAAATCAATACACTCTCGTTTTTCGTTAATTCTCTGAGATTAAAATGAGTGTACATAAATATTATTTTAAGAAATACAGAAAACGAATGTACAAAATAGCCTATCAAATTTTCTGTGCATAAGAAGCTATTTTAATCTTACCTGTCCTCGATTTACTCAGACGTTACTGTAATAACATTATAGCAGTATGTCCATCTAGAGAAACTACGCTTTCCAATGGTGAAATAATAATTAATTATAGAAATCGGTTAATTTAGCTTCCGATATTACTTCATACAAACACAGAAACATTCTCTGTAGGCTATGTTTAATAGCTTTCGATTGTTGATGTCCAAGGCCCCTGTTTCGATTGTTGTTTTCCAAGGCCCCTTATAGACGAAGTCATTTGTTCTTAATTCATTGCACCGTCTTAGATGGCGTTATTTTAATTTTAAAACTCATTTATCTCATTAAATATCAGTGCTATCAAAATTTTGTGAAGAATAAAACTTATCGGAAATCATTTTTAAAGAAACTTTTGTTATGTAACATTTTTCACAAAAATCAATAATAAGCGAGATATTTCGAATTATTTAATTAAAGCCCCCTTATAACCCCCCTTTTAAATAAAGTATTTTGAATTCCATACAGCCTAAAATCTAAGTTACAACGAACTTAATTTATATTCCAGTTTTCATAAAAATCGGTTAAGCCATTATCGCGTGAAAAGGTAACAAACATACAGATAGACACAAACAAAAATTTCAAAAATGTGATTTTCGGTTTCAGGGTGGTTAATTATATATGTTAGGACCAATTATTTTTGGAAAATCGAAAATTACCAGAAAAATTTCGGCTACAGATTTATTATTAGTATAGATGAGGAAAGATGGCTGATAATTGCAGTCAGAAACTTATCGAACTTGTACGATGTCACGCATAGGCCTATTTATATGATACACGGGATGAAAACTATAAAAATAAGAAACTTAAAGAAGAACTCTGGAGACAAATATCAGATTATCTGAAAATAAATAGGGCTATATTTTATTTTCATGAGATTTAATAGTATTGATTAAACATTTGAAATAATGTATCTATATGTCTTAAAACTTTACGTAATTTTAATCAGAATATAGCAAAGAATTATCTATCATATCATGAATGGCAAAAATAAAAACTGTGGTCCATTGAACCTGAAATAACGCCTAAACGTATCATCATTCAAATCGAAACCAGTGTCAAAAACTCGCCCTTATTTTCGTAAGATACAATGTGATTTTCAGATATTTCTGGCTTTAATTTAGGCCTACTTCTTCTTTTCATTAACAAAATATGTTCATGTAACTCCATTTCCTCATCATCTGAATACTAAGAATTCAACATAGCGTTCGTACGTAATTTGTAAAGTACGACAATATACTTACAGGTTATATATTTAAGTACGACAATATACGTAAATACATAACCTATAATATTTCCCCTAACGAGTCATTACTATAATCAGATAAATGCTTTCTGCATGAAGGCGGTGCATAGATGATCATAGCGAGGTGTGATCTGTGATAGCGAGAACTCGCCAAGTGTGTGGAGGAAGGCTCTTCGCCTCTTTCTCGCAACACATTTCTCGCTAGCGAAAACTCAAATGTGTTACGGGCCTAAAATGGGCACGAAATTGTCACAGCGTTGCATTTACAGTCACCATATTTAAAAAAAATCATGGCTGTCCATGCCATGATGGTAACTGAAATGGCATGGCTTGTGCTGCTCAAAGATATAAGTTATGCCACTCAAGCACAACTATCAAGAAGGCTGCATGGCGGCCAATCCAAATCGGGGAGACCATTCTGCCGGACTCTGTAGAACAAGGCTGGGCAGCAAGAGCGGATTCTACTCTCTCACGGGGAGTCATATGATTTCTCTTCATCCCCTTCCTTCCCTGCCGAACACCGCGCAGCATTGATTGAGTGACGGATGAATATTAAGCGTCCCCGTTTAGAGTCTGGATCCGCTCTCGACGCCCAGCCCTGCTGTAGAAGGATCAAATTTTCGTCAAATCCAAACTCTTCACGGGGACACAACACCTCTGGCTGAACGGTGCCGTAGAAGTTATTTTCCATGAACCCTCGTAAATATACGTAGATTTCTTGTCGTTAGTATACCTTATCTTTCATAATCCATTGCAAGTGTAATTTGTTTCTTTCAGTAGCCAAATATTTGTCTGCGATTGTTACTCGAGAAGACTTTTATTGTACATCTCTATTTACACAAACGCACAGTACTTGTCTTGCAGACCGACATGTTATAGCTGAAATCCTAGATAACGATAAACTCGTATTTGCTCCTGCCATTTCATGTGTTATGTGCCATGTACAAACAACACGTGAGTTCTCATCTTTTATCTATGGGAATTTTCAAGATAGTGGTACGAAATTAGATCTGTTCTTTCCGGTAATATATTACTATGAGTTACATCACTTAGCGGCATGTTACACATTTTTAATACATAGACTAAGTTTAGCGCCCGAGAGGAAGCCGAGGGTGATAATTTCCACGAACGCATAAAGTCCCTTTACTTTCGTGTTCTACACATTATTTTATCCATTACAGACATCTAATCCAGAGTATACAGAGTAAACCGTCAGTAATGTCATTACTTTCGGGGGGTTTTCTTTGAGATATTTCAAACAAAAAACTTTAATACAGTTTTGCTCGTTTTTGCCTCCTTTTCGAGATAAAAATTGCTTTGTATGAAACATTTCATAGCGTGTTTTGGTAAAGCCATTGATTTAATCCCCAGTATGCTCAGTCAATTTAAGGGAGCATTGTATTATGGTAATAAATGATTGAAAGAATTTTAGTTTTGCTCTTTAAATGTACAGAAATTGAAGCGGTGAGATCAATAGCCATTCAAGTCCACTTGTGATCATTCATTTTTTGCAAATTTGAAATTAAATTTTGGATATTATTTCACAAGTGTTACGACTATAAAAGTTGGTATAATTATTACTTTGTCTTGATCTCTAAAACAACCAGAAATATTTCGTGCAAAAAGTAGTAATTACTTAAGAAATTAAAAAAAGTTTTTTCCATTTTTCTCGAAACTTGTGTAAATGGACTTGAATGGTTATTGATCTCACCCCTTCAATTTGATTCGAACAAATATAACATTGTAAAATCGTTTTGCAGAACGAAAAGTACATTACGAACATTTTTTTTAAAAGAACGTTACTAACGATTAAAAAAAAAAGACTTCAAACCCCTCTTATTAAACCAACTAGATTTGTATGACTTTCAGTGCTTTTTTCGTAATACATCCTCTTCAAGGACTTCGTAATATTGGTTTAAAATTGTAATATAAAATGCTGAAATTGATTTTAAACTTGACATGGGTCCGTAAGAATCGAGGAATTCATGTTACAAGAAAATCACAAAAAAAACGACATATATCGAAATCAAATCGCCATCCACAAATTAAGATCTGATACTCAAATACACAAATAATTTTTAGTCTATTTATAAGAACAGTTAAATTTTCCACACTGTCATGATATATTGTAAAATATGTTGTAGAAGTAAAAATTCATCATGTTTACGTAATAAGTAGTGACAGTGAACATGATCATACCAGCGTACTTTGCGAGCAAGGAACGAGCTGTATCGGAAAGAGGTCACTGTTGTAGGTATGTTCTCATCATTTTGTGGTTAAATTACAGACCTACCAACTTCCATGCATATTGCACGAGTCAACTTATTATTGTCTGACGACTCTGCTCTCCAGTATTGGCATGATAATTTGCGGAATTTCGAGGTATTATTATTATTATTATTATTATTATTATTATTATTATTATTATTATTATTATTATTATTATAACTCTTCTCGTGGCTGAGAACCCGAGAAGAGTTATTCTACATCAAACGCCGGGAAAGCCTCAAGTAATACATTATTATTATTATTATTATTATTATTATTATTATTATCATTATTATTATTATTATTATTATTATTATTATTTTAATAATATCACCTACTAAGTTCTCATCTCCCGCATTTCATTTCTCGTAAGTTGGTAAGTCAGATGTTACATGCGCTGTGCGATTGTCAAGAATGTCGTAATATGTTTAGTTCAGTATTTCGCCGATACGGTTGAACGCTTGGTCACGTAGTAAACATATACAGGGTGGAAGTGAAATAATCCTAATCCTACAGGGAGGATATGATACTTTTCAATGAATAGAAAATCTATATTATGTTTTGTGATTAAATGCACTGTTAATTAGGAAATTAAATATGATATGAAAATCAATAAAGAAAAAACTAAAATTACGGCCTTCTGCGGAAAATACCCTGTGCCTAGCAAAATATGTTTAGATTCAAAAATATTAGAAAGAGTAAATTATTTTACATATCTCGGATACACATTATCTTTTTTCGATGAAGTAGACATTTCACAGAAAAATTTTAAATACACCAAAACAATGGGAATAATTAACAATAGTATGAAGCGTTCTCTAGTACAAAGACATAATAGAATTTGCCTATACAAGACCTTGGCGAGACCTGTACTTTGTTACGGCAGTGAGGCATGGACATTGAGGAAGAAAGACGAAAGCAGAATAACGGCTAATGAAATGAAATTTATGAGATAGGCTATACAGCGGGATATACGAAATGGGATCACAAACGCAATGAAGGTGTAATGGAAGAATTACAACTAGAACCTGTAATTCATCACGTAAAACATGATCGGAACAACTGGATAAATCATCTGTATCGCATGCGTAGAGATAGAATCCCAAAAGTCATGCTCCACTATCGTCCAAACGGGAAGAAATCTCTCGGTCGTCCAAAAAAGCGCTGGATTGAAAATTCAACTGTAAGATCTTAAGAGGCATATGGCCTAATACTTGAAGAGAAGAAGAAGAAGAAGAAGTTTGAAGTTTCAGTAATCCGGCAACATCGACGCTAACACACTCTACTCGTGATATAGATGTAAGAATCAACGAACTCGGTGTGTCTCGGTAGATGAGCTGCTCTCTGCCTCGACGTTGCCACTTGTTCGCGTGTGCAGTGACTTGAAATGAGAGATTTTTAAAATTAAATTTACACGAAAACCGTGCACGCTATTGAAATACGCCAGAGGGATAAATTATGCTTTATTAGATTTCCTATCGATATGGACAAAAATCACGATCGTACTCGCAATAGTTACCGAATAAGAGATTGTTAAACATTGGATAAAAAAATGTTTTTTTTCTGAAAAAAGTATGAACTTTCAACTTTTTGTTTCATACAACATGAGCTATTCGCTCTGGAAATCTGCAAGGCTATTTCACTTCCACCCTGTACAGGCAGGTTATTCCAAAATAAATTAAATCTCTAATCTGAACAACACTGAACGAATTAACTTTTGTTCACGGCCATAATGTTCAAAATGTTCTGTTGCCATCAAAATAGCAGCCCAGGTTCTCATGCTATAACACAATACTTTCCATATACCTATTTCGCATAACGAGAAAACAGAAAGAAACCTCTGGAAATAAGCCTCACATCCGTTGACTCGGAATAATGCTGCATTGAGTACCACTGCCCCAGAGATTTTATCCCACAAGGTTGTCGTCACTGGACTGTGACATCATTGTCTTCGTGATTCGGATACATAAATTCGCTCAGTTTTAAAAAAAAGCTGCAGAGGTTGTTGCGAAATCTACACAAGTAGAGTGATGAGATGGAATAGCGTCGTCAAGCACGCATTGTATCATGTCGAGCAGCTAAGGGGATACAAGGGAAATTACTTAGCATAATTGCACACTTCTATTGTCAAGATGGCGATGATCCGATCTCTGTCCGAGTGCGATTGTGTGTAGCGCTTGCAAAACTCTTTGTCGCTTGCATACCGTCACGCTTCCAGCCCCCACCTTCCTTTCTTCGCTGTTCTTTTGTTTTAGAGTCGGTTGCTAGGCGAAAATTCTCTCATTTGATCATTGCGTTCTGGCCATAGAGCTCATCATACAGCGTATTCCGAATCTCACCGGTCTGGTGGCATCAATGACGTCACGTTGCAGCGAAATAAGGAACAAAACTGCTGGAAGGATCGATAGCTGTCATGGCGACTGTAGAACTGAGACGAGATGTTATGGCACCAACCTGCGCGAAGTTTCAAATTGCCGGCCAGCAGGGTAGAGGAGTGGGGGTTGTTTGGGTTACGGTTCTCAGGCTCAGAGCGGCAGGCATATCCGTTTCATCTCTTTCCAAAAACATTTGTCTTATCTTAGTATCACCACTTTCCTACTCAAGAGTCCGAAGGTACCTAATGAAATTACACCCGCTATTCCATCTTATATTCTTATTCTCCGTCCGAATCAGACGACTGATCTGTGCTGGAATCAGATGTCCCTAAGTTTATGGAAATGTTCTCCAAAATACCGTCCATCGTGTGCTCACTTTCAATGTAATTATTCTCTACTGTCTTCACATAATCATACACTGATATCCATTTTTGGAAGAAGCGATTGCAGAGTCGCCTCTGCTTATGCGTAGCGTAGAAATTATAGATGAGTCTTCTTAGGACTTCCTCATCAAAACTGTCTACAGCTGGAACAATCTTCTTCTTCGGCTGTGATTTTTCCGGACTGGAGAAAGAATCTGCTGTTCCTGCCTCAATATTTTTCCTTTCTTTCCTGATTCTTGCCAAGGTTCGCTTTGAAATACCATTGCCAGCCAGTACTCTTGCACACACGCTTTTCAATGGAATTGGTATTCCGTTTACAGCCTCTTCTGACATGAATTTCCATACATTGTATGCTATTTCATGTCCTTGACTATGAACTACTCTATGATTTCACACCTTAGACAATGCCATAATGAGGGCGCTCAGAAGGACAATGTTTTCAGTATTAGCAATAGCGTTAGTAGCACAACGATCTGAACACTCGGGATGCTAGTAACCAACTATACAAGTTGTTGTCTGTGCTACGCTAGCAAAATTTTGCGAAATTTTCGTAATCCCATCTCGTTCAAAGAAAATATAGCATAAACAATTTATTTCTTGAACCAGTAGTAATAACGGGTCCGTTGACATGTTCGCTCATAAGCCATTAACATTGTTTTTACGTTGTGCTCATTACAAACAATACAGCAGAACTAAAGCAGAACACACCGCCATGACACAACAGTGCACGATGTTATTCGTCTGCTAATTCCCGCCCTATACAAGAACCAATCAGATTCACTGATGGCGGCTGATGGAGACTGCCATCACCTCTGCAAGTTGATGGCACCGCTGCGACACCGGTGGAGCATCAATGACGTCATCGGTGGAATTCGGAACACCGTGATGTCATCGGATTGCTCACCGGTGAGATTCGGAATACGCTCATATCGACAGCCCAATCCAAAAGGGAAGCAATTCAAAATTTAAGGTTTTGAGAAACCTGATTTTAAATCTTCATGTTGCTGTGAATAATGCAGTTAACACACACTAATTTGAAGCTTATTATCATATACAAGGACAGATTGGAGTATTTGGCCTATTGTTCGAGCAAGGGGAACAATTCCAAAATTCTCAGTTGAATGTTTTAAGTCTTTTGGAATTCCTTTAAATATTTTGAAAATTATTGTTATAGACGTAATGAAATATTCTGTTCAGATTTTACGTAATCACCTGTACACCCAAATTTCCTTATATTCTATTTGATTAATAATGATTATTGATTAAAAGTACTTTCCCAAGGGTGGCTTCCGTTTTATTTATCTTTTGAAGAGGTGGAGAAGTTCAAATATCTTGGAGCAACAGTAACAAATATAAATGATACTCGGGAGGAAATTAAACACAGAATAAATATGGGAAATGCATGTTATTATTCGGTTGAGAAGCTTCTATCATCCAGTCTGCTGTCAAAAATCTGAAAGTTAGAATTTATAAAACAGTTATATTACCGGTTGTTCTGTATGGCTGTGAAACTTGGACTCTCACTTTGAGAGAGGAACAGAGATTGAAGATTTTTGAGAATAAGGTTCTTAGGAAAATATTTGGGGCTAAGAGGGATGAAGTTACAGGAGAATGGAGAAAGTTACACAACGGAGAGCTGCACGCATTGTATCCTTCACTTGACATAATTAGGAACATTAAATCCAGACGTACGAGATGGGCAGGCCATGTAGCACGTATGGGCGAATCCAGAAATGCATATAGAGTGTTAGTTGGGAGGCCAGAGGGGAAAAGACCTTTGGGGAAGCCGAGACGTAGATGGGAAGATAATATTAAAATGGATTTGAGGGAGGTGGGATATGATGGTAGAGACTGGCTTAATCTTGCTCAGGATAGGACCAATGGCGGGCTTATGTGAGGGCGGCAATGAACCTGCGGGTTCCTTAAAAGTCAGTAAGTAAGTAGCTTCCATTTGAAGAGTCCACTGCAAGAATGATGGATGTCACTTGTCGAAAATGAACCAAGACTGTCAATGCATAGCTTAAGACATATAGAATGTACATACAGAGTTATATGGCATTAACACTGATAGTCATTGTCCAGTAATGATCGGAAAATCACAGTTAAGCTTTGAGCGCTAACCATTTCAAACTTTCAATTGCTTCTCCTGCAAAATGTATTCCAAATGACATCCATCATTCTTGCAGTGTAAAAATAAACATCGTAAATAGTGATAACGCAAATGATTATTTTTATTTTATTTGTTTAGTATGCAGTGTCTTTTGGTAACTCGTACTGAAGGGCAGCTACCCTTGTGGGATTTATATATGTATAAAGCATCATTAACAGAATTTCAAAGGTCATTTGATTTGTCGTAGCTACATAAAGCTTTAAAATGCAGGTTTCTCGAGACTTCAAATTTTGAGTTGTTTGCTTTTTAACTGGCCGTCGATATTAAAACGAAAAATGTTTTCAATTTTCAACTAATTGAAAAAGTCAGCAGTTTAAGATACAGGGGTTATGTTTTTATGTTTAAGCCTACCATTCTCTCCAGATGTTCCGAGACCGTCCGGATTAAGAACTAAGTTTCCCATGTCCCAATGAAAACTCTTCGGAATGCCCGAATGTCCTGGTTTCTGAATAATAATAATAGTAATATACGTTACAAGAGCGGTATGTTGACGTTTTCATGGTCGAGAAAAAGATTGAAAAAGCGAAACGTAGTTGAGCTTTTTTAATTTGATGAAAACAAACATTCCGCTCTGTATCGTACATTATTTTAAGATCGTTTATTACATACCTGAAAGACGAATTTCTAATTAGTTGCAATGAAATCTCCATGTTGGTTTCTGTTTAATGACGCCAACTTCGGAACACCAAAATATCTTTCTTCAACATTGTTGCTGTAAAATGTTTTCTGTGTTTACTATACTCCAGCAGGCCGTGACATACGTCTGTCTTTTTTTCCCCCAGTCTATAAATGCGAACTTAAAACAAACGGTAAGGTTATGTAATGATTTATTTTTCATTTTAATATTGTAACAATATTATTTATATAACATATTGCAGTAATAACATCGGCATCTGGAATCTCGTTGATTTTTCACGGCTTCCAATGTTACTTGTATCAGGAATGCAATAAGTTTCGTGGAGTAGTAGACTTTACTTAATTTTTGCAAATATTTAAAAACAATAATTAACATTGCAATTTAGGTGAAATTGCAGTGGTAAGTTTCAATTTATAATTATTATTATGTTAAACGTCTCTAAAAATAATATGTTAAAAGCCTAAAGTAGTAAAATGAATGTCGCGCTTAAGCGGTAAGAAGAGGGAAATTGTTATGTGTTTAGGTTGGGAATACTGAATGTGGTATTTCACACTTACCGCGTATTGGTTCTGTGCGGAAAACAAGCAAATACGCACGATCTCGCACAAAATAATTTAAATAATTCCTTACGTTACATGAAACCAAAATAGCTTTAGTTTTATTTCTCTGTGCATTATTTTATTTATCTGTTAATTTCATTAATTCAGTATTCTGCCCGAGGGCAGGTCTTTCACTGCAAACTCAGCTTTCTCCAATATTTCCTATTTTCTGCCTTCCTTTTTGTCTCTTAGATTAGTCTATCATCTTATATCTTCTTCTGCTCCTAACTCTTCTCCCGTCCACCATTCCTTCCAGTGCATCCTTCAGTACGCAGTTTCTTCTCAACTAGTGTCCCAACCAATTCCTTTTCCTCTTCCTGATCAGTTTCAGCATCATTCTTTCTTCATATACTCGTTCCAACATAGTTTCATTTCTTATTCTGTCTGTCCACATGTTCCATTCTTCTCTATATCCACATTTCAAACGCTTCTATTCTATTCTATTCACGTCTCTTCACTTCGTCGTAATGTCCATATTTCTGTCCCATACAATACCACACTCCATACAAAGCACTTTACTAGTTTTTTCCTTAGTTATTTTTCCAGAGTTCCGTAGAAAATGCTCCTTTTTCTACAGGGACATCATTTTATTTTTACTAACATTTTTAATATTAACTTGCCTATACCTCTGGATCAACGCCGTTTGCAATTCCCTTCCACGACTGGAGTTCGATGATACTGACGTAATATACAAACAAATCACTTTACTAGGTATAGGAGGGAAGAAAAGTAGTTCATCCATTTATGTAAACTAGGAAATATCGCGCTTTTGAGTTTGATCATTTTCATTAGGTTTTTGTTTAATCAAAATACAGTACAGTATTAACAACGAGTGTTTTTACTCACGAACTGAGCTGTCCATGTGGACGTATTCATTATGCAGTGTATATTATACTGTCTACAACACATTAGCGTACAATATAGAGAATGAAGTTAAATTGAAAAATAATCATAATATGGATATTTAAACACATTTTTGATACAGGCTTCAGTTCTAATGTGCATATTATCGCACTATAGACTATTGTACTTAATTCCAATTACCAGTTCTTCGTACTAGTAACTCATGTTGAAATAATTCTGTACCTGCTCTATAAAAGAGTACCTTACGTACTGTAAATTCAATCTTCACTTCTGCCCGACCCGAAAAGATAAAATTACTCAGACATACTATCTACTGTCCGTCCAAGTGGTTATGTCGTAGGGTCGTAGAAAGGAGGGAAATCACGTGACAGTTAATTACTTAACGAGGCCCTTTTATTTAAGTTATTTTAAACAGTTGTATAATATTACGTAGACGTCCAATTCCTAACAGAAATTAATGTTCTCAGAAAAGAGCTAAGACAGGCCTGGTTTTAGCTGGCGAATAAAAGTTGGTGGGGGAAACCGGGATACGACGTAGGCAAATGAACGACAGTACCTGTGCGAAAATGATTCAATATTGAAAGCTCTTTCGTCACTGGAAAATGCGAACATATTTTTGGAACGTACTGTGGCTACTATGACTGTATATGCGGTCTTGGATCTGTATGGAAGACTGTTGAAGGGGTGGGAGTGAAGTACATTAAAAAACTCAGGTACAATAAAAATTGAAGTAAAAATAAAATGATGTCCCTGTATTAAAAGCTTCTTTGGCCATTGTTATCCTACTTTTGACTTTCTGACAGAACATCTAGAAGCTTGGAGGCCGTTACTTCTAAGCTGTCCGACCATCCCCTCCTCCCGCACTAGCAGGTATACGGTACCATTCAGCTGCAAAACATTTTCTGAACAGACTTTATTGTATTGTGAGAGCAGCTGGACAATGAAAAAATGGTCAACGTTTTCAGTTTGTAGTGCAACGAACAATTCTGCTGTGTGTGGGTTCTTCTGTAAAATGAAGCCTCTAGTTTTTCTGTCCCCGGTATACACCCCAAGTATTTGAAGCTGTCTACTTGCTCTACTGCCTCATTTATAATTCGCAAGTTTACCTTCTTTATTTTTCTTTCTATGACCACGCTCTTCGTCTTGCACTTATTTTCATTGCATACTGCTCAAGCATTGCAAGAACTCATAGGAAACTACAATAATAATAATAATAATAATAATAATAATAATAATAATAATAATAATAATAATAATAATAATAATAATAATTCAGAGCTCTAATTTACAAGTAAAACGCACAAAAAGTTCCATCAGCCAGTACAGGATACTGAAATCATAAAGCCTGTACCATCTGAACTCCTTGTCCACTTTCGCTGTTGTCCATTGGTGTGTGTACGCGTGTCTGTGCTGAGGAAAACGGTTTAATGGCCCCAGAACAAAAAGAAGAAACTGGCTCTTGAGTGCACAACACGGTTCAATTTCCGTTCCCCTACGGCGTCAGGCAGGGCCACTGGTGTTAGAATACAATAAAAACAACACAATTGCACATGCTTAAGCCTGTTAGAAATTCAGAACTGTACAGGAGCTCTTGTACAAGGTCTACTGATGAACTACACATTTAATTAGAGTTTGTGACGACAGACTGAAATCAACTTCATAACTGGACCCTGATCTCACTCTAGTACACTGCATCGCGTTACGAAGTTTAAGAACAATTTTATTTTAGTATTTATTTATTTAACCTGGTAGAGATAAGGTCATCAGGCCTTCTCTGCCCCTCTACCAGGGGATTACAACTATAACATGAACAATAAAATTACAATTAATATTAAATTTACAATTACAATTACAATAAAAATTAAAGTACGACAAGAATACCTGATTAATGCAAGCTAGACATTTTATCATAGAAGTTAAGAACAAAGAATATTTTGTATTCACTGAATTACAAATTAAACCTACAATAACAAAATTCTATAGTGATGAAATTACCGGATATTGAAATATTTTGTGATAGATTAAGAGAACTATTTACAAGAAACCATGTCTGAAAGAGTCTCAATTACTGACCAAGTGCCTAGTAAGTTTGCGTTTGAATTGAATTTTATTTCGACAGTCCCTGATGCTAGCAGGTAACGAACTCCAGAGTCTTGGCAGGGCTATTGTGAAAGAGGATGAGTATGAGGAGGTGCGATGGGATGGTATTGTTAGTATTGTTTCATGGCGAGTGTGTGTGTTCAGATTATGGTGGGAAGAAAGGTAAGTGAAGCGAGACGACAGGTACGAAGGAATAGAAGAGTTCAAGATTTCGAAGAGAAGGAGAAGTGAATGTAAATTTCTTTTTTTTTTTATCTAGTTTAAGCCAACCTATTGCTTCCAGGGATGGGGTAATGTGATCATATTTATGAACATTGCTTACAAAACGTACACACAAATTATGAGCGCGTTGAAGTTTCGTTTTGTTGTCGCTGGAGAGGTCAGTCAGTAAAATGTCAGCATAGTCAAAATAGGGAAATACAAGTGTCTGCACAAAGGACTTTTTTAAGCAAGAGGGAAGATGAACATTTACCCTTTTTAGCACATGGATAATAGAATATACTTTTCTGCAGGTTTCTGATGATAGAATCGGGAAAAAATAGACGCAATAGTGCGTAACTTTTTTTTTAACGTGAAACGGTTTAGCTCGTGTGTTGCTTAGCAACGGCAATGAGTTCCATTACACTATTCTGACGTCACTAGCTAAGCAACGGATTAGCGTGAAACTTGAAATACTGTATATCGAATTCTTGGAGCTGTTTTATTACTAAGAAAAATTAAAAATCATATGTTGAAGTAAATAGTTTTGAAGCTCTTTTTAGAAATGCTGTTACTCGTCTTTCTTTCTTTCTTTCCCTTTCTAGTCATGGGATCAGCATGACGCAGGGTCTCCGCAGAGACATCACAGAACAATGACAAAACAACGGGCAAACGTCCCATTAAAAGAAGATAAATTTCTTCTAATACTCACCTGGGTTTGAAAGCGCACATACTATGACACAACCATAGCGACGATAAGAAATTATTGGCGAGGTATTGAATCTTTTAAGTATAGGTTACTTCGTTTATATGTCTAATTAAAAGTGTAAGGTGGTCATAAAGTTCGGACTAACAGACAAAGATGTCCATTCCTTTCCACCTCTTTTCCTCTCTATTTTTCCCATTTTCCCCTTTCCTTTTTCTTCTTTTTCATATTCGTTACTTTATTTTTCCATTCTTTTCTTCCTAACTCATTTTCCTTTTTCTTATATTTTTCTTGTTCTCATATTTTTCTTCTTCACTTCATTTTCCTCATCTTTTCCTTACACTTCTTTTCTACAATTTTGCCTTTTCCCTCTCATCTCTTCTTTTACCCATTTTTCGTCAACTTATGTTCTTTTTTCCATCCTTTTCTCCTAGTTTTCGTTTTCTTTTTCCATTTTATCTCATATTTTTCACTTTTTTCACTCTTTTCCTATTCTTCTCTTTCGTATCCTTAAATTTCCTCTTGAACTTTCTCTTTCCCCTTGCCTTTCATTTTTTTCTATTCCTTTTCCTTATTTCGTCTTTATTTTTCTTTTCTTACCCATCTTCTTCACTTCCTTCTTCTCATATCCTTTCCTTTCTTTTTGTCTTCACTCCTCACTATCTTTCCCTTTTCACATTTCTCTCTCTTCCCTTTTCCTTTTTTTCTTCCTTATATCTTCTTTTTTCTTCCTGCTCATCTCTTCTTTCTTTGCTTTTCTTCCCCTTCATGTCCTCCTTTTCCTGTTACTCATCGTTTCATGTTCTCCACCTTTCCTCTACGTACCCAGTTTTTCTAATCACCTTGTAGTATTAAACCCTTGCTTCTAAGTCCACATTTGTTATTTGTATACCATCGTATCTATCAGCGTATAACTTAAGACTTAAGGTACGTAATCGACTCTGAAAGTTACAGTGTAATCAAAGATTTACATAAACCAGCTTGGCAATCTCTTGACGCTACATGTTTCTGTCCATCACATCAGCTTCACGCTGAGAATCTTCTTAGTCCTATAAAAAATTTATCAACTTATCATAAATAAATATTTATACAACCGAGAATTTTACATATAATCTCGCTTCCTGTCCCGTCATTTTTACACTGTTCACGTGTCAGTTGTATTGTACGTAGTGTTATTTTGTTGCGTTTCTTTGCAAGGAAAGTGATCTTTTCTTGCTTTACTTTACAAAAAAGAAGTTACCATTTCTTGCGTTAATTTGCTAGGAAAGAGATCTTTTCTTGTATTATTTTACAAGAAAAGTAATCTTTTCTTGCGCTATTGCGTTACTTTGCAAGATAAGTGATCTTTTTTGCGTTACTTTACAAGGAAAGTGATCTTTCCTTGCGTTACTTTGCAAGAAACGTGATTTTTCTTGTGTTACTTTACAAAGAAAGTGATATTTCCTTGCGTTTCTTTACAAGGAAAGTTATTATTTCTTGCTTTACTTTATAAAAAAAAGATAATTTGTTGCGTTACTTTACCAAGAAGACGATAATTTCTTGTAGTCTATTATTTTATAAGAAAAGTGATCTTTTTTGCATTACTTTACAAGGAAAGTGATCTTTTCTTGCGTTACTTTATCGGGAAGGCAATCTTTTCTTGTATTATTTTGCAAGAAAAGATCCTTTTCTTGTGCTATTACAAAGAAACTGATCTTTTCTTGCGTTACTTTGCAAGAAAAGTGATCTTCCCTTGTGTTACTTTACAAGGAAAGTGATTTTTCCTTGCTTACTTTGCAAGAAAAGTGATCTTTGTTTGCATTACTTTACAAGGAAAGTTATATTTCCTTGCGTTCCTTTACAAAGAAAGTCATTATTTCTTGCTTTACTTTACAAGAAAAAAAAACATTTCTTGCGTTACTTTACCAGGAATGCGATCTTTTCTTGTATTATTTTAAAAGAACTTGCAAGATAAGTGACATTTTCTTACGCTAATATAAGGAAAGTGATCTTTTTTGCGTTACTTCACAAGGAAATTGATCTTTCCTTGCGTTACTTTGCAAGAAAAGTGATCTTTTCTTGCGCTATTACAGGGAAAGTGATCTTTTAAAGATATGCCTACCCTTTCCAAGGACGTTATTGCTTTAGACACACTACTGTGCCGTGCGATTCACTAGGTGTGGCGCGAAAATTTCAATACTTCTCTGGTAAAAATAATTGTAATAATTTCATTCAGTACCAGCTTTCAAAAATAGAATATGATGCTTTTATTTTCTTTTTTTCCTTTGTTTATCGTAGTTTAACCTCTCCCTTTTAGGTTCATTTATACGACCCACCTCACACGAGCCTTACAGGGCCGGAAGAGGAATTAGTCTATTGGATCACATAATATATACTTTTTTGACCATACAAGGACATGGAGGGCCTCCCCGGATGAGTGATCAGCTCCGATACAACACAAAGATTTAAGACATTACACACTATTCACTCATAGATATGAAAGGATTAAGGTGAGGATCGCCGTCCATGGCCGGACTTTCAAGAGGTACAATCCCTCCATTTGCCTGAAAATAACTGAGGAAACCTTGAAAAACCTCTGTATTTTTATTTTAAAATCGGCTTTAATGAGCTCAAACGCGAAAATATGCCACAATAATTTAAATATCATGAAATATTATGCGTTTATATAAAAAAGCCAAAATATGCAAATACATGCAACATAAAAAAATTGGTTTGATAAGCTTAAATGTTGATGATTCGTGAAGATAATTAACCAGAAATTAATTACAGCCAATGGAAAAATATATGGGAATGCATGAACTTACTGGCCCTAGTTATTTATTTATTTTTTATTTTAGTAGGTTATTTTACGACGCTTTATCAACATCTTAAATTATTTAGCGTCTGAATGAGATGAAGGTGATAATGCCGGTGAAATGAGTCCGGGGTCCAGCAACGAAAGTTACCCAGCATTTGCTCATATTGGGTTGAGGGAAAACCCCTGAAAAAAACCTCAACCTAGAAATATTTTTAGATTAGTTGAAAGAAATCAGAAAGGATTAATCATTCTTATTAACAAATAGGATTTATTAAATTCTGGAAAAAATTGTTCTCTGCAAAAAAATTTCGAAATTTTCATTCGAAAAAAAATTGCTCCATTTGACAATGTCCCCTGGGGGGCTTCTGCTAGAGAGTCTGATTTTTTTCAAATTGTACTTTATTTTTAAATTTATCATTGTTCCGTATTCTCTCCGCAATCATAGGCTATTGTATTTTTAATTTTACCTCTGCTTTGTATTCTGGATCCTAGTGGTCAGCCGTAGATTTCGGCCAGATGTCCCAAATTGTGGAATTTGTGTAAAGGAGGTCTTTCTATTTTAGAAAAAGAGAATAAAAAAAGCAAAATTATTATATAACGAAATAGATAAGAGTAATTTATTTGATTTTTTTTTTTTTTTTTTTTTTTTAGAAATTGAAAATACCTATTTTACAATTTTTTTAAAAGATTCTTTGATAAGATTTTCTACAGTAACTTTCCCCGACTGGGAATCGAACCCGGGCCACCTGATTTCGCTGCCAGGCGCACTAACCGTTACTCCACAGGTGTGGATCCCTAGTTATTATATCATACTTATTAGATACCTATTTTAAATCTAATTAAAATTGAGGTCTTGCAATTCATTTTATGTAATTTTTCAGAAAAGTATATATATTTTGAAAGTTCATTGTTTCAGTCATTGGCTTTACTGTTGTGTATGTTTTAGGTATTAACTTTTACATAATAAGTTACAAGACGTATAAACGTTTTCGTTGACCAGTGTCAACATCTTCAGATACGAACAACATATTGTAATATTGATTGTTCGTATCTGAAGATGTTGACACTGTTCAACGAAAACGTTTATACGTCTTGTAACTTATTATGTAAAGGTTAACACCTAAAGGCTGGTTCACAATAAACCGGGAATGAAAACGACAACGAGAACGAGAACGGGAACGTTAAAATAAGTAATTTAAATTAAAATAAGTTAATTGTATTTAAATTTAAATTTAAGTTAATTGTGAATGTTCACATTTAAATACATTTATTTTAACAATATTTCAAATTTAAATACTTTTTAACCTTCCGTTCTCGTTTTCATTCTCGTCGTTTTCATTCTCGGTTTATTGTGAATGTATTTAAATGTGAACATTCACAATTAACTATTGTGAACGCTCAAATTTAAATACACTTATTTTAACATTACTTCCGTTCTCGTTCTCGTTGTCGTTTTCATTCCCGGTTTATTGTGAATGTATTTAAATGTGAACATTCACAATTAACTATTGTGAACGCTCAAATTTAAATACACTTATTTTAACATTACTTCCGTTCCGTTCTCGTTGTCGTTTTCATTCTCGGTTTATTGTGAATGTATTTAAATGTGAACATTCACAATTAACTATTGTGAACGCTCAAATTTAAATACACTTATTTTAACATTACTTCCGTTCTCGTTCTCGTTGTCGTTTTCATTCTCGGTTTATTGTGAATGTATTTAAATGTGAACATTCACAATTAACTATTGTGAACGCTCAAATTTAAATACACTTATTTTAACATTACTTCCGTTCTCGTTCTCGTTGTCGTTTTCATTCCCGGTTTATTGTGAAACAGCCTTAAAACATACACAACAATAAAGTCAATGACTGAAACAATAAACTTTCAATAAAATTGGGGTGATATTTTCAATATTGTAAAGGATATGTTGTAATTGAAAATATTGGTACGTCAAGTAAAAGATCGTTTGATAGCGACATGTAATTAACCAAAGTTTTCACTTGCCTGAGTGATCCTCCAGCAAGTTCCCTGACCTGACGACGTTGAGCGCTCCTCAGCACAGTTATTACTCTCCTGTAATTGTTTGTTGGCCTCTATTATCGATGCATTAGGTGGCTTCAACATTGAATTATTGACCGTTAGAAATTTCCAGTTAGGAAACTTGTTGTTTCACTTACCTCCATAGTGGAGCTCACCCGAGATGATAAAAAATGTATAGATTTCTCTATAACAAGGTCTTCCAAAGAAAGTTAATGGGGAAAGCGCGGAGGGAACAGAGCTGCTGTTTATCTCAGCCCGCGGAGGAAGGTGTAACTCTGTAATTATATCCTGCGTACAGTTAAGCTAGAATTGGAACAAACCTGGCAAATATCACCACGGCTGCCCCGGGCCCCACATCACCTGCGCCTCTCATTACAGATTTATTATTCACCAGACAGCAGCAGCGCATGTCCTGAAACAGTGTTGCAAACCCTAGGGAAATTTTCCTAGATTTAGAGAAAACATACGAAATGTAAGGAAATAGGAAAAGTCGTACCGGGCTGATTAACATACTACTTTTCACCTGCAAGAGATCTGATATATTCAAAATTAACATACAAAATACATATTTTTTCTTGCATACAATATTTTTATTTGCTTTACATTTTGCCTACTCATTAAATTTGACATACTTACCTTTTGAATAATTTCAATGGAAAAATTGTTCCGGGGCCGGGTATCGATCCCGGGACCTCGGGTTGAACGTACCAGCGCTCTTACCAACTGAGCTACCCAGGAACTCCACTCGACACCGTCTCAACTCTTCCCTTTATATCCACACGACTCGCGTGGGCTGACGAAACGCCAGAGACCCACATCGAGTGCACACCATCTCTGTGTGACTTGAAATTGTGGTTTTCTGTTAACGTACACAGTGACGTATAGAGGTTATATCAGTGTCGCCGGATGTGCCGGAATTTTGTCCCGCAGGAGTTCTTTTACATGAAAGTAAATCTACTGACATGAGCCTGTCGCATTTAAGCATACTTAAATGCCATCGACCTGGCCCGGGATCGAACCCGCAACCTTGGGCATAGAAGGCCAGCGCTATACCAACTCGCCAACCAGGTCGACCGCCGAGACGTAGATGGGAAGATAATATTAAAATGGATTTGAGAGAGGTGGGCTATGATGGTAGAGACTGGATTAATCTTGCTCAGAATAGGGACCAATGGCGGGCTTATGTGAGGGCGGCAATGAACCTTCGGGTTCCTTAAAAGCCAATAAGTAAGTAAGTATATAAATGCATGATACGTATCATAATGCCGTTTAATTTTGGCTCGAAGGAAGACACTTAACACCTTATTACAAGTTAGGCATTTTACACTCTCCTCCCATTCCACCAGAAATCTCCGTTTTTTGGAGGTGGAAGGTTCAGACACAGCCACTGCTCCACCACTACTGCCGCTTGCTTGTACACACGTAAACTGAGTAAAGGTAGCTACCAAGGGAGGGGTTTGCTCTGCGGACAGTATATCTAAATCGCTTGAAGGTCATGAATCACAGGGATTCACAAATTCTTCTTTTCCCAGCGATGCTCTAGAGGCTTCTGCCACAAGCCTCCCACTGAACTCTCGGATCCTGGAATGACTGCCAACAGTGAGCTTAATACGTAGAAGGATCGAAGTTGAACTAAGTGTTACGATACATTGCTATTACGAACTTATAGACCTACTGTTACTTAATATAACTCAATTTTTTCGGATAGGCAAAGCCTGAAAAGCCTCTTAAGAGCTTTACCACTGGTGTTCTTTTCAGTGCCAGCGGGAGGAATTTTCGAATTATATTTAACAAATATACCTTACAAAACACTTTTTTTTAACATTATACGAGTCCACACCTGTGGAGTAACGGTTAGCGCGTCTGGCCGCGAAACTAGGTGGCCCGGGTTCGATTCCCAGTCGGGGCAAGCTACTTGGTTGAGGTTTTTCCGGGGTTTTCCCTCAACCCAATATGAGCAAATGCTGGGTAACTTTCGGTGCTGGACCCCGGACTCATTTCACCGGCATTATCACCTTCATCTCATTCAGACGCTAAATAACCTAAGATGTTGATAAAGCGTCGTAAAATAACCTACTAAAATAAAAAAAAAACATAGATAATTACTAGCACCGCATACTCAGTGTTCCACCAGAAATTTGCATCGCTAGAACGCACATTAGGCCTATTATGGTTTTGGTATGCACGTGGCTTAATAAATTACGTACGAAAAACTGATATTGATAGTTTCCTGGCAAACTGCTCCTGATCTTTGATTGATCTCGCATTGAAGTCCAGTTGAACGTGTCCACAATCACTCATAATTATTTCCTGCTTCCTGATGTAGTTCCGTCTGGTTGCTTGGTAATTGAAAAGTCAATCCGCTGAATGATTAACATTTCTATAACCGACTTCAGAGAGACTGAGATTGTTGAGGTCTGCTTTCCATTCACTTGGCCAGTAATATGACTACTAGAGTTCGACGTAAATATTAATTATTTTGGTCAATTGTTATTAACAATTGTTAGGGAGAAAAATTCGCTCCGGCGCCGGGGATCGAACCCGGGTCCTTGGCTCTACGTACCAAGCGCTCCAACCACTGAGCTACGCCGAAGTTCAATCCACAGCACCGGATCGAATCCTACGCCACAAAGGGTAAAAACCCTAGAAGAGAGGGATTCCGGTGCTGTGGATTAAACTTCGGCATAGCTCAGTGGTTAGAGCGCTTAGTACGTAGAACCAGTCCACACCTGTGGAGTAACGGTCAGCGCGTCTGGCCGCGAAACCAGGTGGCCCGGGTTCGAATCCCGGTCGGGGCAAGTTACCTGGTTGAGGTTTTTTCCGGGGTTTTCGCTCAACCCAATACGAGCAAATGCTGGGTAACTTTCGGTGCTGGACCCCGGACTCATTTCACCGGCATTATCACTTTCATTTCATTCAGACGCTAAATAACCTAGATGTTGATACAGCGTCGTAAAATAACCCAATAAAATAAAAAATAAAACTTAGAACCAAGAACCCGGGTTCGATCCCCGGCGCCGGAGCGAATTTTTCTTCTCTAACAACAATTACTAGAGTTCGGATTTTGCTCTTTTACTTGCTCATTATTAGACCGAGGATTTGCATGAAAATTCATGTTTTTATTTATACTTATATCTTCATTGAACTCTATGCTTCACAATTAGAATGGCTTCCAAGCGCTCCTGAGTGAGATCGTCAGAAAAGTATGCAACCAGCAATAGTGAAGTATTGCTATCTTTGTCTTTCTTATAGTTCCTACTACGCTGATGGCGTTAGATGCGAATAAAATTTAATTTTAAAGTTATTGACTCTCTTTTGATCTTTTCTACTCACAATTATCTTGTATTCTATATATAAAAATGTAATTGTACTAATAGCTTCATTATCCTTCTAATATTTCAGAGGGTAGACCTATTTAAATCCCTATCGTTTTAAACTTTTTTGAAACCTTAAATGACCATATCAGTAATGATATGGAATGATAATGATAATGAGTAATGACCATGTCGGTAATGATAATATGACACGGCGATGATAATGACCATATCGGTAATGATAATAAGGAATGACGATGATAATGACCACATGGTAATGATATGAAATGACGATGATGAGTAATGACCATGTCGGTAATGATAATATGGCATGGCGATGATAATGACCATATCGGTAATGATAATAAGGAATGACGATGATAATGACCACATGGTAATGGTAAGAAATGACGATGATGAGTAATGAACATGTCGGTAATGATAATATGGCATGGCGATGATAATGACCATATCGCTAATGGTAATAAGGAATGACGATGATAATGACCACATGGTAATGATATGAAATGACGATGATGAGTAATGACCATGTCGGTAATGATGATGTGAAATGATGATAATAATAACCATATCGGTAATGATAACATTGCATGGCGATGATAATGACGATATCGGTAATGATAATACTGCATGGAATGATTATGATAATGACCATTTCGGTAATGATATGGAATGACTATAATAATGACCATTTCGGTAATAATACCATATAATGGGGATGATAATGATCATATCGATAATGATAATATGGAATGACGATGATAATGACCATTTCGGTAATAAATGGAATGATGATAATGAGTAATGACCATGTCGGTAATGATAAGTCATCACTATGATAATGGCCATTTCGATAATGATAGCATATAATGGCGATGATAATGATCATATCGGTAATGAAAATATGGAATGACGATTGTAATGACCATTTCGGTAATAATATGGAATGATAATGATGAGTAATGACTATTTCGGTAATGACAGCATATAACGGCGATGATAATGATAATATGGAATGACGATGATAATGACCATTTCGTTAATAATATGGAATGATGATGATAATGAGTAATGATCATGTCGGTAATAATATCGAATGACTATGATAATGACCATTTCGGTAATGGCATATAATGGCGATGATAATGATCATATCGGTAATGATAATATGGAATGACGATTGTAATGACCATTTCGGTAATAATATGGAATGATGATGATAATGAGTAATGACTATTTCGGTAGTGACAGCATATAACGGCGATGATAATGATAATATGGAATGACGATGATAATGACCATTTCGGTAATAAATGGAATGATGATAATGAGTAATGACCATGTCGGTAATGATACGTCATCACTATGATAATGGCCATTTCGATAATGATAGCATATAATGGCGATGATAATGATCATATCGGTAATGAAAATATGGAATGACGATTGTAATGACCATTTCGGTAATAATATGGAATGATAATGACTATTTCGGTAATGACTGCATATAACGGCGATGATAATGATAATATGGAATGACGATGATAATGACCATTTCGTTAATAATATGGAATGATGATGATAATGAGTAATGATCATGTGAGTAATAATATCGAATGACTATGATAATGACCATTTCGGTAATGGCATATAATCTCGATGATAATGATCATACCGGTAATGATAATATGGAATGACGATTGTAATGACCATTTCGGTAATAATATGGAATGATGATGATAATGAGTAATGACTATTTCGGTAATGACAGCATATAACGGCGATGATAATGATAATATGGAATGACGATGGTAATGACCATTTCGGTAATAATATGGAATGATGATGATAATGAGTAATGATCATGTCGGTAATAATATCGAATGATTATAATAATGACCATTTCGGTAATGGCATATAATGGCGATGATAATGATCATACCGGTAATGATAATATGGAATGACGATTGTAATGACCATTTCGGTAATAATATGGAATGATGATGATAATGAGTAATGACTATTTCGGTAATGACAGCATATAACGCGATGATAATGATAATATGGAATGACGATGGTAATGACCATTTCGGTAATAATATGGAATGATGATGATAATGAGTAATGATCATGTCGGTAATAATATCGAATGACCATTTCGGTAATGGCATATAATGGCGATGATAATGATCATATCGGTAATGATAATATGGAATGACGATGGTAATGACCATTTGGGTAATAATGTGGAATGATGATAATGAGTAATGATTATGTCGGTAATGATATCGAATGACTATGATAATGACCATTTCGGTAATGGCATATAATGGCGATGATAATGATCATATCGGTAATGATAATATGGAATGACGATGGTAATGACCATTTCGGTAATAATATGGAATGATGATGATAATGAGTAATGACTGTGTCGCTAATAATATGGAATGACTATGATAATGACCATTTCGGTAATTACAGCATATAATGGCAATGATAATGATCATATCGGTAATGATAATATGGAATGTGGATTGTAATTACCATATCGGTAATGGTTAGTCTCCTCATTGTAAACTTCAGGGTCTTGCACTTCTAGTTGAGAACTGCGCCAGTAATTTTCTCACCCAGCGTAATCAAAGTCACTTTTAATAAGTACGAAGGAAGGCCATGTGGGTCGCTGCAAACGGCTTCCTCTCACGTCGGGTGATGGTTACATTTAATGCGGGATGCTGTGTAACACCTGGGCGCCGGAACAGCTGGCCCGGGTTTGTGATTGGATGATCCTGCATAGTGTAATATTAAATTAGCACATAATCTCATCTGCGAGCAGTGAAAGGTAACAGGTTCAGCCCGCGGGCCCAGACGGGGGGAGGGTCGAACCCCGCGGCCCCGCACACACCTCTAAACTCGTTTCATTAAGTTAGGGAAGAGAAGAACTCGTTTGAATTACTGTACACTGCCTGCCTGCATCCCAAGCCCATAAGCTAAGCGCCGGCCGGACAACGAACCCTGCGCTGCTGTCAGCTGATGGGGCGGCAGATCGTCTTGGACGTCTTCTATCCACCAAACTAATACATCATCATCGACAGCGTGATCTCCCCTTGTCCTTTTTGTATTTCCCTGTATTCCATTGTTTTCTTTATATTTCCTTTGATCTTATATTGTCTTTTACTACTTGCATTCCCCTTGTTCCTCTTGTATTCCCATTGTTATCTTTGTCTTCTCTTTGTTTTCTTGTCTACCTGTTGTTCTTCTTGCCTTATCCTTATTTTCCTTGTCTTACTCTCGCTCTCCTTTTATTCCCAATGCTATTTTTGTGTTCCCCTTTTTCTATTGACTTCCCCTTGTACTCCTTATTTTCTCCTATTCTTATGTTCCCCTTATTCTCTTTGTATTCCCTTTGTTCTCCATATGTTTCCCTTGTTCTACTTGTATTCCCCTTTTTCTTCTTGTATTCCCCTTGTTCTTCTTGTATTCCCCTTGTTCTACTTTATTCCTCTTTTTCTCATTGTATTCCCCTTGTTCTACTTTATTCCTCTTTTTCTCATTGTATTCCCCTTGTTCTTCTTGTATTCCCCTTGTTCTCCTTTATTCCTCTTTTTCTCATTGTATTCCCCTTGTTCTACTTGTATTCCCCTTGTTCTTCTTGTATTCCCCTTTTTCTTCTTGTATTCCCTTGTTCTACTTTATTCCTCTTTTTCTCATTGTATTCCTTGTTCTACTTGTATTCCCTTGTTCTACTTTATTCCTTTTTTGTCATTGTATTCCCTTTGTTCTACTTCTATTCCCCTTGTTCTACTTTATTCCTCTTTTTCTCATTGTATTCCCCTTGTTCTACTTTATTCCTCTTTTCTCATTGTATTCCCCTTGTTCTTCTTGTATTCCCCTTGTTATACCTGTTCCCCTTGTTATACGTACTTGTTCCACTTCGTGTTCTACTTGTATTCCCCTTGTCCTCCTTTATTCCTCTTTTTCTCATTGTATTCCCTTTGTTCTACTTCTATTCCCCTTGTTCTACTTTATTCCTTTTTTCATTGTATTCCCTTTGTTCTACTTCTATTCCCCTTGTTCTACTTTATTCCTCTTTTTCTCATTGTATTCCCTTGTTCTACTTTATTCCTCTTTTCTCATTGTATTCCCCTTGTTCTTCTTGTATTCCCTTGTTATTGTTCCCCCTTGTTATACTTTGTTCCACTTCTTGGTCTACTTGTATTCCCTTGTTCGCCTTTATTCCTCTTTTCTCATTGTATTCCCCTTGTTATACTTTCCCCCTTGTTATACTTGTTCCACTTCTTGTTCTACTTGTATTCCCCTTGTTCTCTTTATTCCTCTTTTCTCATTGTATTCCCCTTGTTCTTCTTGTATTCCCTTGTTATACCTGTTCCCCCTTGTTATACGTACTTGTTCCACTTCTTGTTCTACTTGTATTCCCCTTGTTCTCCTTTATTCCTCTTTTCTCATTGTATTCCCTTGTTCTATTCTATTCCCCTTGTTCTACTTTATTCCTTTTTTGTCATTGTATTCCCTTTGTTCTACTTCTATTCCCCTTGTTCTACTTTATTCCTCTTTTTCTCATTGTATTCCCCTTGTTCTCTTGTATTCCCTTGTTCTACTTTATTTCTTTTCTCATTGTATTCCCCTTGTTCTACTTGTATTCCCCTTGTTCTACTTTATTCCTCTTTTTCTCATTGTATTCCCCTTGTTCTTCTTGTATTCCCCTTGTTATACCTGTTCCCCCTTGTTATACGTCTTGTTCCACTTCTTGTTCTACTTGTATTCCCCTTGTTCTACTTTATTCTCTTTTCTCATTGTATTCCCCTTGTTCTTCTTGTATTCCCCTTGTTATACCTGTTCCCCTTGTTATACTTGTTCCACTTCTTGTTCTACTTGTATTCCCCTTGTTCTACTTTATTCTCTTTTTCTCATTGTATTCCCCTTGTTCTACTTCTATTCCCCTTGTTCTACTTTATTCCTTTTTGTCATTGTATTCCCTTTGTTCTACTTCTATTCCCCTTGTTCTACTTTATTCCTCTTTTTCTCATTGTATTCCCCTTGTTCTACTTGTATTCCCCTTGTTCTACTTTATTCCTCTTTTTTCATTGTATTCCCCTTGTTCTTCTTGTATTCCCCTTGTTACCTGTTCCCCCTTGTTATACGTCTTGTTCCACTTCTTGTTCTACTTGTATTCCCCTTGTTCTACTTTATTCCTCTTTTTTCATTGTATTCCCCTTGTTCTTCTTGTATTCCCCTTGTTATACCTGTTCCCCCTTGTTATACGTACTTGTTCCACTTCTTGTTCTACTTGTATTCCCCTTGTTCTCCTTTATTCCTCTTTTTCTCATTGTATTCCCCTTGTTCTTCTTGTATTCCCCTTGTTATGCCTGTTCCCCCTTGTTATACGTAGTTGTTCCACTTCTTGTTCTACTTGTATTCCCCTTGTTCTCCTTTATTCCTCTTTTTCTCATTGTATTCCCCTTGTTCTTCTTGTATTCCCCTTGTTATGCCTGTTCCCCCTTGTTATACGTAGTTGTTCCACTTCTTGTTCTACTTGTATTCCCCTTGTTCTCCTTTATTCCTCTTTTTCTCATTGTATTCCCCTTGTTCTTCTTGTATTCCCCTTGTTATGCCTGTTCCCCCTTGTTATACGTAGTTGTTCCACTTCTTGTTCTACTTGTATGCCCCTTGTTCTCCTTTATTCCTCTTTTTCTCATTGTATTCTCCTTGTTTTCTTTTATTCTCCTTGGTATACGTACTTGTTCCACGTCTTGTTCGCCTTGTATTCCCCTTGTTCTACTTGTATTCCCCTTGTTCTACTTGTATTCCCCTTGTTCTACTTGTATTCCCCTTGTTCTACTTGTATTCCCCTTGTTCTACTTGTATTCCCCTTATTCTACTTGTATTCCCCTTGTTCTCCTTTATTCCTCTTTTTCTCATTGTATTCCCCTTGTTCTTCTTGTATTCTCCTTCTTATACCTGCTCCCCCTTGTTATACGTACTTGTTCCACTTCTTGTTCTCCTTGTATTTCCCTTGTTCTCCTTATGCTCTCGTTGTTATCTTTGTATTCCCCTTCTTCTCCTTGTATTCTCATTATTCTCTACGTGTTCCTCTTCATTTCTTCCTCTTTATGTTCCCCTTGTTCTTGTTTTTCCTTGATTTTAAAATGGCTGTATGAGAATAGGAAGCAGGGAAACGCGTCTTAGGTGGGTTCTTCTTTTTTAATTTCGAATTTCATGTTAACGGTGAACCCTCTCTCTAAATACTCTTCGGTATCACTTCATAGAATCTTTGGTCCAACCAAAAATAGCGATGGTACATGGATAATTAAAACTAACAATGAATTAAATAAACTAATAAATCACATAAAATCCCCAAGACTAGGATGGTTTGGTCACATCAACAATATGCAAGAACAGAGAGTGGTTAAAAAAAAATTATAAATAGAAACCGATTGCTACTAGAAAATTGGGTAGAAGAAAAAACTCATCGGAAGATGATGCCCTAAACGATTTGAAATTGATAAAAATAACTAACTCTGTGAAGAATATACAGCATCGGAAGGAATGGAAAAAGGTTGTTAAGAAGGCCAAAACTCTTGATATAGAGTTGTAGTGCCTAGTGATGATGATGATGATGATGATGATGATGATGATGATGATGATGATGATGATGATGATGATGATGATGATGATGATGATGATGAAGTGTAGCTGTAGAGAGTTGAGGGAGATAGCAAAGAACTTGGAGAAAATTTTCTCCAGAGTTTCTTTATTCACTAAATATTTCACAGGATGTACTGAGGCTCGAATCTGATACCCGTGGATGAGAAGCCATTAGCTAGCTGATCGAGTTCCAGAGCATAACCTGCAGCGTTGAACGCCCGCGCACAAACATGTTCCAGCGGCTTGAAAACAACATTTACATAAACTGAGAGAAATTCGTTCATATCACAAAACGCTCTGAAAATATTTGCTTTGCATCTTCCGGCAAACACAGCTAGATCCCTGGGCGCTGTAGCACCAGGGGTTGGTCTGGATGATGGATGCAGCTCCTCGGTGGCCCATTTCTTGTTAATGGTGGCCCCAGGACCATTAGCTGACGCGACCCACACGCGGTGGTTAATTACAGCCTGCTGCTTTCTGTTTAATGGGGTTAGCAGCATTGGCCTGATGTACCTCCATATGCCTGCAGACAGCATTCTGGAATCGAACCTCGGTCGCTGTTCATTATTAGAATCTTCAAGGGCTCGAAATGGAACGTTTTCACAAACCGAAACGCTTTGTTATTTTCGTGGACAGGGTGGTGTTGACAACGATGCAGTTAAAAACCAGTGAGATGACGCCGAATACACTGAACAACAAATTTTTACTTTTTGTCTTGCACCGAAATAAAAGTATGTGGATATACTAATATGTGTGCCCTAAATCTGAATTTAAAATCCAAATTGCTTCATCACGTACCATTTTCCTGGAAAATGAATTGAATTTTTATGACAATAGTAATATTCGTTACAAGAGCGGTATGTTGAAGTTTTCATGTTCGAGGAAAAGTTTGAAAAAGCGAAACGTAATTGAGCGTTTTTAATTTCCGAGAATTGAAAGAAAACATACCGCTCGTGTATCGTACATTATTTTGTGCGAAGATCGTTTATTACATACCTGAAAGAGGAATTTCTAATTAGTTGCAATGAAATCTCCATCTTGGTTTGTGTTCAAACGGAAAATTTGCAAAACAAAAATATCTATCTTCAACATTGTTGCTTTAAAATGTTTTCTGTGTTTACTATACTCCAGCAGGCCGTGATATACATCTGTCTTTTTCCCAGTCTCTATGATGAGTCTGGAATCTTGTTGATTTTTTCACGGCTTCCTTAATGTTACTTGCATCACGAATACAGTAACTTTAGTGGAGTTGTAGAGTTTACTTAATTTTTGCAAATATTAAAAATAATAATTAACAGTGCAATTTAGGTGAAATTGCAGTGGTAAGTTTCAATTTATAATTATTACTTATCTATATTCAACGTCTCTAAAAATAATATGTTAAAAGCCTGAAGCAGTAAAATCAATAAGTCACTTAAGCGGTAAGAAGAGGGAAATTGTTATGTGTGTTAGGTTGGGAATACTGAATGTGGAATTTTAAACTTACCGCGGATTGGTTTTGTGCGGAAACCAAGCAAATACGCACGATCTTGCACAAAACTTATTTGTGTTTAATTTTTCATTGCTACTGACAAAATTACAACACCGCGATTGAAAATTCCTCATAATACTTGAAAAATGTGTACTGGATATAAAATTGATGTTAAATAGTTTAAAACACAACAACAATAAAAATATTTCATGCTTATAATGAGAAAAATCTCGGAATTTGAACTTACACTTAAAATAATTTTGTGGATGACTTTTATTTGTAACTAAACCCGGAACTCTATTTTACAAGGAACCAACAAGTGTCTGCAAGCATGCTGGATGATGATCTTCCTTTATATCGCCTTTCCATTTCAGTCATTTCTTGATGAAATCTTTCCTCATGCTCGTCGCTTACCGCTCGAAAGTTAGGAGGAAAGAAATCCAAATGAGAATGTAAAAAGTGTATTTTGAGAGACATATTACACTACATTTTGTCATATGCACTTAACATGGTTTCCACAACAAGTTCTATGTAGTTCTCTGCCCTAGAATTTCCAAGGAAATTGGAGCAAACGTCTTTGACAGCGCGCCATGCCATTCTTTCTGTAACGGAAAGTTTTTCCTCAAACAAAGGATCAGCCATAACTTTTGTGAATTTATGGACCGATGAAAATGCCCTCTTTTAATTTGCCTTCACTCAAACTGGTAAACTTTTCCTTTAAATGCTGAAAACCACACCCTTGTTTTTTCATTGCATAGACATCACTTTGAACTGTTATGAAATTTACTTAATAGAAGGAACCAATATCCTCCACACCTGTGGAACAACGGCTAGCGCGTCTGGTCGCAAAACCAGATGGCCCGGGTTCGAATCCCGTTCGGGGCAAGTTACCTGTTTGAGGTTTTTTCCGGAGTTTTGCCTCAACCCATTATGAGCAAATGCTGGGTAACTATCGGTGCTGGACCCCGGACTCATTTCACCGGCATTATCACCTTCACTTCATTCAGACGCTAAATAACGTGAGATGTTGATACAACGTCGTAAAATAACCCACTAAAAAAAAGAAGGAACCAATATCTGTTTATTTATTAGAAGTACAAAAGAACATGCCAGCGACCATAAGAAACCGGAAATAAGTCATAAACTCATAAAATTCAATAGCTTTTGTTTTGGTTTATAACCCCAACCCGCGCCATATGTTTCCTGGGGGAGCGCTTATCGAAAAATGAAATCATAGTATATCTTAAAAAACCTTATGTGATACGAAGAAAAGAGATGCATTTTCGGATTCAACGCACATCAAACCATAAGGAATACATTGTTTTAAGTCGGAGCAAAATTCTTGTTGTTCAGTCTTATTACTAGGGCTAGGATTTTGATGACCTATAAATCATGAAAAAATGTCCTAAAAACAATGCATTTATGAACTAAAAATCTTTAAAAAATGTCCTTAAAAATGCCCTAAAATTGATATTACATAATTGGTTTAGTAAGAATATTAATATTGAGACTAGTAATTGAATTAAATTCTAGTACCAACATTCAAGTTTATTTAATTTTACATAATTTTTCTAAGTAGTACACTTTAATTAATTATTTCACCTGATGTAGTTCCAGGTAGTCCACCACAAGGCCACTCTTATCCGGAACTAGCAGGTATAGAAGGGTGGTTGGACTGATCCATTATGTGGGGGTGTACTACGTTAAAATGACAATATTTGTGTAGAAAAACTATTAAAATAATATACACAATAATGGGTATTAATTGAAAAAAATATGTAGAGAAAATATCAAAGGAAATAAATAATATTTTACATTAATAATGGGGATTTATGGCTAAAATTAAATGAAAATACCCCAAAAATGACCGAATAAAACAAAAAATGCTCTTATGAGTTGTAAGACGTTAAAAATGCAAACAAAATGCCCTAACAAATATGTTTTAAAACACTCAGTTTATCACATAACATATAAATACTAAAGCAGCAATGTTTCTGGCTTACTAGAAAAAAGATGCAATTTCATCAAATCCTAACCCTAGTTATTACCCTGATATATACAGAATGTAAACGATATGAACTACAAAAAAAAAAAAAAAAAAAAAAGAAGACTGGTCGTAGAGCATAAATAACTGAAGAAAAAGTCAAAGTTTTCCTGTATCTGTTAAAGTCTTCCCAGAAAAAAAATGTTTTTGAGTCTAACGTTTTTGAAAAAGAGAATAGCAGACAGTCATTATTTACTTGCCCGGTATGTACGCTGAAGGAGTCGTTTGTTACTATACGTTGTTATGTGTTTGTTTAATATCGCTAACAATTTATTAAAGATGTCTAATTCAATACATTATGTAAATATATATTTCATGAGTAGAAAATATTTATGGCTATAAGTTATGCAAAACAAATTACGAGTCCTCAAAATGAAGTATGCACATTAGGGGTCTCTGACACTCCCAAGGTTGGGAAGCATTGATTGAAATTAAAATGGGGGGATGCAGAGTTAGAAATGGTGAGAATTTAGATAGTTTGAGAAGGTGCAACAGGAGAGATGGGAAAAGTTGGAGAGGGAGAAGCAGAAATAATAAAAGAATGAAAGAGAAATACAGGAAACTTGAAGGCGTGAAGACAAAGTTGAAAATTGACAAGAAGGGACAGAGATTACTTACTTACTGGCTTTTAAGGAACCCAGAGGTTCATTCCCGCCCTCACATAAGCCCGCCATTGGTCCCTATCCTGAGCAAGATTAATCCAGTCTCTACCATCATATCCAGCCTCCCTCAAATCCATTTTAATATTATCTTCCCACCTACGTCTCGGCCTCCCCAAAGGTATTTTCCTCCGGCCTCCCAACTAACACTCTATATGCATTTCTGGATTCGCCCATACGTACTAAATGCCCTGCCCATCTCAAACGTCTGGATTTTATGTTCCTATTTATGTCAGGTGAATATACTGGGTATGTTCATTTCAAATGTGTCATGACGTCACTGTTGTTGGGTCATCCTTTGAAGCGAGTTTCAAAATTCAAATATCTTGGAGCAACAGTTGCCTATTATTTACACTCGGCGTTCTTCAATCTAAACTTGAGAACGTGTACGGTATATTATTCGGTCGTAGCAACAGATGGCTCTTATCATTCAGTCTGCTGTCCAAAACCTCTTTAGAACTTTTTTGCGCCGGCAAGTCGTACGCAGGGTATTTGTTCTTATCGGTTGCGTAACTTGGACTTCTCAACACAAATCAAATGAACCGGTTCCATGTTGACCGTCGAATAAGGTCAACAAAATACGTAAGGCTAATCGTCTGAACCCTTACCCAGAATGGAGAAAGTTACGTATTTCCAGAACTGTTCATTGTATTCTTCACCTGACATAATTAGGCGTTAAATCCAGACGTTTGAGATGGGCGGTACATGTACTCTTCAGAATCCAGAACGCCGTATTTGCTAGCCAGGGAAAAAGACCTTTCTGAGGCCTCTTAGATTAGGATAATATTGAGCTGGATTTGAGGGAGGTGGGAAGATTGAATTGGATTAATCTCATCAGGATAGGGACCACTGACGGCATACAGCAATGAACCTTCGGCCAAGACCATTTTGAACTGAACATGTCAGTGAAGTACAATGCCTGCAGCTCTGCGTTGTGTAACTTTCCTCCATTCTCCTGTAACTTCATCCCTCTTAGCCCCAAATATTTTCCTAAGAACCTTATTCTCAAACACCCTTAATCTCTGTTCCTCTCTCAAAGTCAGAGTCCAAGTTTCACAACCATAAAGAACAACCGGTAATATAACTGTTTTATAAATTCTAACTTTCAGATTTTTGACAGAAGACTAGATGACAAAAGCTTCTCAACCGAATAATAACACGCATTTCCCATATTTATTCTGCGTTTAATTTCCTCCTGAGTGTCATTTGTATTTGTTACTGTTGCTCCAAAATATTTGAATTTTTCCACCTCTTCGAAGGATAAATCTTCAATTTTTATATTTTCATTTCGTACAATATTCTGGTCACGAGACATAATCATATACTTAGTCTTTTCGGGATTTACTTCCAACCCTATCGCTTTACTTGCTTCAACTAGAATTTTCGCGTTTTCCTAATCGTTTGTGGATTTTCTCCTAACATATTCAGTCATCCGCATAGACAAGCAGCTGATGTAACCCGTTCAATTCCAAACCCTTTGTGTTATCCTGAACTTTCCTAATGGCATATTCTAGAGCAAAGTTAAAAGTAAAGGTGATAGTGCATCTCCCTGCTTTAGCCCGCAGTGAATTGGAAAAATCAGATAGAAACTGGCCTATACGGACTCTGCTGTAAGTTTCACTAAGACACATTTAATTAATCGAACTAGTTTCTTAGGAATACCAAATTCAATAAGAATATTATATAAAACTTCTCTCTTAACCGAGTCATACGCCTTTTTGAAATCCATGAATAACTGATGTACTGTACCCTTATAGTCCCATTTTTTCTCGAATATCTGTCGAATATAAAACATCTGATCAATACGTCTAAAACCACACTGATGATCCCCAATAATTTCATCTACATATGGAGTTAATCTTCTCATAAGGATATTCTACATTTGAATTGAAGAATAAAATTATAGAGGAAGTGAAATGTAGACTAGAAGCAGGAAAACAAAAGTAGCAGAAGGATGTTAGGTTAGGTTAGCACAGAGAGGCGGTTTCCATGTCGTCACAGAGGCTCCAGGTTTCGAGGCAGTGCACCTCAGTGCCGTGCTTGACGAGATATGTCGAAGCGCTGTCTATTCTGCACGAGAGGAGAGCACTGTGTGCAAGGAGTATTGAAGGTTCAATAATCGGAACGCGGCTGGATTGTTACGTAACGCGCTGAGTGCTCCCCACCACTGACCTAATCTCGGTAATTACCGGCACACTGTGGCGGCCGCAAAGTTTCTTGACTTTCGCGCGGGTTTTGATGAGTCAACAGCCTTTGTGCGCGGCACCGGGAATTTAATGCGGTTCCTACACTCCGATAAGCATTAGTATGTACTGTGACGCATGGATGAGCGATAGCTATACTATCGATTATTGTTTACTATCGATATGATTTTTCCAATCGATATTGTGGGATGTTTTTGTACTATCGATTGTTGTTTACTATCGATATTATTCAAATTCAAATTTATTTATAATTTACAATTGAAATGGTACATATGAATAGATACCCGAAATGAGCATATGGGCTATTCCATCTCAAATCGACCGAAATATAGAGAAAATTGACCTTGCAATTTTTAAATACAATGAAACTTTTTCTGTGCGTTGACAACTGTGATACAATGCATTGTGCAAAGTTTGAGGCATCAGAACTTCGTAGTGTTTAAATCAAAAATATTTAAATTTATCGCATTTTCATAAAATTAGCAACATTAAACTTTTGTAGCTCCGAAACCCTTTCACCCAATGATCAAAATCATTGTTTATTTTGATGCTGAGAAATTAAAGTTTCTGTTGACATGTAAATAGTTTTTATTACTTTTTTATGGAAATGGAGAAATTTCGATTTTTCTTCATTAAGACGCCTTTGCCCACGAAAAAATATTTTTAAAATACATGGTTAGATTCCGCATTGAAAGTACAAATAAACACGTATTTTTTACTGGTGCAACGTTAATAAGAAAGTATTGAAAAATCAAATAAAGAAAATAAATAGTACGCGCGTGAGCTAACCAGCTGACTGTGAGATACCTAGCCTAGGCAAGCAAGGCCAGGAGACATAAACACGTGATGTGTCGTCTAGTAGCGCATAGCTGGGCTAGCTTTATCACAGGTTTTCATAAACACAGGAGTAAAATGACGCCCAACGCTCGCTTATCTTCATCTCTCGACCAGTGCGTGCTGTGTTGCGCCTTTCAAGTCTAGGCGTGTGAAAATAATTCTGTGGCTTGGTTCTAAAAGGGCCAATGTCAATTTTTTGCACTTTTGAGTTATATACACTTTCGAGCTTATCTAGGTCTGTTCTATCATATACTAAAAGGGCCAATGTCTGCTGCAGTTAATGTGGAAGGTACAGAGCATTCACAAGCCAATGTCATAGGTTCACTGTACAAAATAAGCAAACTTCAAACCCATTTATCTCAAAACTAACATTTTTGACATTGGCCCTTTTAGAACCAAGCCACAGAATTTATTTAATACCCCCGAAACTTATTGCCGTACCACTCAGCAAACAATGCCGAATCCCCTCTTAATAATGCAAGGTTTTTTCTCAGTATTTTTTTACATTTTTACAAATGGGCAAAAAGCCTAAAAGTAAGTAAAATCAGATTATCTGTCTCTCTGTATACAATAAAAATAAGGATTACTTCTTAACGTAACCTACCAAATGTCAGCTTCAAAATGAGCTCTCGTTCAATGTTCTGCAGTAAACGGTTCCAGAGTTCTGAGCGCTGAAAGAGGCTTCTTTTTCTAAAATACGCTAAATTTGTAGCTCAACAATACGAAAACCATTTGACTTTCGATAGTATATTTTTGCAAATGCACTCTCCTCAGCACCTTGTATAAATAGGGAAAAAATTAGAGTATAAAAAATGCGAGGTTTTTTACTGATCGATTTCATATGGAATAGCCCATATGCTCGTGCTCGGGTACAGTCCAGTAGAGTCCACATAAATTTTACAGATATCAATAATAGTTGATGATAAAAATAACAGTAATAATAATAATAATAATAATAATAATAATAATAATAATAACCGTGACGGAGACAAGGTTAGTAATACAAATTAATAAATTAATAATAATAATAATAATAATAATAATAATAAAACAAAATATTAACAATAATAAAATAAATACTAAGACTGATAAAATAAAATATAAAATCACTTAGCGAGAGTTAACACAACTTAAATAAACATATAATAACCAGAAAAAAACTAACGAAACTCGAAAATCAACAAAAAAAATTCGTTGTATCGCAGACGACAGCAACCGCCGTATTGACATTGTGTTATACATTGTTGGTAGGAGGGGGGAGTCTACATCCTGACGTTATCTTCGAATCTTTTCATACACTCATGGGAAGTTAATGCTGAAAAACCAAGTGTCTACGAGTCAAACTGTTCATTATTCCCAGGATAAATATAAATAATACTGAAATATATTAATCAAGTTTCAGTTATAGATCTCCCATTTTTGTGCAAGAGGTATCATATCAAAATATTTTATGAATGGCGGGTAAAATATAAATTTCAAGAACTCTCTAGTGACAGAGATAGTGACAAGTACAATCAAGTGTATCTATGGCGATGCTTAGTAATCATTTATTGGAAATATACACTGTTATTAATTAAGAAAATGATCTATTTATATTTATTACAATGTTTTATCTTATAGGTTATATGCATCAGATAAATACAATAAATATTAGTAAGATATAATGCTAGTAACACTTAAAATAATAATAAAATTTAACAAATATCATACAAACATTTTCACTTTATTTTTAAACTTAAGAATGTGTAAATTGCTTAGGTCTGGATTATTTTTCAATACTGAATAATATGGATTGTTTTGTAGTATCGATTATTTACTATCGATATGATTTTCCAATCGATATTGTACAATGGTTTTGTACTATCGGTTCTTGTTTATTATCGATATTGTACGATGGTTTTATATTATCGATTGTTGTTTACTATCGATATTGTGCGATGGTTTTATACTATCGATTGTTGTTTACTATCGATATGATTTTCCAATCGATATTGTACGATGATTTTGCACTATCGACAAAATAACTATCGCAGTTATTCGAAACTGAATGTAAACTTGAAGCGTGAAGTTTGTGGAGAAAAATGACACACAAGAAAAGAAAAAAAATATCGTTTTTAGTATCATTATAACAGTTCACAAACATCTACAACTGCATCCTTTTAAATCCCTTTGAAACTGAAAATGTATTATCTCTGTTTATATACTTAATAATTTCTTATTTCTAATTAAATCTCAATTAAGGCGTAAGAGTGAATACTAAGCCTAGTGTTACTGGCAGACCATTGAAAAGTAATTTATAATGTTGCGAAATATTTCAAGAATGAAAGGGTTCAATTTGAAATATATAATTAAATCGACACCTGAACTACTACAAGTGAACGGCTACTGACTCCGAGTTCCCACTCAGTGTAGTGTAACCCGGCCTTCTGGCCTGCTCATTTGCTAATGCCGCCCCGCCTCCTAACGTCACGTGGGCATTGAAAACTTCCAGGGTTCTTTTGAAACTTGTAGACTTATCTTCCTGAGTCTTGAGACATTTGTTGATATATTTTGAAAGTTCAATATAATTCTACACTTAAAAAAAAGTCACTAGCATGAGGAAAAATGCTGAAAAAGTTCTGCAGGTTACAGTTAAGGCATAAATGCAGATATATTACACTATACTTTGGGTCTCTGCACATACATTTTATATCATAATCATATATGAAGTATGATGTAGTATACTATACTCTCAGGACTCAGGGTTTTTATTATTATTATTATTATTATTATTATTATTATTATTATTATTATTATTATTATTATGTGCCCATAATGTATAGTAACGGTCAGCGCGTGTGGCCACGAAACCAGGTGGCCCGGGTTCGAATCCCAGCCGGGGCAAGTTATTTGGTTGAGGTTTTTCCTGGGTTGTCCCTCAACCCAATACGAGCAAATGCTGGGTAACTTTCGATGCTGGACAACTCATTTCACCGTCAATATCATCTTCATCTCATTCAGACGCTAAATAACCTGAGATGTTGATACAGCGTCGTAAAATAACCTAATAAATAAGTAAATAAATAAATTATTATTATTATAGTACAAAATTTATGCCCATTCATTAAAAAAACTTATTCTTTTTCATTCCTAATGTCGTCTAACACTAATTCTACTTTTTCAGGGGCGAGCTAAAATTTTTCTGTTTATATTATATTTTATGTTACAGTTATTAGCAAAATAAATAAATAAAATAAAAATTAAAAAATAATTTTATACTATACTTTCGTTAGATCAAAACTTGAATATGCATCTCCTATATGGAACTCCATTACTTCCTCTGACTCGGCTAAATTGGAGAATATTCAAAGAAAATTTATTTCCTTGTATTCTTATAGATTTTTACATAATTCCGATGATTATAAATATGGATTAACTGCAAATATTTTAATTGCTGCACTTTCTTTGCTAGGCGTCAAGATCTAGATGATTTTAATTTTTTGTAAAGTAATTAAGATTGTGAATCCTTCTTAAGCAATACCGTATCAGTCTTCGTATTCCTGCTAAGGGTTTAAGATTTCATATATTTTTTTAAAATAGACATTCTAAATCTCTCTCTCCGGTCTGCAGATGTATAAAATATGCAAATTTGCATGGATTTAACTAATCCATTTAATTTTAGTATATACTTTTGGAGTTTTGTGTCAATTATTAATTTATGTCTTTTGTTTAGATATGTATTAGAATATTATTCTTGTCATATTCTATGCCATTTGTATTATATTCATTTATATGATTCCATCCTTTAATTTTCAATTATCATTATTTTTAATTGTAATTATTTTAATAATTATTCCAATGTACTTTTATTAATGTTTTTGTAATGAATTGCCTTGTGCTGAACTGTTATTGGGCCCTGGCTGTTGTACAGGACATAAATATTAGTAAACAAATAAATGAATTTTATTATTATTATTATTATTATTATTATTATTAATAATTTACTAATAATCACGACGTTTGATGTTTGAGATTCTAGTCTGTAACTAACAAAAAAATGCTTGGGTTTTTCTGACATGAGCTTCCTACCAAAATGAACCCCATAGAGCAGACATGGTACCGTAGAAAGCATCTGGTTTAGACCCAGCGGGATGGACACTGTCTTAGATGCTCCTCGTCATGTAAGTGAGGTGTACGTCTGTCTTGGAGCAGAACAACTTTTAAACAGAGGACGCCAGCGCCCCCGGGCTCTAAATCTAGACAGGGAGGCCTCGTTCCGATGACACTGGCAGCTACTGTATTCAAATCAGACAGATAGCATCGCTTTCTAACTCCACCCCTCGATGGGCAGCGACCTCGGACTGTGGGCCATGGAAATGAAGTTTTTGTTCCCATTTTAATTATTTATATCATGACACTTTCAAACTGCAGAGGCTGCTGTGCTTCAGATGATCTGCCATTGGCCATGAATTTGAGTGAAGCTTTAGGCTGACCGTCCACTGGAACCGAATTCGGCCGTTTACGGACGTAACGACCGAATGATCCGACAACAAGAGAATGCATTGATCGTCCATTACCTCTGCCCTATTCGGCCGTTTGCGACCGAAGGCAGCCGAATGTCGATTCGATCCAATTCAGATGGGATTTTCCGGTCTCATTCGGCCGAACAGGGCAACACGTGATGACTGTTTCCATAAATTTCGCCATGAACGCCGAAAAATTAATTAGTTCTCAGTTTTTATTTATTTTTTTGTTAAACAAGTGAAATAAAATTTTTCTTAACAAATCATTTTCATGTACTACTTATTAAGATCGCTGACAAATGTTTCTCATCCTGGTACAACTTTTGAAATTTGACCATTTTTTTAGATTGATGGACGAATTACATTAAAATTATTCCAATATCAACATTCATCCGATAGTAATCGGAAAACATAGCACTATTCTGAAATTTATTTTGTAGGCGTAGATGATGAAAATTACCCAGGCGACATTTCTCTAAATCGGATATACCCTAAACAAATTCCTTAAATAAATTTTATTAATATTATGTATTATTATTATTATTATTATTATGTATGTATGCATGTACTATGCATGCATGACGTTTGCATGCATGTATGTATGTGTGTATGTATGTAACATGCATGTAAATGTATGTATGTTTTGTATGCATGCATGTATGCTTCCTGCATGCATGTATGAACCCCATGTGTGTATGCATGCATGTATGTATGCAACTGGTTTATGACCCATGCATGATGGACATGTCTTATGCTGCTCGTCATGTAAGTGATGTGTATCTGTATGTATGTATGCATGTATGCATGTATGTATGTATGCATGCATGCATGTATGTATGTATGTATGCATGTATGTATGTATGCATGCATGTGTGTATGCATGTATGTGTGTATGTATGTCATGTATGTATGCATGTATGTATGTATGCATGCATTTCTATGTACTCACCATGATGGGCATGCATGACCTATGTATGTGTGTATGCGTGTATGCATGTTTATGTTCCCATTTATAATTATTTATACGAGGACATTTCAAATTGATGGCAGAGGCTGCTCCAGTGGACGATCGATCGACTCTTCTGCCGGTCGTCCGGTATTGGCGATACGGCCTAATTTCTGCCGTTCACGGTGCCAAGCTTTATGCCTTTGGCTGACGATACGAAACGAGCGCTGGTTCGTATTCTCTTCAGAGAAGAAATTTTCTCTTGAAAATTTGGGTAGTGTAGGGACCAATAGCAACCTACTCTCATGGTAAATTTGGAAAGTTACAGTAAGTAGAGAAATTTGGTTTCGTAAGTCAGCCATAAACGCTGGGGGATCGTATAACTGACCACACGTTATCCCTGTACTAGTTGGATAATCGTTCACCTTTGTTGAGGCATGTGGATACGATACCATTTCGGCTGATAGGCCTTCGTTTCAATTCAAAAATTAAAAATAACTGTGTAACAGATTGCGTAAAACAATCCACAAATTTTCCATTCTACGCTCTTATTTACCTGTTTATGTTTGCGTACTGTGTACTTAGCTCTGTTTCAATCAATAGTTCAGTATGATATTTTAGGTTGGGGAGGAATCGCAAAATCGACTCTCTATCCTTTAAATTTGCTCCAAAAAAGAATTATAAAAATTTGTCTATATAAACCTTTTGATTACCCAACAAAATTAATTTTTCATGAATTTGGTGTATCAAATCTAGAACAAATTTATAAACAAACATTGCTGATTTACTTCCATAAAAATCACAATAAATTTAAATTTGATCCTCATGAAATCAATAGCAGACAAAACCACAGTTTCTTTCTAAATATTCCCAAATGCCACACAACTGCTGGATTAAAACACAGCATGAATTTTGGACCCAAAATATATAATGCATTAATTAGAGCTTACCCTGAGCTAAGTACACTTAACACACATAAATTTAAGAAACAAATCTGATTAATTATTTAATTGTTTAAGCTAATTGAGTTAAAAATTGATACCCTAATATTTATGTACTTTTGTATTTTCTATTTGTATACATACCCTATTATTACATGCTGTATTATTTTACCATTTATTAATGTTATTGTGCTCAATGAACTCTCTTAATTTTGTGATATATTTTGTATAACTGATCTGAACTGCGCCCGAGCACGAGCTTCTGCTCTTTCGGGCTGCAATGCCTAATGTAGCTCAAGTGTAAAGTATTAAATAAATAAATTCAATTCAATTCATAAATAAATTCAATATACTGTGAACTGGAGTAACATTGCCCAATTTTTTTGTCAACAGTAATCTCACTGGATATTCTGATTTATCTACAGAAAACCAAAACTCGAAATTGACTGATTAGAAGAAAGTAACAAAGATTAGAAGAAATAAAGTACCAATACAATAAAATATTAATTGGCTTACTAAAATCCTATTTCACTAATGTTAGCTTCTCCAAAACGTTTAAACGGAGCCGCCATTTTCAGTTCACTATTTATGCAGTAAAGAAATGACGATCGCAAAGCATGTTTTATAGTACCGTAAAGACTTGCAGTTTGAAATGTTGGCACACAAAGAAACAAATGCTAGGGAGGTAATAAAAACAGAAGAAAGTGTATAAAGATTAGAAGAAATAAAGTTCTGTAATACAACAAAATAGATATTAATTAACTTACTAAAATTATATTTCACTAATGTTACCTTCACCAAAACGTTTGAACGGAGCCGCTATATTCAGTTGACTATCCATGCGGTAAAGAAATGACGATCGCAAAGCATGTTTTATAGTCCGTAAAGAATTTGCAGTTTGAAATGTTGACAAACAAAGAAACAAATGCTAGGGAAATTATAAAAACAAACAAATGCTAGGGAAGTGATAAAAACAAGCAACTGCTAGGGAAATGATAAAATTGTAGCGATAAACAGCTTTGATTGGTTGAAACACGTCCTTTCAAAATAGTATGACGTAGTAAAAGTGTAATAGTCATTACTCTAGTCGTGGAAGAGGGTAGCAAACGGTGTTTTCGGGTCTCAATCATTACTCCAAAGGTAGCTATAGCCAGCCAGGTTAATATTAGAAATGTTAGTAAAAATAAAATGATGTCCCTGTACTAATAAGACGTATCAGTATGCAAAGTTTGAAGGTCCTAAGCAACCTTCCAGTGTTGAACGTTCCCTTGTCAGACGTACGTACATTTAGCGTTTGCAAAAATAGGCATTTATGATATTATTTAACAATGTCATATCAATCCGCGTGGTTATCTGTTACGAAATGAACGGAAAGTGGCAGCTGCCGACATAAGGGAAATGGCCGAAATCTGGAAAAGTAAGTTGCATGTCAGTGAACAGCCTGGGAAGGTAACCAACGACCTTACGAGTAGAGAGTGTAATACATACTCATTACATCGCAATGGTCGGGTATTTTACAATTAATAGCAGTGCTTGCGAGAGTATAATAGTAGTTCAAAAACGCTTTGGGCTGGAAAATTACGTGCATCCATGGAGCATCGCCCCTTTTGAGACTGAAATAACTATGGTGTAACACTTCCACGATGTTCGATTTCCTTCTTCTTATGGGGTATTTGCCTCATCAAATGTTCCAAATACTGTGAGGAAGTTGGGATTACAGACTTTCTTGTAGAATTGATTTTCTTGGGCTTTCTGTAATGAGTTTCGAATTGGTTCAATGTCTTTTCAGAAACTTTTCATTTGGAATGTTAACGGTTTTCGGCAGCAAGCTTTTTGTTTGCCTGAACTTTGTATCCCAGACCATTATCATCATAGTCAGGAATGAAATCGCGTCTTTGAAGGTTGAATTCTTGACATGCTTAAACCTAAGTTAAACCTAACCATGAGTTTAACTTGACAATTATAATAGCAATTATAAATTGATCGATATTGGAATTCCACAAGGTACAGTATTAGGACCAATCTTATTTATAATATATATTAATAATTTGTTTAAAATTGATCTAAAGATATAAGGTGGTAATATATTTTCTATTTGCAGATGATACTGTACTAACATTTAATGGGGAAAATTGGGATAACACTTATTTAAATGCTAGCAATGGAATTAAAGTAGTGAAAAATTGACTTGACTCTAATCTCCTAAGGTTTTTGTTTGCCTGAACTTTGTATCCCAGACCATTATTATCATAGTCAGGAATGAGATCGCGTCTTGGAAGGTTGAATTCTCGACGAAACAGGCGCTTTACATGCTTAGGCCCGGTTTTATAAATACGGTTAACCTAAAGATTATGTTAAACCTAAGTTAAACCTAACCATGAGTTTAACTTGACAATTATAATAGCAATTATAAATTGATCGATATTGGAATTCCACAAGGTACAGTATTAGGACCAATCTTATTTATAATATATTAATAATTTGTTGAAAATTGATCTAAAAAAATATGGTGGTAATATATTTTCTTTTGTAGATGATACTGTACTAACATTTAATGGGGAAAATTGGGATAACGCCTATTTAAATGCTAGCAATGGAATTAAAGTAGTGAAAAATTGACTTGACTCTAATCTCTTGACAAAACTACCTATATTCCATTTTCTTTAACAACGAAAGGTTTACCTCCACCTATGAATAATTATCACTCAGTAATACATAATATTTCATGTAATTAATTAACAAATAATTATTGTAATTGCCCACATCTAACACCTTCCACACAAGTTAAATATTTAGGAATTATTCAGCATTTACGTTGGGATAAACAAATTGATTTCATGTGGACAAGTATAAGAAAGACAATTTATAAATTCATAATACGTCGAAATTTTATCACTAAGGAATTATATTTTTTAGCTTTGGTACAATCATTAATACAATATGATATAATAAATTGGGGTGGAGTAGCATCATCTATACTTAATCCATTAATTTTATTACACAGAAGATTAATAAAAATTTGTCTGACCAAAAATATGGATTACCCAACAAATTTAATTTATACAGATTTTATTGTATTGCCTATTGAAGAAATTTATAAATATAGTTTACTAAATTACTACCACAGAAATCAAATAAAACATAAATTTAATCGACATGAATATCGTACTCTAAGACATAAGTGTACTTTCCCATTAGTTGAACCTAAATGTCATACAAGTGCAGCTCTTAAACATGGTACTAGTTTCGGCCCAAGACTTTATAATAAAATTACAAACCATTTTCCAAATTTGAAATATTTTAAAATTGAAGCTTTTAAAAAGAAATTTATAAAATTATCCATGATATATAATATTAACAATTTATTTTTTCGACTATATTCATGTTTTTATTGAATATCACTGGCTTCTGTCGGATTGTCAATTTATATTAAATGTTTTTTTCTCTCTTTTTCTCTTTCTTCTTTATTCTTGCTCTTGTGTTGTATTTATTGGTTTAAATTAAGTTATTGTATTTAGTAAAGTGTCCTTGTAAATTTTATGTTATATTATTGACTAAGACCACACCGTACACGAGCCTGGCTCTTACGGTAGTGTCTAGAAACATTTTTGTTTTATAAATGTAATTTGTACTCACTAGCTATTTAAATAAATAAATAAATAAAAATAAGTATGAGTAACTAAATAAATAAATAAATAAATAAGTAACTAAGTAAGTAACTAAATAAATAAATAAGTGAGTGAGTGAGTGAGTGAGTGAGTGAATGAATGAATGAAACTCAACGTGCCGTATTACAGAGTATCGGTTAAGTTAAACCGTAGTGCAATATGATTGGTATTACTGCTAGGAAAGAAAAGAACAACATCGCAGCTGTTTAAGGGGACACTCCACTAAAAACAATAACTTTTTCCTTAATAATTTGTTTTCAACTAAATTTTGAGACCACGTCTACTATGTAAAGGACCAACAAAATCCAAATTTTGAACTTTCAAATGTTTCTGACTTTTGACTTTTAATTTTAATTTTTTTTTGTTATTTTTAGATATATTTTCAAACCCCAGATTTCAGTAGAAGATCTCAATTTTTAAGATTTCTTTTTCTTTTTTTTTTTTTTTTTTTGTTACATTTACAAGACATAGAGAAACATTTCTATGCATTCATTTTATGAAATAATATTTATTCCTTAAAAAAATTGTGTAATGTTAAAAATGTTATTTGTTCTACATTTCATTAAGAAAAATATTAATAAAATGAACTAGCAGCGTTCCTCATACATAGAAACATGCAGCTACCTCATAAATAATTGCAGTAAAATTTTCATCCAGATTGATTAATATTTGGTATAGGAAAGTTGGTGTTGAATCAGTAAAAATGAACACAGAAAAATAGATTTGAAAATAAAATGAATATTTATGTAAATTAATATTCTCCTCCTGCCACATTCATCTAGTAACTTCAGGTAGCCAACAAAAAGTTACTAGATTTGTAATCAGAAATTTTAAAAAATAATTCTTCAATGAAAAACAATTTTGACAGCTCTTTAAATTCCACACTCCCTTCCACTTTAATTTAAAAAATGTAAACATATTTGTAATTAAAATTGAGCTGAATCCATTTGGGATATGAAAATATAAATTCTGAAGAAGTGAAATAGAAAAAAATTTGGGAAAATTTTTATGATTTTCAGTGGAGTAATTCTTAATTATATTATTGATTTAAAATACCTACGCTCGTGGGAATCTTCATTAAGAAACATCTTTGTTCTTCGATATCAGAGAGAGAGTATCATAAAAAAACCTAAAGGAGACCAATACCGCGTACTTCAGTATGCTTGTCAGACTTAACCTCAAATAGTTTCTTAACGCTGGCTACCAACGTTATACTCCCAAACACAATGCAGCCAAACTAAACCTTGCATGGCCATCTGCGACATAACTCCATACAGAATCAACTGAGTAATGAAGTAATAATATTAGTGTGCGTATTTAATGTGTTGTCTAGAATATTTATGAAACAGAATTCAGTCAAACAATACAATTATTTTTACGATCTAGTAAAATTAGGTCCTCATATAAATATTACTTACAGGAGACTGTCTGCTACACACAGTACAATGCGCAATAGGTTTAGAGTAGATTTACGGACACCTCCGAAATCTTCCATCGTTTTCAGTATGTCTACTACCAGAGGAAAAATAGCGCACCGCAACTAGTGACTCATGCAGAGATTCAACAGAATGTTTTCACATTTATCTTTTCAAATAATCTTTAAATTCAAACCCTAAAACACATATTTTTGCACTTTCTCATTTTTCTGTTGCATGTTGTATCAGAGTTTAAATTTTTCGAAACAAGGTTAAGACTATAAGCCTAATTCTGGAGGTTCGGAAACCTCAATATTTTAAAACTTATATTCATTTATGTATATTTCAAAGTGGTGCACTCTATTTCGAAAAATTCTTGGCCGTCGTGGTCGTTCAGTAATACTGATCACTCACATATTGTCACTCATAAGTTCTTAGAAAACATCTGCAATATCCTTGTGTATTGCGGGAACCGCCATCTTGCACTGTTAAGCCTTGAACTGCAGTTTAAACGGCAGAGAACTGCCGATCAAGTTAAACTCAAGTTAACTCAAGATTAATTGGTAGTTCAGTTTAAACTGAACGTAAAACGCAGTTAAACGACGTTTATAATACCGGCCCTTAAACAGAATTGTTTCTGCTAATCAGAGAAATCGCGATCATTTTTTCCTGAAGAATCCATCTGATTGTAGGTTCATATAATTAATACTTATTTATTTTGGTTAAAACAATAAGTATGTAGTTATATTTATTTGTGAATTTATTAATTACGTTTTAACTTTTACTGCATTTTCCTTAGTATAACTATGATGTACATTAGTTCCTTTTTCCAAAATGTGGTCTGATCGATATCTACGTCATATTTTTCCATCAATATTTAAGCTATGTACTGAGTCCCGGAAGTCGTTTTTAGTAAGTTCTATTAGGACCATAAAATATTCCTTTCTAAATACAGGATTTAACGTATCTGAACTTTTGTCCAGAAATCTTTGCATTCAATTTCAATTGCAATAATTATGCATTATATTTCAATAACATTGTGCTTTTATAACATGTATTTAATCAATTAATTCTTTTTTCCAGAATTGTTTTATCTCAGATGATGATTATAGTAATAATAATAATAATAATAATAATAATAATAATGCTTGTTATGGAATTTGTCTTTGATATGTAGAACAGCCGTGGCGAGAACGTGACTCGCGAGACATTGTGGCTCGCAGTGATAGCTGTGCATTTCACTTGCTTCTAACCTCCGCCAACCCCACCCTCTCACTCACTGGAGTCAAACTACGTTCCATTTGTATTTGTCTCTGACCTGGAAGAGTGGCATATGTCTCTCTCGAAACCATGTACGAAAGTTCCAAGTAGGATGGGAGGAGAATAAGGTGCTGTCAATATGATGAGAATATTAAATGTATGATTTGTTCACAAGTATTACGAGGAAAACGGTTGTATAACATAAAAACGGCATTATACTACATGTTACTGATGAAACATTAAAAGGTTAAGTGTTATCATCATCATCATCATCATCTCTGTACGTCGATCCTTTTTCAGTAGATGTACGAATAATGCGGAGGCTCTTCAGTTTGAACTCACAGATTTACAATGTGATGTCAAATGAAAGGTAGATGTAAGGACTTGACAATTGTTGAACTTTCAAATCTTTGCCAAAAATAAATATCCGAAGCTTCGTTCTTTCGCTTGCTCTGTTGAAGCCATGTTCGCTACAACTTACGTTTGTGAAGAATAATTTTCAACAATTAAAATAGTAAAAAACCAAATTTAGATCACGACTGGCAGACAAATACCTTCGTGATCAACTACGACTGGCAGTAAGTGACATAATTCCTGATTTTGAAACTTTGTCGCAGAGACATTCTGAAGACAGTTAATTTTAGGTTGTGATATCGTTCATTTATTGTTCATTTCTTTCTTCGTTACACATACTAAACATAGTTTGTAGCCTTGTACTGTATAAAGATAGATAATTTGTATAAACAAAAGCCGCCCTAAATAAGGGTTCGATAGATCGGCCTACTAATCAATTCATAAAGAATAATAAGTAAACAAAACAATTTTGTGACACTTGGAAAGAAAAAGAAAAAAAAAATATTAAGATAAGAAAACGTAGGAAATCATTTACAATAAAAATTTTGTTGGGTACAAATGATTACTAATTATAGCTAAGGATGATTTTAACACGTGAGATCCTATGGCATCAATCTTTGCATCAGAAATTTTGTATTGTTTAAGTTGATTTAAAGTTTCACGTGGGATCGTGCCACGGGCACCGAACATGAGCCCAAAAACTGTCCAATGTGTGATGTGGTATTGTGCTCCGAGATGCTGACAACAAGGCTCATAGATGACTTGTTTTTCACGACACACCTCTTGTGGCTGTTGCTCATGCATCTCAAAACGGATTGTGGGATCAAGAATGACACCCTTATCCTTCTGCCGATCAATTATGATGATATCAGCACGTCTAGTAGAGCCATCAGAAGAGACGCAACCAACCTCCTCATAAACCTCATATTTAAGTGCTTGACCTAAGGAAAATGAAAATTCGTTAATAAATCAGACAGTTGCTTCACTTCCCCTTCGGGTGTCCGCCTCCCTCCATAGGTGCTATGCACGTTGCAGGTTACACAGTGGCTCGGCGCACGATTACATTTTCGCCACCGCTGCGGCGTAGCATGTCGTCTCCTTGAGATGTCCTTCCTTTTGCGTGGAGGAAGCGTTTAATAGAACAAGTTTTTAACCCGATGTATAAAACAGGACTCTTAATTGTCTGTGTTCATTGTGCAGTGAGCTGGGACTGAACAATGCAGGGTTCGAAGGGTACAGGGAGACGAGAGAAGCACAGAGAACAACCGCAAGAAAGTATTACAAGAATTAGAGTGTTTTGTTTCTTTTACTTGGAAATGTGGATGTAGCCAGCATTCAGAGAATTGCAGGAAATATGAGCACATTGTTGCACTGTTGTATTTTTCAAGACTCTTTTGTCGGGAGGTTTATGTATATTTTAATGCAAGTCGCACCGTTAGCTAGAGCGTCGAATTTCCATTGTAACCTCCTATTCTAATCTCGGCAGGTTTCTATAAAAGGTGGTAAAGGTATCCCTTTCTTTGCCATGAAGGCATTGTTCTCATGGAGGTAGAGCCCCATGTTCTCCATTACCTCGGCACTTGAATCTATGTGTATTCCCACCACGCATCTTTCCCCTTGTTCTCCTTGTACCCCGAGTTCTCTTTTATATTCTCCTTGTATTCCCTTGTTCTTTATATTCCCTTGTTCTCTTTTATTTCTCCTGAGTGAACCTCTTCTTTCTGAAAGTTTGTTTTCCTTGTAAATTCCTGTTCTCACCTGGGATCAAACTCCTTGACCTTCCAGTTCTCCTTGTATATTCCCTTGTTTTCCTTGAGCTCCCCGTTCTCCTTGTAATTCTCGGCAGGTCCTCTTGCATATTTCCAAACACAGTTCTCCTTGTATATTTTCCTTGTTTCCCTTTCCCTATATTCCCTTGTTTCTCCTTGTATATTCCCATTTTCTCCTTGTCTTCCCCTTCTTCTTGTAATGCCATTCTCATTCTTGTTTCACCTTGTTCTTCTTATAATTCCTTGTTCTTCTTATATATTCCACTTGTTCTCCTTGTATTTCATCTTTTCCTCTTGTATTCCCCTTCTTCTCCTTCCCTTGTTTCTCCTTGTATTTCTCTTGTTCTTCTTTGTAATTCCCTTTTCCTTGCGTATTCCCTTGTTCTCTTTATATTCCCTTTTCTGCATTTCCTCCTTCTTCTATTGTTTTCCCTGTTGTCGTCGTTATATATTCGTTTGTTCTTCTCGTATTTCTCCTTGTTCTCCTTGTATATTTCCATTGTTCCCTTTATATTTCCATTGTTTTCCTTTATATATTCCTTATTATCCTTTTATTTCCCCTTATTCTTCTTGTATATTCCCTTGTTTTCTTTGTATATTCCCATTTGTTATCTTTGTATATTCCCCTTGTTCTCTGTGTATTTCCCCTTGTTTTCTATGTATTTCCCCTTGTTCTCCTTGTATATTCCCCTTGTTATCTTTGTATTTCCCTTGTTCTCTATGTATATTCCCCTTGTTCTCTTTGTATATTCCCCTTTTTTCTCTTTCTATTCCCTTGTTCTCTTTGTATATTCCCCTTTGTTCTCCTTGTATATTCCCTTGTTATCTTTTGTATATTCCCCCTTTGTTCTCTTGTATATTCCCCTTTGTTCCTTGTATATTCCCTTGTTCTCTTTGTATATTCCCTTTGTTCTCTTGTATATTCCCTTGTTATCTTTGTATATTCCCCTTGTTCTCTTGTATATTCCCTTGTTCTCTTTGTATATTCCCTTTGTTCTCTATGTATATTCCCTTGTTATCTTTGTATATTCCCTTTGTTCTCTTGTATATTCCCCTTGTTCTCTTTGTATATTCCCCTTTGTTCTCTCTTGTATATTCCCTTGTTCTCTTTGTATATTCCCTTGTTCTCCTTGTATATTCCCTTGTTCTCTTTGCATATTCCCTTTGTTCTCTTGTATATTCCCCTTGTTATCTTTGTATATTCTCCTTTGTTCTCTTTGTATATTCCCTTGTTCTCTTTGTATATTCCCTTTGTTCTCTTTGTATATTCCCTTTTATTCTTTGTATATTCCCCTTTTTCCTTGTATATTCCCCTTTTCTTGAATATTCCCTTATTCTTTTGTATATTCCCCCTTGTTCTTGTATATTTTTCCCCTATTCTCCTTGTATATTCCCCTTGTTCTCCTTGTATATTCCCCTTGTTCTCCTTGTATATTCCCCTTGTTTTCCTTTATATTCCGTTGTTCTCTTTGTATATTCCCCTTGTTCTCCTTGTATATTTTCCTTGTATATTCCCTTGTTCTCCTTGTATATTTCCCTTGTTCTCCTTGTATATTTCCCTTTTTCTTCTTGGATATTTCCTTGTTCTTCTTGTATATTTCCCTTGTTCTCCTTGCATATTCCCCTTGTTCTCCTTTCATATTCCTCCTTGATCTCCTTGTATATTCTCCTTGTTCATTTTCCTTATTCTCCTTGTATATTCATCTTGTTCACCTTGTATATTTTCCTTTATTCTCTTTGTATATTCCACCTTATTCTCCTTGTATATTCCCCGTTGTTCTCCTTGTATATTTTCCTTTATTCTCCTTGTATATTCCCCCTTGTTCTCCTTGTATATTCTCCTTGTTCTCCTTGTATATTCTCCTTATTCTCCTTGTATATTCTCCCTTGTTCTCCTTGTATATTCTCCCTTGTTCTCCTTGTATATTCTCCCTTGTTCTCCTTGTATATTCTCCCTTATTCTCCTTGTATATTCCCCGTTATTCTCCTTGTATATTCTCCCTTGTTCTCCTTGTGTATTCTCCCTTGTCCATCTTGTATTTTTGTTCTCCTTGTCATTCTCCATTTTCCCTTGATTCCCCTTGTTATTCTTGTCGTCTATTTATTCTCCTTGCATATTTCTCTTGTTTTTTTGCATTCCCCCTTTTCTCCTAATATTCCCCTTCTGTGATCGCGGCCACACGTGGTTCTACGTAAAGATTTGCATCTTGATTATGCACTTGTCGAGTTTTTCCTCGGGACACTACCGTTTCTCTCTACCATTCCATCAACTCTCTTGATGTTTCCCTTAATTCATCTATCACCTGCGATTGTTAAAAATAGGCTGGGATGAATTCTGGGGATAGTACAGGTTTCTGTTGCTGATATAGGGACTTGGAGCTTGGCCCCTAGGGCTTATCAGGTACTCGTCTGATGATGAGACCTGGCTCTGTCAGAGCTGAGGCAGGATGACCCTTCTGTTAGCATCGGATTCACGAATGCTACCCAGGCCATCTGTTGTATTTATACAACCATCACATAGGCTATATAGGACACACTAGGGGTCAAAGCAAAGCAAGTCTAGGTGTTAAAGTCGGTTCCCGGTACGGACCTCGAAAAGCCAAGCCAAGCCAACGGAAGCTAGCACGCGAGAGGAAATCTATTCCTCCTGCAAGATTTCCGGGCAATGTCACGGTGGGATTACGCTATTCAGGACGTAATGGTGCTACACGCAGTTGCCTCCCTGGTGACGGAAGTGGTTGGTAGATATGCGTGCCCTGCCATCCAGAGTTCCTCTCCCGTAATGTTTATCGAATTGTAAACCTGACAAGAGCTGAAAAATAAACGGTGCAAGTGTTGTAATATAAATCATATGAGCCAGGCATGCCTCGGTGTTTGAGCTGCAGGCGCCCCAGGAGGACCGTCTTGGAAGTGTTTTCTTAGTAAGGAATGTGCGCCGACATCCGTGTACGAAACGGCTGAACCGCGCAGCTTGCGTTGAAGTTACGGTTGTGGGCTCGAATTAGAAGTCTGCACTGATCAAAATTTTGAGCCTGGCTCATCCTGGACCGTCCATCTCTGAACGAGAACCCGGACGAAGTTCAAGATTGTTTCTAAAAGCATTACCCGTCAAGAAAATAATGACGTAGAATTCGAAGTTGAGGCACATTAACTACGATGTTACGTGCATATGTTACTGTAAATGTACGAAGACCGGTAAATCTTAGAATTTACCGGTATAACCTAACATTTACCATTAGAGTACGATAAAACCCCGAAATACTCGTATCTTATTAGATGTATACATTTTGAACTTTTACCAAGAGATGTTGGTAAATCTCAGGAGTTACCGATCAGCTGTGGTAAAATCGTATTAAAGAAGTAAAAAGAATCTTTACTAAGATTTGCCGTTCTTCGCACTTTTACATATCTATTTCCAATTCATCTTTTTTGTTGTCTTAGGATCTATTTAAAAACAAAAATAAAAATCACCTCAGCAATGACTGTGATAATTTGTATTTATTTTTAATTTAGGTTATTTAAATATTCATACATTCTAATGTGAGTATAATAAACAATATTCTATATTAAAAATAGTGAAAAATATTATAATTTTAACCACTGTCTGTTATAGTTTTTCATATAAAAATTAACAAAGCCTTTACATCTCCTCAAACAGTCTAGGTCCACAAATAAAGTAAAACAAACATTATGAAGCACTTTTTTGTTGAACACTTTTTGAACCCTTGTCCTTCAACAAAAGATAATTGGCCAACCACTTCCCGTACACTAATTCCTTGTTTTCCTAATTCTTCAATGCTGATAAAATTTTCTTTACACAATATAAATTGGTTCCTGCTTTGGTACCAAGTTGATAAAACTCATCTTAAATATTTATTATCATTGCTATTATTGATTTTGTATCCGATACTTTGATTCTCACATTCTATCCGACTAAAAATTTTGGAATTTTGTTACAAGTGGCTGCTTTCATTTTCTTCGCTTGCAATTCAAGACCTTCTTTGGCAGCCTCTCGGAACCGCTTCACCTCTGCAAACATGTCTGAATCTGCACAACGAAGGCGGGATTCTTCGTTCTGGATTCTTCGATGTAGCTTTTACCAGCTCGCATCGGTAAATCCTGAGATTTACCAACATTTCTTGGTAAAAGTTCAAAATGTATGCATCTAATAAGATATTTTGGGGTTTTACCGTACTATAACGGTAAATGTTAGGTTATACCGGTAAATTCTAAGATTTACCGGTGTTCTTACATTTACAGTAACACATACAGGTTAAAACAGTGTGTTTAGAGCAGTCGGAAAGATATTCCTTTTCGATCATACCCGCACAATTTCAGTTGGAGCTGTTGCAATACAAACCGAGCAAGGAAAAAAATAAACGTTCGCCTGAAGGACAAACGTAGGCCTAATTGTTATGTTGGGCATATTAGGTCTACAATGTACATTCATCTCTCACATATAGAAACGTAACGTTTTTCTTATGCCCTTAAACAGTAATGTAGAGCAGTATAATTTACAAAGTTACTTTATAACAATTTTATAGTAATAATGGTAATAATAATAATAATAATAATAATAATAATAATATTATTATTATTATTATTATTATTATTATTATATCAGAATATACATTTGTAACTGTACATGAATTACAATATAAGGAAAAAAACATAAATGCAATAATTACGAGGCGCATCCAGAAAGTAAGTTTCCCGATTTTTTCCCTTGAAAGTAAACGTAATTAGCCGTGTCAATTGCGCATGCGTAACATATCTATGACGTATCAATCATATGCCAGCCGGACAGGTCCCGCCTGGTGCCAGTAGCGTGACAGCAGTGGTCCGAAATGGAAGCTCTTATTCCTTCTCCCGCCGCCTGCGAGGTTCGGTCGGTGATAAAGTTCTTTAATGCACAAAGCATTGCGCCAATTGAAATTCATCGGCAGCTCTGTCAGGTCTATGGGCCGAACATCTCTCTCTCTCTCTCTCTCTCTCTCAAGACATTTCTGTCCTCCGGTGAGCGTTTTGGCAACGACGAAGAGCTGAAGACGTCTGTCACACGCTAGTTCCATTCACAGGCGGCAGAGTTCTACGACAGAGGGATACAAAAGTTGATCCCACGATACAAGTGTCTCAATTCTGATGGTGGCTATGTTGAAAAATAGCTGAAACATTGCTGTACCTGTTGCCAATAGGCCTAAATGTTTTCCTGAAAGTGTGTGTTCTTTTTTTTTTAATAGGGAAACTTACTTTCTGGATGCGCCTCGTATAATCTATAAGTCAGAAATAAACTTGTCTTAAGATAATTTAATAGATAAATATTTAGAAAACATAACATAAATCCTAACCCTGATTGAGGTTTTGACTGGTATGTATTATCTACTATCAGGCAGTACATTTCACTCGACGATATGTGTCGGAGGAAGAAAAAATAAATTTATTGTTTGTATACATCTGAAGTCTGATTAGTGTAATATGTAACTAGTTAGCGATTAGAGCAGAATGGTCCATGTTCAGTTAACGTAGTGAAAAGGATAGCAAATTCGAGCTGTAATGACCACTGACAATTATTGCATCCTGTGTTACAAAATTTCGACCAGAGAAGGGTTGAAAATCAGTGTTCCAGAAGTTTCTCGTCAGCAGCGTTGCCAACCGTTGTGAAAATGTTGCTAAGCAGCAGTGAAAGTCGCTTATGTTATTATTCCTGTCGCTATTTTTATGTTTCCAATTCAACTTGAAACTCTGATGGAGTCTTTTTTACGGAGGAGAGATCCGAAGGTTTGCACTGCAGTCTGAGCTTCATTGTGCTTACCACTCCTATAATGTGAATGATAGAGTAGCCGAACGGCCGCGCTCTTGTACAAGTACAGCACGCCGCACCGTGAACTTAACCCGGGCTGTGGTATGGATGATTATATGTGAATTAATGATGGCGAAATGAGTCCGAGGTCCAACGCGTAAAGTTATCCAACAATTCGGCTTCAATTGGTTGAGGGTAAGGAAAACCTCGGTAAAAAGCCTAAACAATTAACTTGCCCCAACCAGAACCTCATTTTTTAAATTTACCAATTTTTATTATTTTCATTTTATTACAAAATCTTATCTTCAGTTATATTGGCAAACATATAATATTTATTTCTTTTGTGTTCAGCTATGACAGCTTTATTTTTCTTAATTATTTTTTTGCTAAATTTTTATGTACTTGAAACTTCTAAATAATTGGCTCATAATAATTATATAGGGAGAAAGGAACTGACCATCGAACCTCATTTTCTTCTGGTTTAGTTGCCTCATGAATGGTGCCTTTTTGGTGTCACTTGTGAGGTTCATACCTGTCTTTAGGCAGTTGACTAACGAACAATAATTTTGAATAATAATAATGCTTCGCAGGGAGTTATACCTGTAAGCCAGATTTGAAAAATAATTATGTTCATATGATCTAAAATTCCTTTCACAAGATAAAACTAGTGAACATGTTTTTCTGGAGAGGTCTCACAAAACACTGATAACTGAGATACAGTGAAACGTCCCTTAACGGACACTTCCCAATACCGGACTCCTCTCAATAGCGGACATTTTAAAATTTCGCTGCAAAATAACGTTGGCCCTAATGATAAAATTCTTCCAAATAGCGGACATTCTCAATAACGGACGCAGACACTGAAATGTATCTCCCAACAACAATTAAAACTTCCAAATAATGGACAGCGTGAAAGAAAAAAATAAAAAGATGGTTGTAAATTAAACGGAATTCTAACGGAATTCTTTGCAACAATCATTATCGTGCATTTGAACTTTCTTGTACTTTATTGAAGGTAAGCAGCACAGTTGTTATTGTGATACTGTACGTGAGCAGTCCGTACTTTCTTAGTTTGTCAAGTTGAGTGTTCGGAAGTACAGTCACATTAAAAAGTCACAAAAACGTAAACGTTTGTCACTAAAAGGAAAGTGAATATTGTAAAGTATAGTGAGAATGAGAAATTAAGTGTTCGTGAGCTGGCCAAAAGTTTAATGTGGGAAAAACTCAGGTTAGTGAAATTTTGAAAAACAAGGATGTTATTTTAAAATGATACACTGAGAATGCAATTTATAGTCACGACAATCATTCCCGGCGTGACTCCTCCTCTTTTTAACGTCTTAGGAAGTGAAGGCTCTATAAAGTCTAGGTAGGTAGTATCGTTCGCCATTTTGTTCTTTCGTTGCCGAGCTACCGTCACGAGGAATCTATTTGCCATATCGTTAAACATTATTATATCGTAGCTCCTATGATGATAAATCAAACGCACTGTAGTTCAGCAAATAATTTGCGGCAAAAAACGCCTTCGTGTGGTTTCTGCGAACGCCAACGAAAGAGCCAAAATGGCGGGCGATTATATTAAGTTTTATCGAGCCTTAAAAATGAATGACGTCTTCATCAGCGAATCACAAGACGCACACTTTCAAATGTAGCCGACCTGCAACGTGATTGGCTGCCAGAAATTAGAGCGACGGGACTATAGATTTCTTTGTGTAAGGTGAAGTGGTACAGTAACTGATGTTTATTTCATTTACAAAACATTTACTGGTACGATTTCTCTCTGGATGAATATTGAATACTGTACACAATCTCACTGTCTACTGTACTGTACTGTAAAATATAGTGTTGAATACGTATGAGAAATTTTAATGTACTGTATACATACTTACGATTACAAATGGCTTTTAAGGAACCTTTCATTGCCGCCATTTAATAAGCCCGCCATCGGTCCCTATCCTGTGCAAGACTAATCCAGTCTCTATCATCATACTCCACCTCCCCAAATCCATTTTAATATTATCCTCCCATTTACGTTTCGGCCTCCTTAAAGGTCTTTTTCCCTCCGGTCTCCCAACTAACACTCTATATGCATTTCTGAATTCGCCCATACGTGATACATGCCCTGCCCATCTCAAACGTCTGGATTTTAAGTTCCTAATTATGTCAGGTTAAAATACAATGCGTGCAGTTGTGTAACCTTCTCCATTCTCCTGTAACTTCATCCCGCTTAGCCCCAAATATTTTCCTAAGCACCTTATTCTCAAACACCCTTAATCTATGTTCCTCTCTCAGAGTGAGATCCAAGTTTCAAAATACAGAAGAACCGGTAACTATAACTGTTTTATAAATTCTAACTTTCAGATTTTGGACAGGTTTCACTGGATGATAAGAGCTTCTCAACAATAATAATACGATTTCCCATTTTATTAACTTGTTTTTTTAATTTCCTCCCGAGTGTCATTTATATTTGTTACTTTGCTCGAAGATATTTGAATTTTCCACCTCTTCGAAGGATAAATCTCCAATTTTTATATTTCCATTTCGTAAATATTCTGAAAACGAGACATAATCATATACTTTGTCTTTTCCCGCGCCCGATTTACTTCTGGAACGGCGATCGCTTTACTTGCTTCAAGTAACATTTCCGTGTTTTTGACAACCGTTTGTATAGGTATTTTCTCCTAACATATTCACGTCATCCAGCATAGACAAGAAGCTGATGTAACCCGTTCATTTCAAACCTTGCTTGTTATCTTGAACTTTCCTAATGGCATATTCTAGATTGTGAACATACTAACGATTTTCTAAATAGCGGACACTTCTCAATAACGGACATTTAATTTTTAGGCGGTGTCCGAAATTGGGAAATTTTATGCTGTATTCATCAACTCTCCCCACTCCTGGAAAATATACATGGCGCTCTTGGATGGGACTTCTTCGATGTCTCTTGGTCCTACCTGCGATTCCAAGCACTGTAGCATGTTGGCCTCTGTTTATATTACACTGCACAGCTCAGCATCCGAGTCGAGATGTAACCACTCACCCCGCTGCGTGCAGGAGGAGGAGGAAGAATCATTCCTCTCGCTTTTATTTCTCTTATTGCTTCTCTTCTCTTCTCTTCCTCGCCTCCCGCTTCTTCTTCATTGTGTTTCTTTTTCTCTCTTTTTGATCATCTCTGTGTGCTGGGTGTTTCCTTCACCACTGCAGACGATGGCTAAAGGCGTCGTCCACTGACTCTCCTGTATACCTTGTTTATTTAACGACTTTCAATCAACTCTAAAGATGTTAGGGCTACCCATTACAGTAGGAATAGGCTTTTTATGGAAGAAAGTGCGAAATATGTACATGAAAAATCAGTTCTAGCAGCATCAAACCTGGGGAAGGTAAAATGTCTTTCATACATAGCAATATTACAAAAATATCGTCTTAAAATAAATAGTAGTCATTTCATACTGAAGATTGCTGTGTCATATGGCATCACCTCAAATGGTACGAGTTAAATTGATTATATCCTTTCACATACACCTATCTCTAACAAATAGACACGGTCATTTGTTTTTAAATCGCACTTTTGTTCGTAAGTCAGTCTTGATAATAGAATTGTCCTAAAATTCAAGTAAATTGGTGTCACGAACTGTTATTTCACTCATTATTTATTATATCAGCAATGCACACTAACACTTCAACTGAACACATCTCACGAAAGGGATAACTCGGAAACTAAATTATTTGCAATGTCGAAGCTATAATCTTGTGAGCCTTGCGACCAGGGTAGTTGTTAGAAAGGGATGGAAAATCTGCGGGTGGATTACACAGAAGAAAACCAGTCTGTTTAGAAAGTGTGCAGGCTAACTGCTGCATCACAAATCATCTTGAGCTGCCGCATCACAATATTTAACGCATACGTATAAATTCTTTTAAAATTAATAACTAATTTTGTTCATAAACTGATTAAAATTATTATTAACTGGGGAAGTTGAGCTTTTTAGACATTGACGCTACGCCACTGATGAAAATGTACTAAATATCGAGGAAATATGTAATTAAATATGTAGTATTACTAAAATATGTGATTTAAAATCACTATTTATTAATGCATTCATTTCACAAAAATGTCGTCACAATAAGGGTAACTGGTCAGTTGAAGTTGGAGAATGCAACCTGCAAAGTGATTTGCCATTTCCTCCCAATTGTAGCTATAGTTTGCAAATACAACTGGTCTCTGAATAAAATGATTTTTCTTGTGCCTTGAGATTTGCTAGAAAAATATTTTTCTGTGGCACAATGGTCTTTTGATTTACCTGAACCCCACCCAAACCCCTCGCTAATAGCCTGAGTAACATAGTTAAATAACCGGCATCTGACCATCCCAGATTAAAAAGCATTAGTTGTATGGAGTTCAGGCACTCCGAACTATTATGTTTTATAGACAAAGAGTTGGAATCCCTAGTTTTATGTTTGTTTTATATATATATAAATATATATAATAAATATATATCAGATGGGAAAAAGAACTGTTCTCTTAAACCAGCTTTAGAAAGAAAAGTATTGTCTATAGTTCTGAACAAAACAAACGACTTCAGTTCCGGGCCCTCCTTTACCAGCATCGTGAACTATAGGAGAACAAAAGAATTCAGGCGGAGTAATGGGACAGGGACGTTAAGATATATGTCCAGATATATATGAAAAAAAAATGAATAATTTACTTTGAAAAATAAAATTAATTTAATAAAAACAAATTGAAAACTACATAATTGCCTAAATGTGTACAAAAATGTTACATTCTTTACATAATATCTAAAATATGTAATATTGATAAGAATGTGTAAAAATATGTAAAATGAAACTCATCTATAACAATTGGAAGAACCACAAAAGAAAGACATTTGTCATTTTCAGTAGACTACAGGTAAAGGAATACAATATGTAATTAGGCCTACATAAGAATCGGGGCTCTACCCATTACTGTAGGAATAGGCTGTTGTGATATGGATGAAAGTAAGAAGGTATGTAGGTGATCAATAACGCTCTTACAGCATCAAACCTGTAAAATGTCTTATGATTCACAGCATTATTCGAATATCGTGTCATGTAAAGTATATCTCTTTTCATACTGTGTTGTGTCATATGGCATCATCATACGAGTTAAATTGATCATATCCTTTCACATATACCCAGGTATCATACTACATCGTTTGTATAATATTATTATACCATAGCGTATCATACACTGCATATATTCGTGTCGTATCATTTTTTATTGTAGCATATATCGCATTGTTTCATAATTATCATAAGATATTGTATCCGATACGAAATCGTATAATGATAATGAACCCATGTGATACGCATGATACTGTGTATCATATGAACGAAATGGACAAAGAACAACATAAATGAAAGAGGGTAAAGCAGTTGAGGAAGAAGAGATGGAGTTGAGGAAGAAAAGACTCAGTTGAGGGAGAAAATATGAAGTTGAGGAAGAAAAAGAAAGAAGGGTGAGTTGAGAAAGAAAAACTCAGTTGAGGAAGAAAAGACTCGTTGAGAAAATGCTCAGTTGAGGAAAGAAAAGACTTAGTTGAGGGAGGAAGGAAGAAAAGGGTCAGTTGAGAAAGAAAAAAATGCTCAGCTGATGAACAAAAAGCTCAGTTGAGGAAGAAAGGCTCAGAAGAAAAAGACTTGAAGAATAAAAGGGGAAGAAAAGGTTCAGATGGGAAAGGAAAAACTCAGTTGGAAAGAAAGACTCAGTTGGGAAATAAAAGGCTCAGTTGGAAAAGAAAAGACTCAGATGGGAAAGAAAAGACTCAATTGGGGAAGAAAAGAATCAGTTGGAAAGGAAAGACTCAGTTGAGGAAATAAAAGGATCAGTTGGAAGAAAAGACTCAGTCGGGAAAGAAAAGACTCAATTGGGGATTAAATGAAGAAGAAAAAACTCAGTTGGAAAAGGAAAGACTCAGTTGAGGAAGAAAGATTCAATTAAGAAGAAAAGACTCAGTCGGAAAGAAAAGACTCAATTGGGGAAGAAAATAATCAGTTGGAAAGGAAAGACTCATTTGAGGAAGAAAAGATTCAATTAGGGAAGAAAAGACTCAGTCGGGAAAGAAAAGACTCAGGTGAGAAAGAAAAGGATCAGTTGGGGAAGAAAAGATTCATTTGAGAAAAAAACTTGGTTGAGAAGTAAATGCTCTGTTGAGGAAGAAAAAACTTCAGCTGGGAATAGGGGAATTTGAGGAAGAAAATACTCAGTTAGGAAGAAAAGACTCAATTAAGGGAAGAAAGAGAGTTGGAAGAAAGACTCAGTTGGGGAAGAAGAGACTTAGTTGGGTAAAGGAACACTCAGTTGAGGAAGAAAAGACTCAGTTAGGAAGAAAGACTCATGGAAGAAGAGACTCTGTTGAGGAAGAAAAGACTCAGTTGAAAAGGAAAGTCATTTTGAGGAAGAAAATACTCAGTTGGGTAAGAAGAGGCTCAGTTGGGAAAGATGAGACTCAGCTGGAAATAAGAACTCAGTTGGGAAGAAAGACTCAGTTGGGAAATAATAACTCTTGAGGAAAAAGAAAAATAAGAGTCTCATGAGGAAAGAAAATGCTCAGTTGGGGAAGAAAAGACTCAGTTGAGGAAAGGAAAGACTCAGTTGGGAAATAAAAGAGTCTCAGTTGGGAAGAAAAGACTCAGTTGGGAAAGAAAAGACTCAGTTGGGGAAGAAGAGACTCAGTTGGGAAGAAAAGACTCAGCTGGGAATAAGAGTCTCATTTGGGAAGAAAATACTCAGTTAGGGAAGAAGAGACTCAGTTGGGGAAGAAAAGACTCAGTTGGGAAGAAGAGACTCATTTGAGGAAGAAAATACTCAGTTAGGGAAGAAGAGACTCAGTTGAGGAAGGAAAGAAAATAAGAGTCTCATTTTGGGAAGAAAATACTCAGTTAGGGAAGAAGACTCAGTTGAGGAAGAAAAGACTCAGCTGGGAATAAGAGTCTCATTTTGGGAAGAAAATACTCAGTTCAGTTGGGGGAAAGAAGAAAGGCTCAGTTGGGGAAGAAGAGACTCAGTTGGAAGAAAGATTCAGTTGAAAGAAAGACTCAGCTGGGAATAAGAGTCTCATTTGGGAAGAAGAAATACTCAGTTGAGGAAGAAAAGACTCAGTTGAGGAAGAAAGATCAGTTGGGAAGGGGAAGAAAATATTCAGTTGAGGAAGAAGAGACTCAGTTGGCGAAGACTCAGCTGGGAATAAGAGTCTCATTTGAGGAAGAAAATACTCAGCTGGGAATAAGAAGAAGAGACTCATTGAGGAAGAAAAGACTCAGCTGGGAATAAGAGTCTCATTTGGGAAGAAAATACTCAGTTAGGGAAGAAGAGACTCAGTTGGGGAAGAAGAGACTCTGTTGAGGAAGGAAAGACTCAGCTGGGAATAAGAGTCTCATTTTGGGAAGAAAATACTCAGAAGAAAATTCAGTTGGGGAAGAAGAGACTCAGTTGAGGAAGGAAGAGACTCAGTTGGGAATAAGAGACTCATTTGGGGAAGAAAATCTCATTTAGGGAAGAAAATACTCAGTTGGGAAGAAGAGACTCAGTTGCGGAAGAAGAGACTCAGTTGAGGAAGGAAAGACTCAGCTGGGAATAAGAGTCTCATTTGGGGAAGAAAATACTCAGTTAGGGAAGAAGAGACTCAGTTGGGGAAGAAGAGACTCTGTTGAGGAAGGAAAGATTCAGCTGGGAATAAGAGTCTCATTTTGGGAAGAAAATACTCAGTTAGGGAAGAAGAGACTCAGTTGGGGAAGAAGAGACTCAGTTGAGGAAGGAAAGACTCAGCTGGGAATAAGAGTCTCATTTGGGAAGAAAAAAGAAGAGACTCAGTTAAGGAAAGAAGCTGGGAAGAGTCTCATTTGGGGAAAATATTCAGTTAAAGAAGACTCAGTTGAGGAAGGAAAGACTCAGCTGGGAATAAGAGTCTCATTTGGGGAAAAATATTCAGTTAAAAAGAGACTCAGTTGGGGAAGAAAAGACTCAGCTAGGAATAAGAGTCTCATTTTGGGAAGAAAATACTCAGTTAGGGAAGAAGAGACTCAGTTGGGGAAGAAGGGACTCAGTTGGGGAAGAAGAGACTCAGTTGAGGAGGGAAAGACTCGGCTGGGAATAAGAGTCTCATTTTCAGAAGAAAATAGTTAGGGAAGAAGAGACTCAGTTGGGGAAGAAGAAACTTATTTGGGGAAGAAGTTGGGAAGAAAATACTCAGTTGAGGAAAGAAAGATTCAGTTCTTGGAAAAAGGAATGTAGCTGAAGAAAAAAGATAGTTTGAGGTAAAAGTCATGGAGTTAAAGAAAAGATGGAGTTCAGGAAAAAGAACTCCTTTGAAGAAGTGACCGAGTTGAAGAAACAAAGGAAGTAAGAAAGAAGTCAAAGAAAAAATTAACAAAGAGAGAAAGACGGGAAAAGTCAAAATAGAGAAGCAAAAATTAAAGAAAGATATAAAGAAAATAGGACGAGAAAGAAGGAAAATGAACGAAGGAAGACACAAGGTAAGAAAATAAAAAAATAAAGAAAGCGAGGAAGAGAGAGAGAGAGGTAAAATTAACTAAAAATAAACAGAGAAATTAATGAAGAAGGAAAGTAAGAGAGAAAGAACATAAAAATATAAATAGAAAAGAAAAGAATAGTTGAATGGACATCTGCACGTACCAACGTGCCAATCCTTCGAATTCAATTTCTATGTAATCTGGCACTAACAATGTGGCACACACCAGCGGGGCTACAGCACCTTATGAATCGCTTAGTGGCAGTAAACACGATATTTTGTACAGCTAATTCCTGCATACAATGTCAGCTAAATAATTCATGCCACTTCAAGGCTGGTATGAGTCAGACGCTGATTGATGTCGCTCTGAGTGGCTGTCAGCCTTGAACATTTTTGCGGCTGTAATAACGAACCTGTGCCTGCTGCCTGGATTTTTTTACGTGTTGCGTGGGCGGATCGAAACAAACAAATAACAAATCCATCCACTCTCCTTAATGTCATTGTTCTACACTTTTTTTATGGGCTGCGATCTTCATGGATAGTATAATGCTTTTAGTTCTCTGTTTAGTAATGGTGATAGTGATAGTGATAGTGATAGTGATAGTAGTGTTGTCCTCGTAACTCAGCAGTGGCGAAGCTAAGGTGTAAATTTATTTATTTATTTATTTATTTATTTATTTTTTATTTATTTATTTATTTATTATTTTGCTAATAATTGTATCATAAAATATAAAATATACAGAGAAACTTTAGCTCGCCCCTGAAAGAGTAGAACTCGTGCTCAGGGGCGGATTCCTGAATTGAAATTAATAATTATACAATACAATTATAATTAATAATTATACAATACAATTTGCAATTATAGTATATAAATTTAAATTTACAATTTTTCAATTTTTATAAAATCCATACATAACTTTTTAAATTTAATACTAGAACTATTCGAATTGACGAGATTAGGATATTTAAATATAAATGTGTTATATATTCTTGGGCCTAAATTACTACTATGATTAAAATACTGTAACAGTGTTGCATTTTGGTTCAAACAATCTTAAAGAATTCACACCTTTTGTTTCGTAACTATGAGAATACAATTCAAAATTATTTCGATGTTTATGTATGAATTTTATTAATACAATATAATAAATTTGTCTTACGTTAAGTACATTAAAGTCTAGAAACAAATTTTGAGATGGAAAATCAATAGGTTTATGAAAACATATTTTAATTATTTTCTTTTGTAATAAATAAAGTGGATTAAAATTGGATTTAAATGAGCTACCCTATCCTATAATTCCATACATAATTACCGATTGAAATGAAGTTAAATATATTTTACGTAATAAACTTATTGACAAGTAATTCGTCAATAAAACAAAATAATATACTATTTTACGTAATTTATTACAAAGGTACTTAATGTGTTGGTTCCATTTTAAATGATTATTGAAAATTATGCCTAAATGCTTAACTTCAGAGTACTCTTTAACAATCGGACATTTACACTGTATAAGACAACAATCAGAATTATGTAATTTAATACTTAATATAGATGTAGGAGGTTTGTTACATTTTTCAGATAATGAGAATGGAATAATTATGGTTTTATTTTCGTTGATAGAAAGATAATTTATGTCAAACCATTTTTTTATTAATTTAAGTCCATTATTTGGATTATTATATGCGTCATACCAGGTTTTTGCATCAAAAAGTAAAATTGTGTCATCTGCATAAGAATAGTGAACACCATTGTATTGTTGTAAGTCAATTTTTAATAAGTCATTAATATATATTAAAAATAGAATAGAGCCTAGAACTGTGCCTTGGGGAACACCTATATTAATAATTAAAGGTTCACTTGAATAACTGTCAATTTTCGTTATTTGAATTCTGTCGTTAAGATACGATTTTATTAAGTTTAAAGCATTACCTTTGATTCCTAATAAGTCTAATTTCTCAATTAAGATATCATGTTTCACTGTATCAAATGCTTTTCTTATGTCCAGGAAAATACCAATACATTTGTTACCTTGATCAAATTCTCTGACAATTTTTTTAGTAACTTGATATATTGCAATACTGGGTAAATTGAGAAAATCTGCTTAGCTTATACCTTTTTATAGAGCAGATGTTTCTGGGCTTTTCTATAAACATTTTTTGTGATAGACACCACAAGAAGATGGTGACCACAGTGGGATATGATGGTAGAGACTGGATTAATCTTGCTCAGGATTACGCGTGGGCGGCAATGAACCTCTGGGTTCCTTAAAAGCAGGATTTAAGCTAGAAAGTAAATAATTGTCGCAAAAATTCACAAATGAAAAATTATATTTGTGCAAATTGCGAAAATAATGTGCAATATTATAGACTATAATAATTGTACAGGAAGATAAAATTAATGAAGTATTTTTTTAGTAGGTTATTTTACGACGCTGTATCAAAGGTTATTTAGCGTCTGAATGAGATGAAGGTGATAATGCCGGTGAAATGAGTCCGGGGTCCAGCACCGAAAGTTACCCAGCATTTGCTCATATTGGGTTGAGGGAAAACCCCGGAAAAAACTTCAACCAGGTAATTTGCCCCGACCGGGAATCGAACCCGGGCCACCTGGTTTCGCGGCCAGATGCGCTAGCCGTTACTCCACAGGTGTGGACTATTAATAAAGTATGCACAAACAAAAAAGTTATATGATTTGTTTCTTGGAGTTGTATTACTTTCAATCCATCTTACTACACACTTTATATACTTATGTAAATAAATCAATCATTAGACGTAAGTATCTTTAGAATCAATTACTGCTGAATTTACAACACATTAAAATACGTTATTTTATGGGCACTCTAAACATTGAAATTCTTTACTTGTAGGCCCTTCAAGATTTATTGTTAGCAGGGTGCTGACTATTTTTACTGAAAGACGGTTTGTAATTCCAGTTTTTACAAGATTCATGCAACTAATCCTCGCTCACAATTTACAGTATGCGATGGAATTATATAAAACAATTATAAGAAATTGTTCACTTAACTTACATGAATTGCATCCCTCTTTCAAATCCATTCCTGAACACCTATTACTCAATAACTTTTTGAACATTGCCCATGCCATTAGCATTTCATTTAAATTCAGATTAGTTCAAACACATCTCTGATTTCATTTTCTCCATTACAATCTTCGTTTCTGAAGTCAAATGTGGTTGTCGCATTTTTGCACATTTACGTTCAAAGTTTGTTGCATTTTTGGAAGTCGAGTAGCAAAATGCGACAAATGTGACTTTGGCTTAAATCCTGCTTAAAAGCCATTTGTAAGTAACATTTAAATTCATGTTAGAAATTTGGAAATTATTTTATGCTCGATCATGCCGAAATGTAGTAATTATACACCTGGTAGCAGCCCTTTAATGGACCTCATTAAAGTACACCTATTCATTAAAGTTCAGGTTTTCCACCAATCAGAAAATACCATTGTAGCAATATGAAAGCGCAAGTATCGATTATTCTCGGATATCCGATCGAAAGACAACAATAAATCAATAAATCACCTATATTTGAAATAAATTCAGTTCTGTTACTATAATAATTAGCGTTAATTGTAAATAATATTCAAATAAATTCAATTTGTCATCTCGTTTTTCAATGTCTAATTAAATTTCAAGGTTATATAAAGATTAATGTTTATTTTACTCCCTAGATTATATCAAGGTCAATGTCGACATTTGTTTCTCTGAAAAAATCAATACTTTCGCGTCTGCGCACATCTCACAATTTACGAGGTATTGCACAAAGTCAGTTTCGCTCCTCAGATAAGAATAACATGAATACTTATGAATAATTTCAAGTTAGAAATATGATCGAGCATAAAAAGTTGTATGAAACCTGGCTATAATGGTAATTAAGACGCTTGCGCTCGTTTCATAAACATACTCGCGTCTTAATTACTACCATTATAGGCTCGTTGCATAATGTACCTACTATTAATATATTGCAGAAAGGTGGTTGTTTCTGAGTATTAATGGTGAGAAGATATATAAATTTAAACGGAGAAACGAATATTTCATATGGTCAATCCTTCAGCTCTCAAAGCTTTACCTGCGTCTTTAAGCATTAATTTTAGATCTTTATAGTTAGTCTGAATAACTATTATCTTTTATTCGTCTTTCTTCTGTAGATATATTAACGATGTGCGCGATTTGAGGCAAGCTTTCGACACAGGCTCATTAGCAGTTCCTTCGTTTTATACTGTTCGAAATTTGAACTGGAGCTTCCGGCGCTGAGAGTCAGTGCACTGCACTTTTCGGCTAACGGATTGCCAAATTACAGTACCAGACTTTGTGTGAGCAGGATCTCAAGCCCGCAATATATTCCCGTTGTTGATCTCTACAGACGTGTGTTCTCTCTTAAGAACAGGCTGTTGGTTTACCTTCGATTGTGTGTTAGCTGTAATGAGGTTTTTTACAATCTTTTTTATGATGTCAGCGATATTCTGAGGCAGGCGTGCAGGCGAAAGTAACTCTCGCCCCGCGTCTAACCGCTGGTCCTAGGCCCTTATTATTATCATCATTACGTGAGGATTTGAATACGTAACTCAAGACTCTTATAACCTAATTCTAGATTCACGTGGTAAAGTTTGAACTTAATGAAAATTCTTAGACTCAATTTCAAGGTTCTCGAGTTGGGAAAGTGCCAGACCTGAGTTGAATTATTTATCCGAATGCATAACACCTTTCCCTCCCTTTTGTTGCTTCAGTGTTCCACCCTCCTTGCCCTCGAAAGGCGGCTTCAGAAAAAATAGTAAACACAAAAACAGTTCTCTTTTGGGGTGGAACCCTGAAAACTAATTTGTCATCTCTGCTGTGAGCGTGATGTCGGAATATTGTTGTTGAAGTTCAAGTCTGAACCGTGTGAATATCTTTACTTCAGTGGTAAAGTTTCGAAACAAAAAAAACTAGAGTATGGACAAGAAACACCTCGTAAAAAATTAGCCGTAATATACTTTATTTACTCGAATCTAATGCGCCATCGAATCTCATGCGCACCTCAATTTTTAAGGCTCGAAATAAAAAAAAAATGTTTACTGGCGAATGTAATGCGCAGCTGCAAAGCTGTTGTGAAATTTAATTTTACTATCCCCATCTACCTATCTACACATGCCTTGATATACCATAGGCTGCAACCACCTCATTCGCTCTACCAGTACTTCTAATTCTGCCACTAGTCACATATATTTTTCGTCCTTTGTTGTATGAATTTGAAAACTCTACTTCAGGAACTTCTTTCTCGTCGCTTTAGAAGCAAATATAGCAGTTCTGTGTTGGCTCTATAAGCGAGTTTTGCTCTCTCCTACATCGAATTATCTTGCAACCTGCCTGTTTCCATGATTTCAGCTTAAAGTATACTTTTTGTTTGAAGCTTGCTTCGGGGGTAACTCGAACAGGGCCGAAACACACGTAGAACAAAGGTGACAGAAGATGCTGTAGAAGATGCTAGAGAAAGAGTGCAGGGAAGTCCTAATAAGCCGGTCAAGAAGCTAGGTGTAGAAGTTGGGGTTTCTTACGGAAGTGCTCACAGAACTCTCAGAAATAAATTAGGTTAGTAATATGCTGAATAAAGTAGACATTACATAATGAATATAATCGCCTGAAGAGTTGAGTTTGTGAAAAAAAAAATTGTTACTACTCCACTATTTTTTGATAAAATACCGTAAAAGTAATGATCAAACTGAAAATCGTAATACTGTATTTCCCTATAACATAAATGGATATGTTACTGCAAATGTACGAAGATCGGTAAATCTTAGAATTACCGGTATAACCTAACATTTACCGTTACAGTGCGGTAAAACGCCGAAAGATCTTATTAGATATATCCATTTTGATCTTTTACAAAGAAATGTTGGTAAATCTCAAGATTTACCGATCAGCTGTGGTAAAATCGTATTAATTTAATAAAAAAATTACATATCATATACGATTCCTCTATTTATTGTTGTTTTAGGATCTATTTAAAAACATAAATAAAAATCACCTCAGCAATTACTGAAATAATTTCTTTTTTATTTTAAATTGAAGTCATTTTAATATTCTTACATTTCATTACGATTATAATAAACAATATTCCATATTAAAAATAGTGAAAAATATTATAGTTTTAACCACTGTCTGTTATAGTTTTCCATATAAAAATTAGCAAAGCCTTTACCTTCCTTCAAACAGTCTAGGTGCACAAATAAAGTAAAACAAACATTATGAATCTTAATTCTTGTTAGAACAAGATTGGCTGTTATGATATTTAGAATTACACAATATAGAAAATGATTTCACAAGCGTTTTTTCTTGAACACTTTTTTAAACAACTACACTTCTTGAACTCTTGTCCTCCATCGAACTACTTCCCGTACTCTAATTTCTTCTTTTCCTACAGACAAAATTTTCTTTGCACAATGTAAATTGGTTCCTAGTATATAATGACTTCAGTTTGTCAGCTTTGGTACCAAGCTGATAAAGCTCGACATCTTGAATATTTATGATAACTGCTATTATTGATTTTTCGTGAATTTTTGCCCGGTCTACATCCGGTACTTTGATTCTTACATTCTTTCCAACTGAATATTTTGGAATTTTGTTACAAGTGGCTGCTTTCATTTTCTTCACTTGCATTTCAAAACCTTCTTTGGCAGTCTCTCGGAACCGCTTCCCTTTATCGACCCTGCACATATGTCTGAACCTGTACAACGGAGGCGAGATTCTTCGATCTAGCTTTTACCGCTCGCATCGGTAAATCCTGAGATTTAACAACATTTTTTGGTAAAAGTTCATACTGTATGCATCTAATAAGATATTTTGGGTTTTTACCGCACTGTAACGGTAAATGTTAGGCTATACCGGTAAATTCTAACATTTTACAGGTCTTCGTACATTTACGGAAACAGATACACTACTTTTCTCTCCTCCTATAGCTAGTAAAATGATTTGTTTACGTATTGCACTAGTAACACAAAACTCCTGTAATGGAAGGGGGGTTACAGTGTTTCCGAGTATAGCCAGGTTAATGTTAAAAATGTTGGTAAAAATAAAGTGATGTCCCTGTACATATCAGCCAGAACCTCAATCAGAGGATAATTAACATGGAAGACTGAAAATACTGTTGCTCATGAAATCCTTTACCAACTGCAGTGGGTTAAATCCTAACGTCAGTGTGAAGTCCTAGTTTACAGAAAGTTACAGGAGCAATAATTCGTAAATGGATACACTGTAACGATCGGTTTAAATTAGCAATGTAAATTTTAGTCGACAAATAAATGAATTAGTCAGCAAGAAAAACCCAGATCCTGCTACAATTTCAACATATGCACAATACAAACGTGATTGCCCCATAATGCTTTATTCGTAACACAAACATCACTGCTGAGTAACGCAGCGCAAACATCATTAATCCGTACCCGACATAAAATTGCACTTTCAGTTGTTTGTTCGCGGTTGCTATAACATTAAAATTTGTTTGGTGATCATTTGAAACGGTTGATATTTTTAATAACTTTACTTCCTTTTCACACTTGAGACGGTACAGTCACAGTCATAGATATCAAGCGAACAGAATCGACGATCACAGGGATAATTGTGAAAGCATGCAGAAATAACAAAAAAATGAGTCCGATAACTCGATTGAAGAGGACATTCTCTTATGACATAGTTACAAATTCTATAGTTTACTATCTTAGCCAGCATTATCATCTTCAGACCAGAAATTTCAATAGTAAATACTTGTTTTACTTCCGTTTAATCTTTACTTCGTCCTATTACATCTGATAACCCATGGCAGACATTTCTTCTCACAAGCAAACGTTCTCATAGGGGTAGATAAAAAGTTATTTTTTCTTCCAACATGTTAATAATGTCAAAACAAATACTTACTTACTTACTCGCTTTTAAGGAACCCGGAGGTTCACTGCCGCCCTCACATAAACCCACCATTGGTCCCTATCCTGAGCAAGAGGTCGTGCCAGAGAATCAGTCCCATTCCGAGGTTTATTTGAAGGATTCGTAACAAGCTGTTTTTACGGTGATGGGTTGTTAGACCTTCGCCCAACCCCCAAGGTGGAGGACCACCCCTCATCGGCTGTCCGCGACTGCTTATTCAATATATTCACAGCTACCCTCCATATCTGGAGGCCGTCTCCTCTATCCGCAACCTGTCAAAACAAATGCTTTTACAAATTTTGGTTACTCGAACGCAAATACGAGGGCCGTAAAAATAAATTTCCTTGAGGCCGTTTACAGAAAGAAAACACAGTTCCATGGAAAGATTTATTGGAACAGATACAGCAATTCTTGAGCTATTTTTCAACTTATTCCCCAAGGAATTGAGACGTTTGTCATACTCTGGGATCAACTTTTGTATCCCTGTGTCATAGAAGTCTCTCGCCTGGGATCGGAACCAGTGTGTGACAGCCTTCTGCACCTCTGTTCGACCCCATGGTATGACAAATGTCTCAATTCCAGTTGCGAGCTCAAGTGTGAAGTCGAAACAGGCAGTTGCCTAATCCGTGAAGTGGAGGAGAAAAAGAAGACGAAGACGAAGACCTTTATTCTAAACATTTATCCCTGCAGTGACTGCGTGATTTAAATGGTGAGCTTGTTACCCAGGCTATCCGGTTAGGCCTGATGCGAATCTTCAGGCAAACAAAGTTACCTTAATAATAAGCTTAGAATATGGTGCAACAAATACTTAACGAAGGAGACTGTATAATTTGGGTATACATTAGATATGAACAAAACTAACTGCCGCTCTCGCTCGCTGTGTTCGTTGCATTTGTCTTTCTAGTCTCGTCTCGTCATTCTCGTACAATTCTCAAATAAATTTGCATTTCTAAGAAACATAAAACATAACGTTAATATCTTTTTACTTGAGATAGCACACTTGATCTCAAACATATTTACTTACTTACTGGCTTTTAAGGAATCCGGAGGTTCATTGCCGCCCTCACATAAGCCCGCCATTAGTCCCCAGCCTGAACAAGATTAATCCAGTCTCTACCATCATATCCCACCTTCCTCAAATCCATTTTAATATTATCCTCCCATCTACGTCTCGGCCTCCCTAAAGGTCTTTTCCCCTCTGGCCTCCCAACTAACACTCTATATGCATATCTGGATTCGCCCATACGTGCTACATGCCCATCTCAAACGTCTAATTATGTCAGGTGAAGGATACAATGCGTGCTGCTCTGCGTTGTGTAACTATCTCCATTCTCCTGTAACTTCATCCCACTTAGGCCCAAATATTTTCCGAAGAATCTTATTCTCAAAAACCCTCAATCTCTGTTCCTGTCTCAAAGTGAGAGTCCAAGTTCCACAACCATAAAGAACAACCGGTAATATAACTGTTTTATAAATTCTAACTTTCAGATTTTTTGACGGCAGACTAGATGACAAAAAACTTCTCAACCGAATAATAACAGGCATTTCCCATATTTATTCTGCGTTTAATTTCCTCCCGAGTGTCATTTATATTTGTTATTGTTGCTCCAAGATATTTGAATTTTTCCACCTCTTCGAAGGATAAATCTCCAACTTTTATAGTTCCATTTCGTACAACATTCTGGTCACGAGACATAATCATATACTTAGTCTTTTCGGGATTTACTTCCAACCCTATTTCTTTACTTGCTTCAACTAGAATTTCCGCGTTTTCCCTAATTGTTTGTGGATTTTCTCCTAACATATTCACGTCATCCGCATAGACAAGAAGCTGATGTAACCCGTTCAATTCCAAACCCTCTGTGTTATCCTGAACTTTCCTAATAGCATATTCTAGAGCGAAGTTAAAAAGTAAAGGTGATAGTGCATCTCCCTGCTTTAGCCCGCAGTGAATTGGAAAAACATCATATAGAAACTGGCCTATACGGACTCTGCTGTAAGTTTCACTAAGACACATTTTATTTAATCGAACTAATTTCTTGGGAATACCAAATTCAATAAGAATATTATATAAAACTTCTCTCTTAACCGAGTCATGCACCTTTTTGAAATCTATGTATAATTGATTGGTCTCAAACATACGAAAAGAAAATTCCTAGCCTTTTAATAAGGGCCTAGTAATTAAATAAGGACTGGGGAACGGATTATTATACACTGAAAGGTAGAGATGATATTTCGAATAGGCTACTTGATTGTTTATACATATATAACAGTTGCCAAAGTAGATAAAAGTTCAGTCAGGTATAAACAACTGTGGCTATTCAAGACTGCTTGACGTTCGGGACTTCGGGAGTGATCAATCTCGACGTCTCGAAACACTCAATGATGCGACATATACAACATTATCGTGCGGGTTTTCTGCTTTGCGGGCGCTGTTAGTCTTGCTTTCTCGATCGTTGTTCATCTCTAGTTTACGTACATATTCTCACAGGTGCAGCTCTGAGTCAAATGCTAGTAGAACTAAACAAATTTTGGAAACTATCGAAATGTCAATATAAAAACTAAGAAACGTGGCCAGGAAAATCAGATTTTATCCCTTTCGAAATCAAGATATTAGACAGCAGCGAGGAATTCAATCAGTAGAAGCATGGATCACCAAAAAAAGACAGGAATGGGAGGAACGTAGCTTCAGAACCCCACAAGATAAATAGCCAGAATTTTTTTAACACAGCATACCAACAGAAAGGAAAAGCCCAGACAGACCTGGTAAAGGCTGGTTCACAATAAACCGGGAACGAGAACCAGAATGAAAACGAGAAGCAGAGGACGTGAATATGAAAATTTTTGAGAACGTAGACGACTATGCATATCGATATGCATGTCAATAACGATATGTAAAGTCGACATTACGCATTCTGATGTTATTTGTGTATAAATGACCAATGGCATTCTCTCATGAGTAAAAGGCAGCCAACATAAACTCAGGTTAACCAACTTCGAAATTTAAACTGAAACATTTCATTAGGTACGGTACTATAAATATGCCCATGCATCTTTATTATCACAACCTATTTTAAGTCTACCATAACTTAAAATAATTAGAGAAGAAACATTTGAAGAGGTCGCGGGAAAAAGGATGAATGTGACAGTTTTCTTAAGGTTGATGTCATTATCTAATTCAATGGATCACTGCGAAATTTAATGTTGTTCTTATGAAAAATGGTAAAATTTAATGGAGAAAAATTATCACCACGAATACAGAAATCTTTTCCTTTATTTTCTATAGAAACAGCACTACATCTTGCAGTTATAGACTCAATTAGATCATTATCTAATCCTTAACAGATATGTGACATTCATCGTTTTCCCCGCAAACTCTTCATTTGTAATAGAACAAAAATGAACACAACAGTAGTTATTGAATTGAAGCGTGAATATGTAGTGTGTAATACAACCAATACAGTAATAAAATATGATTCGCTTCCGATCGGTGTTCAAAGATGCAGCTATTGAAAGCCACGTATTCTCCTTCATTTTCTCATCTTTATACGAGGCACGCCGCTTATCGTAAATGTGAGGATTTTAATATTAGAATCTCATCAAATAAAACTTGCTCTATGATATACAGCACAGAACAAAATAATGCATAGGTTATGTCACGGTCTTCTTGCTACAAAATATACGACGACAAAATAGCTTTTAGCTGGCAATAGAATGCATCTAGTGGGCTGTGATCGGAAACGTGACCGCCAAAGTTGAAACTTGGCCAACTCTCCGTTCCCGATCCTGGGCTCCGGCAAGCTTTTCGTTAATTGTGAATGCTCACATTTAAATGTACACATTTTAACAATTTTACCGTTTTCGTTCCGATTATTGTTTCCGGTTTATTGTGAACCAGCCTTAAGAGTTGACTGGGTTTTTTATGATTATGAACAGACCGATAACCTAAATGAAAGAAGTAGCCTGTGTAAGGTAAAATATTATCTTCCAAACCCTTTGGATCAAATCCGACCCCACGCATTAATATTGATAATAATACGATAGGGGAAATAATGTGGTAGGGACAAGAGGCATGCTGTTTACAAAATAGTTTTTTGTCCAGAAGAGTGTTCATTGTTCCCACACATCAGTGTTCATTATAATATAACCTTGGATAGTACAAATGACTGTGGAGCCCAACACACATTGTCTTATCTTCACAGTTCCTGGCTTCCGCTCACATTTTAACAGCGAGAGATACAGAGTTAATAAGCATTGGCTACAAATTACATAATAATTTAGATGTGTTTGAAGGTCCGATGTTACTACAAAAACGAAGAGACGCGAGGCATTTCTCTTATATAAGAAGCTTAATTCTTGTATTAACATGAACATAAAGCCGTATTCATAGACATTCTTAGCGCGGGCTTCCGGTGGATGATCAGCGAACTAACGTTTTTCGTATTCATAAACCATTGTTAGCGATATGATATGATGTGATGTGATGTGATGTGATATGATATGATATGATATGATATGATATGATATGATATGATATGATATGATATGATATATGTTATGATATGATATGATATGATATGATATGATATATGATATGCTATGCTATGATGTGATGTGATGTGATATGATATGATATGATATATGTTATGATATGATATGATATATGTTATGATATGATATGATATATGTTATGATATGATATGATATGATATATGATATGATATGATATATGATATGCTATGCTATGATGTGATGTGATGTGATGTGATGTGATGTGATATGATATGATATGATATATGATATGATATGATATATGATATGATATGATATATGCTATGCTATGATGTGATGTGATGTGATGTGATATGATATGATATGATATATGATATGATATGATATGATATATGTTATGATATGATATGATATGATATATGTTATGATATGATATGATATGATATGATATGATTTGATATGATATGATATGATATGTTATGATATGATAAGTTATAATATGATATGATATTTTATGATATGATATGATATGATATGATATGTTATGATATGATATGATATGATATGATATGATATGATATGATATGATATGATATGATATGATATGATATGATATGTTATGATATGATATGATATATGATATGATATGATATGTTATGATATGATATATGATATGATATGATATGATATGTTATGATATGATATGATATGATATATGATATGATATGATATGTTATGATATGATATGATATGATATGATATGTTATGATATGATATGATATGATATGATATGATATGATATGATATGATATGTTATGATATGATATATGATATGATATGATATGTTATGATATGATATATGATATGATATGATATGATATGATATGATATGATATGATATGATATGATATGATATGATATGAATCCTGTACAAGTAATCAATCGATAGCCGGGGCTAGTTTAGCACGCTCGTAGCGCGGGCTAGCGAAATGTCTATGCATAGCACCCAATATTTCTTGAATTCTAGTGCTAAATCCAGCATATAGTCTACAATATGAAATAAAGTTTTACTTCAAAATAATGTGTGTCACGACGCATACGTCTTTATTATACATTTCAGTCGTTTCAAAACAGTTCAGTTCCTTTATCATGTTACGGGTTATATTACTGTTTGCACTATTACACAAAAAATGAACTCGATTTCGTACCATTAGATCGACGTTTCTCAAAAAGTGTGTTCCGCGGATCTCAAGCGGATTTTAAATTTTATTTTATACTGACAAGCAAACATTCTCATGGGGCAGATAAAAAGTTCATTTTTTTTTCCTTCAACCATCTTAATAATGTCAAAAGAAGTGCATGTACAAATTTTGGCCACTCTAACGCAATTATGAGGGCCGTAAAATGTTTCCCTGGTGCTGTTTACAGAAGAAAATACAATTTCATTGGAAACATTTATTGGAACAGATACAACTGTTGAGCTATTTTTCAACATATTGCCCACTGGAATTGAGATATTTATCATACTATGGGATCGACGGAGAGGTGCAGACGGTTGTCCCACATTGGTTCCGATCTCAGGCGGTAGACTTTTACGACACAGGAATACCAAAAGTTGATCCCACGGTATGACAAATGTCTCAATTACAGTGGGGAATATGTTTAAATATATCTCAACAATCGTCGTATCTGTTCCAATAAATCTTTCCATGAAATTGTGTTTTCTTTGTGTAAATGGCTCCAGTGAAACTTATTTTATGGCTCTCATAATTGCGCTCGACTGGCCAAAAGTTGTATGAACACTTGTTTTGACATTTTTTATTTATTTATTTATTTATTTATTTATTTACTAGCCGTACCCGTGCGCTCCGCTGCACCCATTAGAAATAAATATAAAGTAATCACATAATTAAAATAGGACATTTGATCCAGGGAACATTCGTGTTTGATATAAGGATAAATCGTTTATTATGTTACTTAATTTAAATTGTATTTGCATAATTAAAATGCGATCATTTTGATCCAGAGACCACTCATTTGGTCATAAAATTATTTTAGGAAATACAGGAAACGAATGTACAGAATAGCCTATCAAGTTTTCTGTGCATAAGAAGCTATTTTAATCTTACCTGTCCTCGATTCACTCAGAAGTTACTGTAATAACATTATAGCATTATGTCCATCTAGAGAAACTACACTTTCCAATGGTGAATTAATAATTAATTATACAAATCGTTAATTTAGCTTCCGATATTACTTCATACAAACACAGAAACATTGTCTGTAGGCTATGTTTCATAGCTATTGTTGTTGACCAAGGCCCCTTATAGACGAAGTCATTTGTTTTTTATTTCATTACACCGCCTTAGATAGCGTTGTTATTGTAATTTTGAAACTCATATATCTCATTAAATATCAGTCCTATCAAAATTTTGCATAAGATAAAACTTATCGGAAATTATTTTTAAAGAAACTTTTGTTATGTAATATTTTCGTGAAAATTAATAATAAGGAGATATTTCGATTTATTTAATTCAAGCCCACTTATAACCCCTTTTTAAATAAAATATTTTGAATGCCATATAGCCTAAATTCTAAGTTACAAAGAACTTAATTTATATTCCAATTTTCATATAAATCGGTTCAGCCATTATCGCGTGAAAAGGTAACAAACAGCCATACAGATAGACAGACAGACATACAAACAAAAATGCGATTTTCGGTTTCAGGGCAATTAATTATATATGTTAGGACCAATTATTTTTGGAAAATCGAAAATTACCAAAAAAATTTTGGCTACAGATTTATTAGTAGTATACTTGCTTACTTACAAATGGCTTTTAAGGAACCCGAAGGTTCATTGCCGCCCTCACATAAGCCCGCCATCGGTCCCTATCCTGTGCAAGATTAATCCAGTCTCTACCATCATATCCCACCTCCCTCAAATCCATTTTAATATTATCCTCCCATCTACGTCTCGGCCTCCCTAAAGGTCTTTTTCCCTCCGGTCTCCCAACTAACACTCTATATGCATTTCTGCATTCGCCCATACGTGCTACATACCCTGCCCATCTCAAACGTCTGGATTTAATGTTCCTAATTATGTCAGGTGAAGAATACAATGCATGCAGTTCTGCGTTGTGTAACTTTCTCCATTCTCCTGTAACTTCATCCCGCTTAGCCCCAAATATTTTCCTAAGCACCTTATTCTCAAACACCCTTAACCTATGTTCCTCTCTCAAAGTGAGAGTCCAAGTTTCACAACCATAAAGAACAACCGGTAATATAACTGTTTTATAAATTCTAACTTTCAGATTTTTTGACAGCAGACTGGATGATAAGAGCTTCTCAACCGAATAATAACACGCATTTCCCATATTTATTCTGTGTTTAATTTCCTCCCGAGTATCATTTATATTTGTTACTCTTGCTCCAAGATATTTGAATTTTTCCACCCCTTCGAAGGATAAATCTGCAATATTTATATTTCCATTTCGTATTATTAGTATAGATTATTTATTTATTTATGTATTTATTTATTTATGTATTTATTTATGCATTTATTTATTTATTTTTATTTATTTATTTATTTATCTGTCCCCATGAGAATGTTAGCTTATGAGAGGACAGTATGAAATGTGTAGGAAAATCATTAAATTGTATTTATCAATAATGACGTCTTCATCGCTCGACGTCTTGTCACTAGATAAAAGCCGATTGTTGTACGCTTCATGGACGAAAACGCGAGCATAGCGGTTTCGTAGCTGCAAGGAAGAATCATGACGCTGCTCTGACGAAAGCCTCAGTCTAAGTTTTTATATTTTAAGAAAAGGAGTTCACTATTCATGTATTGCAGTCTTCAATGTACTGCCTAATAAAACTGTCTTAAAGTTCTGAAGGACCAAAAGAAAATTAACCAAATTTCTCCATACGCACATATTTTACTCAACGCATAAATAATTGTAGTCTAAATTAATCTGCTTGCTATGTATTGCATGTTTTTCTAAAGCTCCCGGCGTAGCTCAGTCGACAGACTCGTTTGCCTGCTGATCCGGAGCTGTTCTTGGGCTTGGGTTCGACCCCCGCTTGGGCTGAGTACCTGGTTGGTTTTGCCGAGGTTTTCCCCAAATGTAAGGAAAATGTCAAGTAATCTATGACGAATCTTCGGCCTCTTCTCGCCAAATCTGGCCATCATCAATTTCATTGGCGCTAAATACACCTTAAAGTTTCAACACTGATGTAATATTTTTTTAATACAATAAATTATCCATGTTGAATCTTTCGTACACTACTTTTAACGCTTGAATATAAATAATTGATTAAATGGCGATCTTACTCGTGTTAATTATGTAAGCATGTGTGGCTTACAGCTGTTTGGGTGTTGCTTGACACCATCCTCAGAGCGTACTAGATCTCGGCGCTATCTTAACTTCGCTGCCTGTTGTGTGGGTGCGTTCGTGTGATGAAGAGTTGTGTCAAATAGTGTGTGTGTTCTGAAATTGATCTGTGTGTTGAGAATTTAATTAGAGTGTGTTTTAGTGTGTCTGTATATTTCATATTGTTCTAGTGTGTTGAGTTTTTGGTTTTTGGGTTGCATCTGTAGGATTTCCATCAGTGGCGTAGCATGAAATTTTGAGCAGGGGAAGCTAACTCAAGTTGTCTTTCATGCAATATGAGAAAACGCATTACAAAAATACAGTCTTAAAATAAATAGTAGTCAATTTCAAGTCAGCAGTCGAAGATTGGTTGGAACATCTAAGTAACACCAATAAGGCATGACCTCAAATGGTACGTAGTAAAATATGATTTCACGGTTTACACATGTCTCTTAACAAATAGACACGTACCGGTATAGGTATAACATTAGCTCACTCCCTGTCATACTTAGAGAAATCACAATATTAGTATCATTACGTAAGTATGCGTCTGTCTTTTGGTTGTGTCCTTCATTGACAGCAAGGGAGTCGGTCATTTGTTTTTTAAATCACACTTTTGTTCGTAAGTCAGTCTTGGTAATAGAATTGTCCTAAAAAAAATTCAAGTAAATTGGTGTCAGGAACTGTTATTTCACTCATTATTTATTACATCAGCCACAATGCACACTAACACTTCAACTGAACACAACTGACGAAAAGGGATAACTCGGAAACTACTTATTTTAAATGTTAAAGCTAGCTTCTTGTTGCCTTGCGACTAGGGTAGTTTAGTTAGAAAGGGATGGAAAATCTGCGGGGTGGATTACACAGAAGAAACCAGTTTGCTTGGAAGCTGGTGTGTGCAGGCTTCTTGTTTACTTCTGCATCACAAATCATCCTGAGCTGCCGCATCACAATATTTAACGCGAAAATAAAAATTCTATTAAAATTAATAAATAATTTTCTCCCTAAACTGCCGGTTTATTATGAAATTATTATTAACTGGGGAAGCTAAGCTTTTTAGCTTACATTGACGCTACGCCACTGATTTCCATGTCTGTATTTATGTTATTGTATGTGTGGTTAGCATTAGTTATGTGTTCCGGCATATGTAGATGTACAATAACATAAATACAGACTAGGAAATCCTACACATACAACCCAAAAACCAAAAACTCAACACACTAGAACAATATGAAATATACAGACACACTAAAACACACCCTAATCAAATTCTCAACACAGAGATCAATTTCAGAACACACACTATTTGACACAACTCTTCATCACACGAGCGCACCCACACAACAGGCAGCGAAGTTAAGATAGCGCTGAGATCTAGTAGGCTCTGAGGATGGTGTCAAGCAATACCGAAACAGCTGTAAGCCTCACATGCTTACATAATTAACACGAGTAAGATCGCCATTTAATCAGTTATTTACAATAAATTAAATGTAAATTGCTAATTGCATTAAAAATCGTACAGTGAGAAACAAAACTATATTCTGATACTTTTAAGTAGGCCTAACTTTAGAACCATTTCTTTTTGGTACAAGCTTTAACTTCTAAATTCTGCAAATCCCCGCCGTGTTGGGGTTGCAGTGTATTTCCCTTCCTCCCTGCACAATATTCCACTCTGAGGTTTGTAAATCATGCCTCTAATGGATCTCGGAAGCTATACCCTTCGTACCCGGTGGAAATTTAGTGTAGCAGATGGTGTTGCGTTAAACCCTCCTTAGATAGTTTCCTGGCAACGAGTGACAGACTTTAAGCGTGAAGTTGCGAACTATCCCGCACATGCTTATACTGTATTAGAGGTTCGTACTTCCGAAGCCTAAAATTCTAAAAGAAGTGCCCTTGTGTTTTCAGTATTATAAATGGCGTTGCATTAGCCCTCGCGGCCCCCGATAAAAGGAGAGGTCTTATTACGGGTAGAAAGTAGAGACCGGCAAATCACACAAGACTCACGCCCGTACCCGGTTGCCGTCAGGCTTGGGTTCCGGTGGCGCTACAAAGCAAGTTAACTTTTAGCCTGAGCCCAATGAGCCCGGGTTTTATAGGTTCAGTCCAGGCGGGACCCAAGAAAGCCTGCCTGTTTGCTCGTATTACAAGGTAGAGTGACTTGCATTCACGGAAGCCAGTCTGCGCTGGTTAAGATGAAACAGTACTAATTTGAAACCTAAGTTCGTTGGCTATTTAGTCATTTCAAAAAATCTTTATCTTATGGTCCAACACGGCAGATATTTCTTGATTAAAGAAACACAGTTTTACGATTTATTGCGCTACAGAATTCATAAAGTAATAAGACAATATTATGCATTTCATATTCCTGCAAAATGCATCTGACGCAACAAAATAGTAACATTTCGTAACTTGTGACTAGTTGAGAAGAGAAGAGAAGAGAAGAGAAGAGAAGGGAAGGGAAGGGAAGGGAAGGGAAGGGAAGGGAAGGGAAGAGGAGAGAGGAGAGAGAGAAAGGAGAAGGAGGAGACGAGAGAGAAATATGTTGAAAAGATATTGATAACAATTATTATGAATATCAACAACTATTATAGAAAAATATTTAATTTTAACTTTTTCCTTATCAACAATTAAAAGCCTCATGAATACCTGTAAACTGTATAAAAGTTTTTCGTTCTTCAGAATATTGATTTGCTATTTAAATTCTGAGGGACAGATTTCTTTTTATTTATGAAGCTGAAAGGTTGAATGGTTTGCATTAAATTTATATTACTACGATGAAAAGGAAAGTGCAAGTAATTTATAACAACTGTTGGCATTTAATGGATATTATGTTGACGAGAAATAGTTTTCTTTGTCTTTATTAACGGTACGTTTCAGAAGACAAAAAATTATGTTTTCAGTAGTTTGTCTATATCTATAGGCTTCTTGTCAGGTTTGAATGACTAGGTTCATATTTATCATGCATCTGAAAGCAGCAGTCTGCTGCAGGTCGGCGGAATCCAACAGGCCTTTCGGGTCTCTCACGACTGTTTGGGAGTCACGTGCAACCGCACTGCCTGCCTGTTTGAGAGGGAAGGTTGCAGGCGGGCGAACGATACGAAGCGTAAGCCCGCTCACGGACGTAAACAGTCATGGGCAAGCCTGATCGACAGTTTGCCGGCCTCTAGTAGAAAGAATCCTAAAATATACGTGCTTTAAATAATAGAAAGGCTTTAAAATCTCGCAGAGCAAGTAAACCATTCAACTATTTATGAAATTTTATCTCATACGAGGCAGAAAAGTGTATCAATAAGAAGCTGAACAGTGTCATTTTTTTAATAAGAAGCATAATAAATAGCATATCGATCGTGTTGAACAGCAGTCACGTATATCAAGAAAATGAATAAAAAGATACTTTATTTTATCTCTACCAAAACAGTTTTTTCGATTTTCTGCAAACAAATCTTATGTCAATGCATGGATACAAACTTTACAAGAAGATATTTAAGTGCCCTCTTATGTCAGATATTTGTCAGTTATCAAGGTATTAAAAGGTTTTTTTGCTGTCCTTGTATAAAATTGAATGTTTTGACATACGATATTGCTGTTCAACACTGTTCATATTTAAACCAATGAGAGCATTAAAGGAAATTAGAATCAAATTATAGAACTTCCTGCTCATATACCGGCAGTGAATCTTGAAACATCAAACCAGAAAACGCATCAAGAATAAAATTAGAGCAGCGAAAGTGAGACTCATGAGGAAAACAGCCGGTTACTCATGGTCAGATTACAGAACTAACGCAGAACTTGCCTTGTTCGAGTGACCACAAAGTTCTTTAGTTGACTGTATGCCTACAAAATTCAGCTAGTGCAAGCGCTTCAGTCAGACAATCGTCCACGCCGCACAGCATATCGTCGTTGTTCCTGCAATAACTCCTATGTGCAAAATATAAAAATTTTAAATAGGAAGAAAAAAACACATTTATTCATAGCAAATGAAGCTTTCAGGTATAACTCCCTGTAAAGTTGATTTGAACAATTTTTCCTCGAAATTATTCAAATCAACTTTACAGGAGTTTTATTATTTTCTGAAAGCTTGATTTGCATAATACATTCACTGTTCGTTAACAGAAAACCACAATTTAAGTCACACAGAGTTAGTGTGCACTCAATGTTGGTTGCTTGACGGTTGTCAGCCCACTTTGAGGTCTGTGGATATAGAGGGAAAAATTGGATCGGTGTCTGGTACAGTTCCCGGGTAGCTCAGTTGGGAGAGCGTTGGTACATTTAACCAAAGGTCCCGGGTTCGATACCCGTTGCCGGAACAATTTTTCCCTCGAAATTATTATGACTTATATTTTCGAAAGAAAGAAATATAATTACATATAGGAGATTTTATTTTCTGTATCACTATTTAGGTTATTTAATAGATGAAAAATCTGAAAATCGATAAATATGCGCATAGGAGTTATTGCAGGAACAACGACAATTTGCTGTCGTCATGTTGGCTAGATTCGACGCTGAGTAAGGATTCCTTCGGGACTAATGCATCTTGCACACTTTCAATGTCCTTCACAATTATGTTTTGCCGCCGATTTCTCTTTTATCGCAACACATTCCTAGTCTCTACAAATTTTCGGTGCCACTCCCGGATTTTCTCTTCCATATTGAGTCCGGAAGTGATGTTGCACCTATATATCTGATGGTGTCTCGATAAACCAGGATACACTTTGTGCCATCTCCTGAGATGGCCACATCTCCTTCACTGTCAGATTTCAGATTTCACCAAAATTCACACCTGCAACCAAAAAAACTCATTTCAACAATCCAACAAAAACTTTGACAGTTTCTGATTAACATTCAGAAAACCGCATCCAAATATCATGCCTCAATAATTTGTTATTTACATCTGAAGTTGTAGAGATTTTATGTGGACACTCTGTAGAATGAAAGATTGAGAACAAAAGAATTGAAATGAAAACGTATGTATGTATGTATGTATGTATGTATGTATGTATGTATGTATGTATGTATGTATGTATGCATGTATGTATGTATGTGTATGTGTATGTGTGTATGCATGCATGTAATCAAAATGTATGCATGTATGTATGTATGTGTGTATGTATGTATGTGTATGCATGTATGTATGTATGCATGCATGTATGTATGTGTGTCAATGTCCTATGCATGTATGTATGTGTGTATGTATGCATGTGTGTATGCATGCATGTATGTGTGTATGTATGCATATATGTATGTATGTGTGTATGCATGTATGTGTGTATGTATGTATGCATGTATGTATGTGTGTATACACTATGTATGTATGCATGTATGTGTGTATGCATGTATGTATGTATATATATATATGTATGAATGTATATTATATATATATGTAAATGAATGTATATATATATATTATGAATGTATATATATATGTATGAATGTATATATATATGTATGAATGTATATATATATGTATGAATGTATATATTCATATATGTATGAATGTATATATATATGTATGAATGTATATATATATGTATGAATGTATATATGTATGTATGAATGTATATATATATATGTATGAATGTATATATATATGTATGAATGTATATATATATGCATATGTATGAATGTATATATATATATAAATGAATGTATATATATATGTATGAATGTATATATATATATATTATGAATGTAATAATATATGTATGAATGTATATATATAATATGTATGAATGTATATATATATATGTATGAATGTATATATATATGTATGTATGTATGTGTGTATGTATGTATGTGTGTATGCATGCATGTATGTATGTGTATGCATGCATGTATGTATGTATGTGTGCATGCATGTATGTATGTATGTGTGCATGCATGTATGTATGTATGTATGCATGTATGTATGTGTGTATGCATGCATGCATGTATGTATGTGTGCATGCATGTATGTGTGTATGCATGCATGTATGTGTGTATGCATGCATGCATGTAGGTATGTATGTATGTATGTGTGTATGTATGTATGTGTGTATGTATGTTGTATGTATGCATGTATGTATGTATGCATGTATGTATGTGTATGTATGTATGTGTATGCATGAATGCATGTATGTGTATGTATGTATGTGTATGCATGAATGCATGTATGTGTGTATGTATGTAATTATGTATGTGTGTATGCATGCATGTATGTGTATGTATGTATGTGTGTATGCATGTATGTGTGTATGTATGCATATATGTATGCATGCATGCATGTGTGTATGTATGCTTGTATGTATGTATTTACACTGCAAGTGAGCAAGCACCCGGTGGCAGTGGTATACACATTATAAACAATACACAATAAAATTACAATACAATTATACAATACACAATACAGTTAGATACACAATACAATATTATACGTAATAATTACAATTCATAATAATACATAAAATAATCTAATAAGTGAACGATATAATGTAATATAATATTGTTTTATTAATTCAGTCTAATTTACATGTCACAAATATAAAAAGTCAATGAGACTTACCCATGTAAGTGATCATTGTGTACTATACAAATATAAAAAATATAAAAATTAAGCAAACGTTTTCGTCCTTCGGGCATCATCAGGCGTTTTTACATACAATATCTTTCTAAGATAATAAGTGAACGTAATTTTACATTACAACCTACCAAGTTTCACATTGGTACTGATAATAATCTTTCACTTTACTCTCATCTCATTCACTCACTGTACTGGCACTATGACACATTTCACTGACACTTTAGAACAAATTTCAATGACGCTATAGAACACATTTCACTGACACTATAAATTATCACTGATCGGAATTATTCACTGCACTGTAAAACCATAACTTCACTGACATACTTCGCTTCACTGATACAACAGTTCAAATAAAACAAACAATTACACACTTATTCATACTTATAAACAGAACTTAGTTACATTTAAACTGAACATTTCTAGTCGAAGAACCTCTTACAAGTTATTTTTAAATAATTTACTATTCAATCCAAGGGAGTAACTCGTCAGGCTAAATAAATACATGATCAGGCTAAATAAATACATGATGAAAGAAATAAAAAAAATGGAAAAAAGGAAGGAAGAGATGAGAATAAGAAGAATTAAAAAGGGAAGAGAAGGGAAGCGTAGGGAAGGAATGAAGAAAAGATTATGTAAGAGAGGAAAAAAGGAATGAAGAAATGAAGAGGAAGAGAACAAGATAGGAAGAAACGAATTTAAAAATTATGAAAAGAGGAGGAAGGAAAAAGAAAGAGGCATGAGAAGGAAATGCAAGAGGAAGGAAAGAAAGCAGAAAGAGAAATCTGAGGAGAAAAAGGAGGAAAAAAACGAATAGGAGAAAAGGAAACTGAAGTGAAGATGATGGAAAGATTCTCTTCTTTCCTACTGAGTTGCACTCCACGGTTTGTAAATCATAATGGTAATGGATTCCCTCTCTCACCCTTCTCACATGAAGAAATATTGCGTGACAGATGGTGCCACATTTCCGTTTTCTGTCAAACTTTTCGTAACACCCATTACCATCTTCGAGAGGTCCCGAGACTGAGGCTTGATTTACGCCTGCTCGTAAACCAGAAGTGTTATGTATTTCCACACGATTGGCTCCGTCCCTCCTAGCCCCGCCAGTATTATTCTCTTGTCACATGGCCGGAACCGCAGCTGGATATCATTAATAACTACTGGCCATTCCAGGTTCTGGAAATTGTAAAATATTTCTAAGACATCTCCAGTTTCTGTGCCTAATTGCGTTATACTAATTTGGTCGACCATTTCTGCCTTCTTCCCACCTGCAATTTATGGGCCTCTCTTTGTAGAAAACAGTAATTGACTCCGGAGAAGGGAAATAGGTAACAATCGTATATTTTATTCGGAACAAAATAGTCACTTTCGTTCATTGTTTTTTAATTAGTTATTTTACGACGCTTTATCAACTGTTATCTAGCGTCTGAGTGAGGTGAAGGTGATAATGCTAGCGAGATGAGTCCAGGGTCCAGCGCCGAAAGTTACCCAGCATTTGCTCTTAATGGGTTGAGGGAAAACCCCGTAAGAAAGTTTCTTAAAGAAACCTCAACCAAGTAACTCTTCCCAACCAGAATTTGAACCTGGACCCGCCCGTTGCACGGTTAGGCATGCTAACAGTTACTCCACAGCAGTGGACGAATTCGTAATGACTCTTGCTTTTTGGAAGAAGACGATACAAATATCTTGTATACAGTATATGGGCTATTCCATATGAAATCGATCAGTAAAAAACCTCGCATTTTTTATACTCTAATTTTTTCCCTAATTATACAAGGTGCTAAGGGGAGTGCATTTTCAAAAATATACTATCGAAAGTCAAACGGTTTTCGTATTATTAAGCGACAAATTTAGCGTATTTTATAAAAACAAGCCTCTTTCAGCGCTCAGAACTCTGGAACCATTTACTGCAGAACATTGAACTGGAGCTTATTTTGAAGCTGACATTTGGTAGGTTATGTTAAGAAATAATCCTTATTTTTATTGTGCATAGAGAGACAGATAATCTTATTTTACTTGCTTTTAGGCTTTTTGGCCATTTGTAAAATTTTAAAAAATATTGAGAAAAAACCTTGCATTATTAAGAGGAATCGGCATTGTTTGCTTAGTGGTACGGAAATAAGTTTCGAGGGTACTAAATAGATTATTTTCACACGCGTAGACTTGAACGGCGCAGTACCGCACGCACTGGTCGAGATCTGAAGATAAACGAGCGTTGGGCGTCATTTTACTCCTGTGTTTATGAAAACCAGTGATAAAACTAGCACAGCCATGACTGCTAGACGACACATCACGTGTTTGTCTCCTGGCCTTGCTTGTCTCTGCTACCTCCATCTCACAGTCAGCTGGTTAGTTCACGCGCGTACTATTTTTTTCTTTATTTGATATTTTCAATACTTTCTTATCAACATACTATCAGTAAAAATATGTGTTTATTTGTACTTTCAATGCTGAATCTAGCCATATATTTTAAAAATATTTTTTCCTTGGTTCAAAGGCGTCTTAATTAGGAAAAATCTAAATTTCTCCATTTCCATAAAAAATAAGAAATCTGTTTAGATGTCAATATAAACTTTAATTTCTCAGCATCAAAATAAACCATGATTTTGATCTTTGGGTGAAAGGATTTCGGAGCTACAACAGTTTAAAGTTGCTAATTTTATGAAAATACGATAAATTTAAATATTTTAAATTTAAACACTATGAAGTTCTGATGCCTCAAACTTTGCACAAAGCATTGTATCACAGTTCTCTAAGTGCAAAAAAGTTTAATTGTATTTAAAAATTGTAAGGTCAATTTTCTCTATATTTCGGTCGATTTGAGATGGAATAGCTCATATGCATTGACCACGTCATACGTTATCTTTGGACTACTGCGTACGTATTCTTTCTAACAATGTGTGGTTTCTGACATTCTGAGTACCTCAGACGCTGACATCGTGTCTGCGACTTTTACCTGAGTCGTGAAATGTAGCTTCGTCAGAGAACATGATCCTTTTCATGAAGACCGCGTCACCGTCATTGTGATCAAGCATTTCTTATGCAAATCGCTGACGTTTTATGCTATCACCAAGTTTTAATTCCTGCAAGCATTTAATCTCAACCTTTTACACAGCACTTTGTGGAATTCGCAATTCGTATCAGTCAACTGTCTGAAGACAGGTTTGAACCTCATAAGTGACATCAATAAGGCATCACTCATGAAGCAACTAAACCAGGAGATAATGGGATAAGGTGGCCAGTTTCTTTCCCCCTCCGATGCATACATAGCTGAGTAGTAATATATTACACCAGTGATGTCGAAGGTTTATCATTTTCTGACGACGTCGTGCGCGGGCGAGCTAGGTATGGAAGGAAAGGATTATGTATATGAATAAGCAGCCTGTTGGATTAAGAAAACAGTGGTGCACAAACTTCAAATGGAACGTGAAATTTTATGTCGTTATTTTTATATAACTTCTTTCTGTTTGGTATTATTTATATTGTCTGTAAAACAAATGTACTAAACCAATTTCTTAATAGTCCAGTTGTTTTTAAACGTTAATAACATAATAAAGAGTAAAGAAGGAATATTCACATAAATTCCATAGTAGTAGAACTATACTGTACTAAGTGAATAAAACACATGGTTCATAAACTGATATCCCAAAGAAAGAGTTTGAGTATAGCATGTTAAGTTGAAATTGATATTGATGGTATCTTTAGCCTTATAAAGTAATCAATAAACTAATGAAAACGATATTACAGTAAAAGCAAAGTTACCTAGTTAACAGGGGCGGCTCGTCCATAAGAGCTGCGGAGCTGCAGCACTCCCTGCTTTGACAGGAAAATAAAAATAATATTTATTTTAATTTGTAGAAGAATTGTTACAGTTTTATTGGTAAATTGCTTTATATTTCATCTGACCGGGAATATGTACTATTATCTTATGCATAATCTTTTTGCGCGTCGATTGTATTGGAATTGACACTGCATTCAAAGTCGTCCTGGGATCTGCAGGGTGGGACAGATTATAGTGAGTGTGTCTTGCTTGGTAGGGGGCAGAGGGATGAAGGAAAGAGGAAACTGCCGCTGTTTAAAATCCATATTTCGCTGCAGTGGCTTGCAGAGCCAGGCGACAAGGGAAGATCTTTCCTCCACTCCCACACCGCTATTGTAATGCTACGTCAAATGGATTCTCTATTCCCTTGAAACTTAACGACAAAATTTTTATTTTCTCTTCACATACTTATTGTTGTAGAATATTATCGAGTTAATATAACGAAATTAATATTCTCTTTTGTCTTATTATTACGCATCTATCCAGCTTCCAGCAGAACCTAATATTTGCTTTAACTCAAAATGATTGCACGAGTATAATTTTTGATATAGCACGTAAAATACGAAAGAGACTTCTTTTCCAGTTTTAGAAAATTGTTGACCATCAGTATATTATCTGAGTGTTGCTTTGGTGTGACGTTTTAGTACCGTAACTTAACCAGTGCAAATGTGCAAGCATGAGTGTGTGAATTACAATAATATTAATTTTATTTTTCTCAACTTTCCCTTGGGGAGAAAATTGATGTAATGAAGTGAAATTAAAGGGTCGTTCGTTACCCAACTTAAATCTTACTCGAGCTTCTTCCAGCCGAAATAGTGCATATATGCAAGGAAGTATAATAATGACATATACGCTGAGCATTTGTGGTTGCCTCCTCTTCGGTGGTGATACTGCATAGACTAGGAGTGGTGTGACAGATTTAGGACATTTGCCCTTAGAAATTAAAATGCACGAATTTCGCAATCTCACCTGAAAAATGTTGTTTCATTGGCTATGTTAGGCAAAACTAATATTGCTGCGCAATTAAGTGAAACGAACAGAACAAACATTCTCAAACATAATCAAGAAGTGAGAAAAAATCTTGAAATTATTTTTAAAAAATATTGGTTGTATCAAATTTTGTGGCAAATTGAACTTCCCTTTGGGGACATGATGAAAAAACGATTCGAATGACTCTGGTGTATTTCGTGGGTTGCTACAGTCCGTGAGTAATCTAAACGACCCTCTCAAAAATCATTTGGAACATGCCACTGTTTAAAGGTAATTCTAAGACAATTCAGAATGAACTGGTAGATTGCAAGTTGAATGTGTCTGCCGATCAGAAATTCAGACTGAAATCGATGGTATTAGTTTTTTTTTTTAGCGATTAGAAAATTAGGACATCCAACTAAGTGAGAAAGTATTGGTTTTCGATATGTATAATTTATTTTTGTCATATACTTATTAGTAATGGTATCAAGACGTAAATTTGTATGTTCTACTGCAGTTCTCCCAATCCAAAGTTAGAGCCGCCACTGCCTAGGTATATGTTTTAACTGTAACTAATATTACATAACAAAACTCTTATCGCATTATGCTTTTAAGGTGATATTGGTGCGCAACTTCCTATCAACAGAATATTAAATCATTTTCTCGAAATCTGCTGAAGATATAGAACTGACGTTTTACAAGACGTGGGCACATATCTTTTGTTTATGATGAAATAATATTTGCTTTGTTAATTCATTTCCTTACAAATATTTTCCATGCGAATATATTCAATACACTAGTTTCAGTAATGCTTACAGCATTTACGATATATTAGGTTTACGAAAACATACTTTCAGTACCTATAAAGCTACTAAATAAACATATCTGAAAATTTCACTTTTCTGTAAATAAGTTGAGAAAATATTCCTTTTGAATAAAAAAGCAAACTTATGAAAAATGAGGATTAAAATTAAAGCTTGCATTCTTATAATGCACTTATACAGGGACATCATTTTATTTTTACTAACATTTTAATATCAACCTAATACCTTTAGAACAAACACAGTTTACTACCCCCTTCCACGACTGTAGTTCGACGATACTGGCGTAAAATTACACAAATAAATCATCTACTAGGTATAGGAGGGAAGAAAAGTAGTTCATCCATTTGCGTAAACTAGGAAATATAGCAATTTTGAGTTTGATAATTTTCATTAATTTTGTTTAATCAAAATACAGTGCAATGTAAAATAAGTTTTTTATAAATATCAGTTATCTTATGAGAAATATTGCATTATGCAGTGTATATTATACTGTCTACAGCAATTAATTGTTACAATATTCTTTCTGAAGTTAAATTGAAAAAAATTAATTCTGAATATTTAAATACATTTTTGAAAATGATAATCATTTATATACAGCTTCATTCTTTTCTGCAAAGATAAAACTGATAGCATCTGATGCTTGTAATTTAATGAAGGCATTCGTACTAGTAATAAAAATAATTTGATTAAACTCTATAAAATGTCCTTACGTACTAAATTCAATCTTCACTTCTGCCTGATCGGAAAAAATAAAATTTCAGACATTTTCTACTGTCCGTCCAAGTGGTTACGTCGCAGGATCGTAGAAAGGGAAATCACGTGAAGTTAATTACTTAACGAAACCCTTTTATTTTTATATCAACACAAAGACGAAGGAATTAAGTTATTTTAAACAGTTGAAAGTTACGATAAACGTCCAGTTGTAATGAAATTAATGTTTTATAAAAGCACATATACACCCTGACATTTTAACACAGCACTAATTAATAAAACTGGAACTAGCCCAGCAACAATATGATTCAATTGCAGTTGAAAAGCTTATTTCGCACGTACTATCTCACAACTCGGCTGCCTAGGTAGCAGCCTCAGCGTCGTTCGCGCGCAGAACTGCTAGGGGTCCGGTATTATTAAAAAACTCAGTAATAAATTTGTAAAAATAAAATATACTTCTCAGACAAATATAAAAATTAACATGAATACAGTTTTAATAAGTTCTCTTCCCTTTATCGATTTAATCAGTGCTGGCCATCCCTGTAGGCCTATATAGCTCGACCAAACGGCATATACTAACCCTCTTGTCTGTCTCTTTCCTTAAACTGAGAGGATTCAATCCGACATCGGAACTGGAATCCGGTGTGGCTTAGTGGATAAAGCGTCAGCACGTAGAGCTGAAAACCCGGGTTTGAGTCCCGGTGCCGGAGAGAATTTTTCTCCGCTCCACCCATCCTTCAGCTATATACTAACTAAATTCTTTAGGGTTGATAAAATACATTAGGCCTGCATTTTACACGCCAGGCCTGCATATTACAGGAAATAGCATCTTCATAATCCCATGGATTTTGTAGTAAAATAAAGGATTTAGAAGATAAATCCCATAACTTTTTATTAAACTCATTTGGCAACCCTGCTCTCATGACTAAGCATAGCATTACGAAAACTATACGAGGGGATCAGTGGCGCCGGATCTAGAGCATTCGCCACCCCAGGCGACGAGAAATTCTCCCGCACCCCCAACCCTCACAAGTTTTTGTTCATATACCATCAAGTGTAGTGTTTGAATATATCCCTTATATCCCAGTTGCATGTATATCTTCACGAAACCAGAAGCCTGTGTGGATGATAGGATCTTCGGTGGGGAAAATGGAGCAATTCCTCAGAGATCAGTGTTACCAACCCTATGACTCAAAAGTTTTACTACCAGCATTTAAGTTCTGCTGTGTTTCATACGGAATTTAGGCTGTACACCAAATAAAATACTGAATACGAAATAATTTATTCAGAATGTGTGATTATTGATTAATATTAACATCACTCGAATAATTGAGGGCTTTACCGGAAGAAAGGCGGATAGACCTATACGCCCGTCTTCGGGAAAACGGTTTAAAATGTAGTGAATAATTCGCTAATTATAGTAGCGAAATTTTGTTTTGATTGTACTGTACATACCTGCAGGACAGGGCTGCGTGCGTGTATAACATTTATTCAGGTGCGTTTTAATATCTTAGATTGCATGTATCTCAATTCGCCATATTGACGTATACACCCTTTTTCCGGCAAACCCTCAATTGCAGATTTTCATGTGATAATGTTTGGATAGAAGCTTGTGGTTTTACTTCGTCAAAAGAGATTCGATATCATGGAGTAATTTAAACCGTATTATTCAAATGTTAAAAACATAGTATTTCAATACGGTCATCACTAGAGCCTGAAAATTACTCAAAATGCATTTTTCCCATTCAAGAAAATAACACATGGAGAATTTTGAACAACAAGGAACTAAGGGTTATTTATAAAGATCCGGACATAATAGCCTTAATAAAAAGTCGAAGACTACGTTGGCTTGGACACGTTCTACGGCGTGATGAAAACTCTCTTCTACGAAAAGCTTTCGACTATTCTCCAAGATGTATACAGACCTCTTGGTAGACCTCGTCTCCGTTGCCAGGACCAAATATATGATAATCTTTCTATAGTGGGAGGACGAAAAGAAGATGCAGAGAACAGAGACGAATGGCGATATATCGTGAATGAGGCTAAAAACCTCTTAGATTTTGAAGTGCCCTAAATTGATTGATTGATTAGTTATGCGAAAGATTTAATAGAGAAAATACGTTTCCGCACATTTTGTGACGGTGGGGCCAGTTTTTATTTTGCCTTTCTTTTCTTTTTTTTCTTTTTTTTTTTTTTTTTTTTTTTTTTTTGCATTTGTTATTTTATAAGTGAAGCATCTGTTACATACAGTTTCTGACAGGTCGACTGAACAAACTGTTCATTATACGGAGCGATCCAAAAGTCGCGTACATTAAAATTATAGTGTGTATATTGAGTAGTGCACTTGGAAAGTGCTATCGGCTACCGCTAGATAGCATCGTGTGTATTAACAGCAACAAACCTAGACGTCATTGTGATGTGTATGTATATACTGACAATTGCAGTAGTCCTTTGGTTATTGCTCGGCAAGAGCAACGAGTTCTCATTGTTGAACATTATTTTTCCAGTCGTTCTTATGCACGTGTTGTAGACGATTTCGTAGGAATTATCCGGAAGGGACAGTGCCTAACAATTCGGCCATAACGAGATTAATCGCCCATTTTAGGGAATGTGGATCAGTTGCAGACAAGAAGAGAACTGGGAGCAGATTCCATCAGGACATTGCCACATGTCATACATCTAATGAAACCATGCAGTTTTGCGCGAGTTTTTGGTGAGCGTATAATTTCGCAAGGATTGTGGCCCCCACGTTCCCCGATTTGACGTCCCCAGATTTCTTCCTGTGGGATTACCGTAACTCTGGAGGAACTAAGGAGGAACATAACAACGGAGATTAACAACATCAGTGTACGCGTGCTCAAAAAAGTGTCCGCAAACGTAGTAAAAAGAGTTCGTACATGCAGTACTGAACGGGGCTGCCATTTTCAGTATATGTTGTGTAAATTAATGATGTAACTCACTTGAAAACTGGCGTAAGTAAACGTAATAAATATTTGCAAAACATGTTTTCTCAACTTCACTCCTTGTTTCATATGAAAGAATTTCTACCACTTAGTCTAAAAAGGATCTTATTCAGACGCTTGTAATGCCCCATTTTGATTATTGCGATTCCTTGCTAACTAATTTAAGTTCACTCTTAGCTGAGAGACTACAACGTGTTCATAATGTGTGCGTACGATTCATCTGCAATACTCGTAAATTTGGCCATATAACACCTTCCCTCCAGTTACTTTCATGGGTGCGTCTGAAGGAGCGAAGAACAATAAATTCACTGTCTCTTCTGTGTAGAATCATGCATACTTCTACTCCGAATTATCTGTTATCGCGCTTTCAATTTCTTACAACTCTTCGAAACCGACATCAAGCACTTCTTTCTATCCTCATCATAGAACGTCTTTATACTCCTCTTCCTATACTGTAGAAATACCTCGCCTCTGGAATTCGTTACATAATGACGTCAGGGACTGCCGGACTTTATCACAATTCAAAATTAAATTGGAAAATTTTGTCTTAGTTAATGTTTTTTAGGTATTGCTAGAAATATTGATTTGTGTTTTTTTTTCTTTTTCTTTTTTAATCCAGATTAAAATTGCAAGTTTCTTGTTTATGTTAATTAGTTAGGATACAATTAATTATGATACTTAATCACTCATTTAAAGTTTGTGTGACTGCAACCTGTGTATATTTTTGTGTAGCTTTACTTTGTTTATAGTGTTTTTTCTCTCTTATTTCTTGTGTAGCTTTACTTTGTATATAGTGTATTTTTTCTGTTTATTTCTATTATTGTATCTGTATTAATTAATTAATTAATTAATCTTTTTAAATATGTTGTTGTTGTTTTCTAATGCCAGGCGTTTGACAATAAAGTCATTTGACCTCTTGCACTCCAATATTTTTCAAAGATATTATCATGACCAGCCACTGAAGCACAGATTTTGAGGTGTTCTGAATCCATTTCTTGGTTTGAGTTGCACAATGGGCAGTTAGGGGACTGATATATTCCAATTCTATGTAGGTATTTGGCCAAACAATCATGGCCTGTTGCCAATCTAAATGCAGCTACAGACGATTTTCGTGGTAAATCGGGAATTAACTGTGGATTTTGATAGAGAGAGTTCCGTTTTTTTCCCTTGAGATTGTGTTATCAAATTTTGTTTGTTGAAGTCTAAGTATGTAGATTTAATAAATCTTTTCACAGAGTAATACGTAGATTTAGTAACAGGTCTGTAAGTAGCAGTGCTGTCCTTCCGCATTCTCGTTTCTCAGGATTCCACAATGGGATGGTATCCATTGGAATACAATTCTTTTATTGAGAGATATTAATTGAGAGAGCATTTTAGTTATTTCTGCTGTTTGAGATGAAGGGGTGTGTAGAGACTATTGATAGAATAGCTGCTTCTTTTTAAATATATGTGGACGTATTATTAAGATGTGCTCGAGTTTTGGATCGCTCTGTATTTTGTCTCTACTGACAATGAGTAGTTCACCAATAATGATAAAAAATATCTCTTCACTTTCGGTACCGGAGAGTGTTAGACCACTATTGCAGTCACCTTTTCTTGTTTAATTTTTGACGGAACAGTGGAGAATTACGGTTCAGGTTTGGGGATCACTACTTTGGACTTCTTTACACCAAAGAGACCTTTTACTGGGATAAATGCGTCAATGCATGAAGATGAGTTCTCACCACAAACCTCGACAGTCCCCAGAGACAGGTCGCAGGTAGAGACTAGACGAGTTGCCCACCTGCTGCCTTAAGTTCAAAAGAAGAACATTTTGTAGTATTCAGTTTTGTTTCCAAACAAAACGGAGACTTGTCGGAACTTGTCTGCCCTTGCAGCTTCTGAAACCGATTTTAGACATAATTAGACAATAAAGAGATGCCCCCATAAGCTGTAGCCTAATTATTTTCAAAATTGCTTCCTGAAAATTTTTTAAAATGAGGTATAACATGTTTCAAAATGATTCTGCAGTGGAGAAGGCTCCACCATGGATAAATATTGTGAATTTTATTAGTAACAACAATGTAATTTATTCGTCACAACAATGATTTCTTTCTACAATTCGCCTTGAACGCTCTCGTCAACAATTGATTTTCACTCAACACAGTATTCGTTATAGAACTCCACCGATGACAATGACAATTTACTTGGACTAGTACGAACAACAATGAACTGTTAATCTTAACTAATATTTACAAAGCACTATTTACAAATCAGAACTATCAGTTCTCAGTTCACAGTTCTTCTATCTCAGTCACTCGAGTTCACAGTATCTCGAACCACAGACCTTCAGAGACAGTTCACTGTACTCGAACTCAGGTCCCTCCAACTGCGGTCCACTGCACTCGAACTCAGGTCCCTCCAACTGCGGTCTACTGCACTCGAACTCAGGCCTTCGGATGCTGATACAGTTGCGGACGCACACTTAACTCCGGTACATAAGTTGGCTTGCTTGCTCTGGCTTTCTCACTGACTGGCTGACTAATCAAATGAAAACTGCTGTCGTTCCTTCGCGTCCTTAATTTATAACCACAGCGACGTAGCCTCGAAAGTTCCACGCGTCTCAGAGATGGCACTCCAGAAAATCCAGAGCCCTCTCCTCTCTACCAGCACCAGATGCGCGCGCACTCTCTCTCCACTCTCTCGCCGCGTTGGCCCTTTCCCTCTCCGCCGCGCGCCATCCCAAAGTGCTCCGCGCGATCTTCTCTCTTGCGGACGCTGGTCGTGAGTTCGAATCTCATCGCTGTCACAATATATAATAGGATGCGAAAGTGCAGTCAGCACTATCTGGCGGCGGGGGCTGAAATAAGATGACCAGCACCCAATGTCGTAGGTGTTGAACATTAGAACTACGTGTTGGGTACATTACCCATAGTTCTGTATTTATCCGTTCGAGATATTGCTCGAGGAGCGAGATGGCAGACAGAAACTTGCTAATAAGTGAACATAAAGTGATACGTGTGTGTATAAGCAGTGTGTGTTAAACAGTGATGTTTATGGACGTTGTAAAATGGTGTTGTTGAATGTATTGTAAAGTAATAGTAATATAATAAATTGAACTATCTAAGTAGTTCTTGCAGACTTTTCCATTGCGCTGTACAATAAATACCCGAAGAATACAATCCCAATTATCTAACCTTTTGCTTTATTTTTTGTCTCTGTCTGATTATGTTTTAATCGGATATTGTAAAATAGATCGTCTCTTTTATCTTCCTAGTGGCTCCGGTAAGAATTTTCAGTAGAATATGCTGTGAGGAATAAAAATGTAATGTTTTATTTTAAATTGGGTTAGTTTTGAATATCGATGAGGTTGGGAGGGAATACCTTCTGCACAGTTTAACATTTTCACCATGTGCGCTACTAAATGCATGGAGTAATTACTCTTTTCGCTACTTGGTGCGCTGCTAGATGTAATAACGCCCCTCCCCCTAACAGGTGGCAGCAAGATCAATTTCTACAACAGCGCCTCTAGTATGTGTTACGGGAAACTCAGTAAGTTTCGCATCCTATTATAAATTCATCCACGGCTCCACCGTGACTGAGTGATAAGTTGCTCTTGCATTTACCTTGGTGATCCGGGTTCCCTCTTCGTCTGGGTCAAGTTGGTATTTGTGGTGGGTAGAAGTGCTGAGAGGCTTTTCTCGGTGTTCTTCTGTTTCACCAGTGTTGACAATTCAGCGGTTTTCCCGCTAGATCTAGCGTTTTTCGGCGTTAGTTTAGCGGGTAAAATTTATGAAATTTGTATTGCTGATATAGGGATTTAGCGGGTATTTTTAGCACTTGGAGCGGCAAAATAATATCATTTTACATTGACAATATAGAAATTTAGCGGTTCCTGCACGGATTCACAGCGGATTTTTAAGAATCGAGTTGACAACACTGGTTTCACCTCAACATTATCATTTCGCTAACAATTCTAGCCATATCAGAGATGTAAAAATAATAGTCATGCATGAAACTTGCATGTTGTAAGAAGAGATAGACTATAGTCGAGATCTGCTTACTTAATACCGTAAGGGTGAAACCTAACCATTTTTCCCCCATTACTACATATACTAGTGGATTATGGTGATTTTCTAGTTTGCAGATTGAATTTTCTTTTGCCAACTTCGTTTCGAATTTCGATATTGAGAAATACTACAACTGGTAGTGGTTTTATAACTGTTATCTTGGCAACAGTGACAGCAGTTGTCGGTAGTGGTAATTTTGAAAATTCAAATTGTTCTAGATTTCTGAGCCGATTACTGGAAGCTAGAGAAATTTGAACATACAGTGGACTCTCCTAAGTTTGACAAAACAGAATTGAAAATTCAGTCCAATAAGGGTAGTGGGTGTGGCAGGTGAAATGAATACAAATTCTTATTGGTTATCCATCAACGAATACAGTACTTGCATTCCTGCCCGCCCCGAGACTTGTGTATGCGCTTCTAGTACCACAGTGGGTTTCGACAGTTCCGTCTCACAAACGGCACAATTCTCAAATAGAAAAAGAAGAGTGCATTAATTTAAAATCAGTGGTCAATATGGATGTTCTAATCAATAAAATATTATCTTTTTCTTTAACAAAAGTATCACTACAAGACACAGAACCAATTCTCATTGAAATGGCAAACCCAATTTCTTAATGCCCATATAGGGGCGTGTCTAATTCTCCTACGTAACCACTCGAACTATGGAATGTCGAACTTGATTTCTGTCGAACTTAAGAGCTTCCACTGTACTAATAATTAATTAATTAATAGCAGTATTATATTAATACATAATAGTTACTTTAATGTGTTGCGTTGCATTGTGGTTACAATTCAAAATTATAGTCAGATAAGTGTAAATAAATATAACATACTGTGTGATACATTCACTTGGGTGATCGATAGAAATTCCATTTCACGTTTAATTAATTTCTTTCGTGTTTACATTTTTATTACAATAAATAATGTCAAACAGAGGAAATAGCATGCCAGTGACTCCTCCAAGAAAGAAAGCTTGTGTTATTCAGAGTAGGCTACGCTTCAGGAATCTATAGTTCATATGTATAGTGAACTGAAGAAAGAAAATAATGAAGGAATTATGCGCACGGAGACAGAAATTATAAGTAGGATAGCAAAATTATTAGGAGTAAGTATTCTTAAGCATACATTTCAAAGTGTTATTCGGTTTCCGAAGTTTGTACTAATCATTTCACGTGATGGAACAAAATACATTTTTAGGTTAGGTCTCGTGAATCGTATTATGATTAGGCAAAACAATAAATTTCATGTTGACAGACAAAATACATTTTAATATTAGATCATATTGATCTACTAATTGCCAACATAATGTGCGAGAGATCCAGGAGGAAAATATAGGCCTACTGTTAAATAAATTATTGAACCATTTAGAAAACACCTCCCAACATAAGTAAATAAATGAGACATCGCTATTGTTATAGACATCCAACAAGGAAAACTCAGTGCGCAGAAACCAGCGGCCGTGACTGTCTCGCGCAGATGACGTATGCTCCCGTTCCCAGCATGCTCTCAAGCCTACTGCAGAGGAGTAAGAGGGATATAGCATGCGCGCCACGAGAAGTTCGAGCTGAGTTTTGCTTGTAGGATACCTATAATACTACATTATTATTATTATTATTATTATTATTATTATTATTATTATTATTAAAATATTTGGGGCTAAGAATGTTGCAGGAGAATGGAGAAAGTTACACAACACAGAACTGCACGCATTGTATTCTTCACCTGGCATAATTAGGAACATTAAATCCAGACGTTTGAGATGGGCAGAGCATGAAGCACGTATGGGCGAATCCAGAAATGCATATAAAGTGTTAGTTGGGAGGCCGGAGGGAAAAAGACCTTTGGGGAGGCTGAGACGTAGATGAGAGGATAATATTAAATGGATTTGAGGGAGGTGGGATATGATGATAGAGACTGGATTGATCTTGTTCTGGATAGGGACCTATGGCGGGCTTATATGAGGGCGGCAATGAACCTCCGAGTTCCTTAAAACCAGTAAGTATTATTATTATTATTATTATTATTATTATACATGGCATTGTGATTTTACCCGCTTTGGTGATATCTGGTACTAGTTGGCAACACTGAAGAGACTGCCAAATTAGAGTTTTAGGAACTGCTCTTACGTGATCCTCACTATAGATTTAGAAAATATATATATTTTTTTAAATTTGTGTAATTGTAAAAACTAATCATCTGATAATAATGGAAACTTACATGCAAGACTTCTTATAGAAAGGAGATGAAGTGTACAAAATAAGTTTGTATTTTAAAGATTGCAGAACATAAATTTCACCCACCACCTCCCTAAAGGCAACTTATGAAGGACAAGTTTTTTTTATAAGACATTTAACACTCAACTAATAATAGTGACTGTATGAGACATTTATTAATTTTGAGTGAGATATGATGAATTGTCATTTAAATATGACTTTACAGCTTATTTTGTAACTTAATTGAACCTATTTTATCAACAGTAATCTCACTAGAGGTTTTAATTTATCTAGAGAAAATCAAAACTCGAGTGGGATTTAATTGACTATTGCACGATTAGAAGAAAGTATATAAAGATTAGAAGTAACGAAGTACTCCAATACAATAAAATATTAATTGACTTACGAAAATGCAACTGTCTTCAAATTTGTACCATCTCAACATTATAAATATTACACTAGATGGCAGTAGTGTGTTATGATTAGCTGTTTTCTTATCAGTTTTGCCAACTATGGAATCTTTATTGAACTCTGTGGACGGTTACTGGTCAAGAAGGCTTTGTTGATTCAGTTTCATTTTTATTAAAACAGTTGCATTCCACTTCAATTATCCCGATCCCAGTAATCAACGTCACTTGACAGATGATTTTCAATTAATCTTATTATTAAACAATCTCTGATACGTGACTATCCCTAATATCATATAGCAGGAGTTATAACATAACCTAAATAATATAAACGAGTGTTAGAAAAGTTTTAATTAGGGATGATGAAATAAACAAGAAACATTTTAATTAACGACGATGAAATAAAAAATAAACATGAATAATTTTAAAAGAAACAATTATTGAAAGCAGGTACAATTTTCAAATTTGAATGTTTTAGTGGTTGGTGGTTCCGTTGATGTTATATTGGACGTGTGCGTAAAAGAAGTGAACTCGGTGATGTACATGGTGTATTCCTCAACTCATTCAGGATTTCCGAATGGTGCTCTTCATTTATTTGTAATAGGGTTTCAGGGAAGATACATAGCTATGACCAGTGATCTTTATTAATTCTTGTTCTTGAATGCCAATGTGAGTCATATTTGAAAGTGCTGTGCATCGACTTAGTGGTTTGTAATTTTCTGTTTTTTTGACGTCCAGACCAGTGCAGTTTGAAATGTTGGCAAACAAAGAAACAAATGCTAGGGACGCGATAAAATTAAACAAATGCTAGGGACGCGATAAAATTGTGCGATAAGCAGCCATGATTGGTTGAAAGACGTCCTTTCGTACCGTTTTATTGGTCAAAAGTAGTGTGACGTAGTAAAAGCGTAATAGTCCACATAAAATCTTAATTTTTAGAGCTTAAAAATCCGAAGTCTAGACTGGCATCGCTATGGAAGGAAGTTTCGAAGTAAATTGCTTTGACTTTCTCCTCTCCAAATTGTTAACAACTCCACATTCGGGATGAAATCTCGTTTTCACTTCGTTGCCCTCATCGCGAACTGAAGCAGAGACCTCGGAAAGTAATCTCGCTAGGAGCTCTGTGGTTTTAGTGAACGTACAAAGTTGGAAGCACTGCTTTGAAGTCATTGTTACGATCTCTGGGATGCAGGAATGTAGTGAAAAGCAAAACCAGAGTAAAATGTTCTTTTGACTCTCAAGGGTTTTAAAATACATCTCGGTATGATGGTGCACTGAAGCCTTATCTGAAAACGCGGTGCAAGCACTTCACAGGTCACATATTTTTAGTTGCGTTCGCGGACAGACTTGGCGTCCATTGTCTTCGCCGCGTCTCTCCGCGTTTCTATTTGATTGTCTGTAGAAACCGGTTTTGCCGTCTGTATTCGTTCTAACGGAGTATGTAGAAATAAATGAAGAGTACTGGGAAACGGGGAGATGCTGCTGGTGACACAGTTCCATGTCTTGTTGTCATCTTAAACATAATTTGAAATATTATTTCTTTAGTGAGTTATTTAACTATGCTCTTCAACTAATAGGTTATTAGTAAGGAGCGGATTCCTATGTAATTAAATATTATTTTTGCGTGTGATAAAACACAATTAACAAAGTTAAAAATTCCGAACATGAAGTTTCAAGTTCAAAACCCGAATTTTATTTCACATAAAAACACATATTTTCACAAAAGAATTATGTAAATACATATTTTCAGGAAATCTGTTATAAACACATAAATCTTGGAGTTTTTTTACTTAAATAATTTTTTTTTACAAGAACTTAAAAAAATTTAAAACTAAATCAATTATTTCACTCAGAAGTATATTATCTGTTTAAGAATTCTTGGTTGCTTCGAGTTTCTAAGCGCTGTGTGGTGTATCCATGATCCAGTTTTGTAATAGTATCACCTGAAGTTCTGAGAACTGCTAGGCAGCATATCAGAGTTATTATTAGAGAATAAATTAATGTGGACAAGGAGGAGACATCTTGCAACACATAATTAGGAATATTTGCTGAAGATGATTTCTTCCAGATGATGTGAAACACAACAGATAAGAGCTCGGGTATGAAAATTATTTAATTTAAACAAATCTCTCTCCTCTCGCTCATGTCTATCAAGTAAGGCAATACGTCTTGTTGTGATTCCCTGTTATTGGGCTTCGTCAATCGATATCCTTCAAGATATACTGAAAGATGGTTGTTTAAAAAACGATTTGGCTTTCCTATTAGCAAATCTAAACTTTTTGTGTGACATAATAAAAAAACTCGAAACATCCAAAAACCTGTTGTCTGAAACAGAGAGGTGCGTGCCGTGAAAATTAAACTAGACTCGCTACCAGGTTCAGAAGTACAAGTACTAAGGGACAAATTCCAGAATGTGTTTGGGAAAAAGAGTGGATATAAAAAATGTGTAAAGTTGCTCAAGTATTGGAGGGTGTGCCTGTAGGTGAAATTGATGGTGTATGTGTTTGTGACATTCCTCTCTTTAAATATGCACGTCTGACGTCCTATGATGTTGAAAGATTGTTTTCACAGTATAAGTCGTTGTTCAGAGATAATCGGCATGCATTTGTGATTGAGAATTTGGAGATGACCTTTGTTGTTCACTGCAATTCTCGGCCAACTACTAGCACTCAATTGTGGTTGGTGAGTACCTAGTAATATTTTTTTCCAAGCTGTAAGTAAGGTATTTTTGTCATATAAAAAAATATTTTTTTTTTATTTTTAGCTAATATTTTCGTACTTTTTAGCACATAAAAATAAATATATTTACATTTTTAGCACATAAAAATCCGCTCCCTAGTTATGATGCGTCAATGGAAAACGTTATACAGAGATGGTATTTGGCGATATAAGGACTTGTAGATTACCTGACATTATAAAGTAAAGTTGATTGAAAACTGAAAAAACTAAACCAGGTAATCAGCCCAATATGGCACTACTGGATATTAATATAATAAATAAAAGTAAATAAAAATATTGCCAATGAACCTCGCACATGAGGTTTACGAGGAAATTGGGTGCCTTTCCGCTAACGGATCAACTCTAAGAGCAGATATCATTGTTGTAGACCGAAAAAAAAAATTGTGGACTCAATTCTAGATCCCACAGTCCGTTTTGAAAACAGCGAGGAACAACCTAGATAAGTCTGCAAAGATAAACGGGCAAAATTTATCTTACATGCTGCAGTGATTTGGGGACCAAATATAAGATCAAGACATGGGACGTTATAAATTATGATTGGCAAGGCACAATCCCACGAGAGTCCGTAAAATCTTCCGAAATTAAAAGTTTGACTTGATGCGATGATATCCTGCACTCCACTCAAGTTATCGATTTGCATAATTAATCATCATCTTATATTCTTTATAAAATGTAATTTGTGTTGTAGCCTAAATTGTCTGTTGTATTTCCAATACATTTTTCAGTGATAGCCTACCTAACTAGGGTTTCTATTAAAAGAAAAAATTGAATTAAATATAAATATTCATTTAGAATTGATTAGGAGTCCGATTATTAAACCCTGGTTGGGACGGCTATCAAATATCAATTTATTACTAATATTAATATTTATAGATTAGGCTTTTGATTAATGTAATACTAGTATGTGTTTTGACTGGCAACATGAAATTCACAATAATTAGATAATAAATAATAACATGAAATTCACTGGTTTGATTAAATAGTTTATGATTCGTGAAACCTAACCTAAAAATGTATTTTGTTTGACCGCATGATATGGATTAGTATGAACTCTATAAACCGAGTACTACTTTAAAATATATACTTTTTTATTATTACAGTATTATTTACTAATTATCAATTACGCTCAAATTTCAAATAACACTCATTACAACTTTCTTTTCATGAACGTTGGAAGCAAACGATACTGTCAGCATACTGTCAGTTGTAGTGGACCTTCTCGTCAGTACAGAAATTCGCAACAAAGTTGGAAAAGGAAAATTCTCATTTTACAAACCTAAGGATCAACTGGCTCTGCGAAGTCTGTAGAAAAGAAACCAAATCAACTCACTGCAATGCACTAACATAGTAATAGTTGGGAAAATGGTTAGGTTTCACCCTTACGGTATAAAGTAAAAAGATCTTAACTATAGAAGTTACTAATCTGAAATACAATTTATTGGCGCTTTCTGAAATTAATAAATTGACGTCGTCTGAAATGAAAATTACCAATCTGAAATACAATTTATTTATGTTTTCTGAAATTAATTCAGTTGACGCCGTCTGAAATAAAAATTACTAATCTCAAATACAATTTATTGACGCTTTCTGAAATTAATTCAATTTACGCCGTCTGAAATAAAAATTACTAATCTGTAATACAATTTATTGACGATTTCCATAAATTAAAAACTTCATCTAAATTACAATACATAGTACCAGTTGAAATTAATACAATTGACGCCGTTTGAAATAAAAATTACTAATATGAAATACAATATATTGACGCTTTCTGAAATTAATAATTACAATTGACGCCGTTTGTAATAAAAATTACTAATCTGAAATACAATTTATTGACGCTTTCTGAAATTAATTCAATTGACGCCGTCTGAAATAAAAATTATTAATCTGAAATACAATTTATTGACCCTTTCTGAAATTAATTCAATTGAGTTCATCTGAAATTAATTCAATTGACTTCATCTGAAATAAAAATTACTAATCTGAAATACAATATATTGACGCTTTTTGAAACTAATACAATTGACGCCGTTTGAAATAAAAATTACTAATATGAAATACAATATATTGACGCTTTCTGAAATTAATAATTACAATTGACGCCGTTTGTAATAAAAATTACTAATCTGTAATACAATTTATTGACGCTTTCTGAAATTAATATCAGTTGACGTCGTCTGAAATAATAATTACTAATCTGAAATACAATTTATTGACGCTTTCTGAAATTAATTCAGTTGACGTCGTCTGAAATAAAATGTACTAATCTGAAATAAATGTTATTGACGCTTTCTGAAATTAATTCAGTTGACGCCGTCTGAAATAAAATTGCATTGAAAAATATTGGGCATTTTGGTTCATGAACATTTTTGAATGTGGAAGTCTTTTGATCTCTGGACGTTTGGATTGGACATTTTAACTTCAGTGATCTGAAATACAATTTATTGACGCTTTCTGAAATTAATTCACTTGACGTCGTCTGAAATAAAAATTACAATCTGAAATACAATATTTTTTACGCTTTCTGAAATTAATTCAATTGACGTCGTCTGAAATAAAATTACTAATCTGGCTACAATTTATTGACGCTTTCTGAATTAATTCAGTTGACGTCGTCTGAAATAAAAATTATTAATCTGAAATACAATTTATTTACGCTTTCTGAAATTAATTCAATTGACGTCGTCTGAAATAATAATTACTAATCTGAAATACAATTTATTGACGCTTTCTGAATTAATTCACTTGACGTCGTCTGAAATAAAAATTACTAATCTGAAATACAATATATTGACGCTTTCTGAAATTAATTCAATTGACGTCGTCTGAAATAAAATTTGCATCTGAAACAATTTATTGACGCTTTCTGAAATTAATTCAGTTGACGTCGTCTGAAATAAAAATTATTAATCTGAAATACAATTTATTTACGCTTTCTGAAATTAATTCAGTTGACGTCGTCTGAAATAAAAATAAAAATTACTAATCTGAAATACAATTTATTGACGCTTTCTGAAAGTAATTCATTTGACGCCGTCTGAAATAAAAATTACTTATCTAAAATACAATTTATTGACGCATTCTGAAATTAGTTCAATTGACGCCGTCTGAAATAAAATTACTAATCTGAAATACAATTTATTGACGCTTTCTGAAATTAATTCACTTGACGCCGTCTGAAATAAAAATTACTAATCTGAAATACAATTTAAAATTACTAATCTGAAATACAATTTAATGACGCTTTCTGAAATTAATTCAGTTGACGCCGTCTGAAATAAAAATTACTTATCCAAAATAGAATTTATTGACGCATTCTGAAATTAGTTCAATTGACGCCATCTGAAATAAAAATTAATAATCTGAAATACAATATATTAACGATATCTGAAATAAATTCACTTAACGTCGTCTGAAAAAAAAAAATTACTAATCTGAAATACGATTTATTGACGCTTTCTGAATTAATTCACTTGACACTGTCTGAAATAAAACTTAGGCCTACTAATCTGAAATACAAGCTTTTCTATGCCTTTATCTTCGGAATTTGAGTCATTCGATGCTTGTCACTATGAATTTGGCCACGTCTGTTTACCCGTCTTCTTGACCTATCTATCCAAAACCGAGATAGACGGTGATGTGATCGTCACGAAAGCTCTATTAGTGTAAACAAGCCTGGAGGCCGCGTTACATCAGTGTGATTGTACCGAAACACGTTGCCCAACTCTGCTACCGTGGTTGAATAACCTCAACAATGACAGAGTGGAAAAGAAGAAAGAACATTACGAAATGTTTATTAGCAGCAGGGCGGGCTGCCTACCGGTCTGCGGTCTTGCTGTGTCAGGTTGCAGGGCGGAAACCAATAAGGGTCTGACGCGCCCATCACCAAGGCTGAAGCTGCTGCAACTTTCAACAACGTAAACTCTAAATTTAGACCGACCCAATCAGTTCCAATAAATTCAGCCTCGGGTGGAATGAAATCACCACGCCGGAAACGAAGTAAAACCCCTTCACTCGGGCCTTTCTACACGGTCGCTGGGGTGGTCCACATCTTCAGCACGCACACGCGTGAAAGTTCGCGAAATAAAGCTTGTGCACGCTCTTGTTACTTGGTGCTTTTTGTTATTCTCGTTTGGAGGCTTTTAAGCGTTGTGAAAGTACAATACAGTTCAGTAATGTTTTTGCTTCTATTTAAATACAGGGACTTTCAGAAGCCACGTAACAATGATGCAGCAGTAATGCAACTATGAAGGAAAAATACAGCAATCGAACTAAGAGTTTTTCTCTTACTCCCAGTGAGTGGAGAGAGAACCGTTTCCTTGGGGGGTAGGAAGCAAAGGAAATGCCATATAATGGGATTATGCCACATCATTTGCTCTGAGTCCCGCATTTTCTTGCCATGGCTGGTATATGGATTTCTTTAATAAAAGTTTATTCACTGCACCAGTAAGTTTTGTAGCTAATTAAAAAGAAAGTATGTTTGTTTATGAAACACTATTTATAACACTGTTACGAGCGTGTTTGGTGGTATATAGGCAATAAAATACACTTCTGAACATGTGAGTTTATCATCATCATCATCTGTGGTCATACAGACCTTTTAGTTAGCCTTGACCTCCTTAAGAATTGCCGCCCAATCTTCCCTCTCTAGGGCTCTCCGTCTCCATCTCTTAATTCCTGCTTTAACTAGATCATCCTGAACATCATCCAACCATCGTAGTTTAGGTCTTCCTGTTCTTCTTTTACCACTTAGCGTGGCATCTAGTAATCTTTTAGGAATATTATTATTGTCCATTCTGATAATGTGGCCCAGCCACTCCAGCCGTCTAATTTTTATATCAGTGACAATACTTTAACTCCTGAATCTTTATATAGTTTTTGTAGTTCAGAATTGGTCCTAATTCTCCACTCTCCCTTATCATAAATAGGGCCATAAATTTTTCTTAAAATTTTCCTTTCCCACGTATTTAAGATGGTTATTGCTCGTTCAGGTAGAGTCCAGGTTTCGCTTCCAAAAGTCACTGTAGGTTTAATAATTGTTTTATAAATCCTCACCTTCATTTTTTTTTTTTAGATATATCTGGTTCTTATAATTTTATCTAATACTCTGAGGCTGATTGCCAATGGCTATTTTATCCTTGATCTCAGACGACTTTTTATGCTCGACCATATTTCTAACTTGAAATTATTCAGAAGTATTTATGTTATGGTTATGTAAGTTAGGAGTGGAACTGACCTTCTAAATTGTGAGATGTGCGCAGACGCGAAAGTATTGATTTTTTCCGAGCAACGAATGCCATTGACCTTGATATAATCTAGAGAATAACATGAACATTAGTCTTGATATAACCTGGAAATTGATTTAGAATTGAAAAACGAGATGACAAATTGAATTTATTTGAATATTATTAACGCTAATTATTATAGTAACCTTCTGCGACTGTATTGGATTTCCAGCCTCCGTGAATTTTCGCTAATTGTCTTTCGATTGCATATCCGAGAATAATCGATACTTGCGGTTTTATAATGGTACAATCAGTACAAAGGTGATTTTTCATTGGCTAAACAACTGAATTATAATGAATAGGTGTACTTTGATGAGGTGCATTTAAGGGCTACTACCAGGTGTATAATTACTACATTTCGGCATGGTCGAGCATAAAAGTATTTTCTGGGGGCATGTTTCTTACAGTGTTGCATCCATATCCGCGATGTTTCGAACCGAGTTGTATAGGGCTTGAACAGTAGTGGTCTTACTAATAAACCGTGTAACGTTTTTATACGAGTCTTATGTAGAGTTGAGACAGAAAACGTTACGAATAAATCATGCATAAGCGATGGATGTATAAACAGCCTGTAACTATACAATGGGAATTTCTTTTGCAGTAGTTGTATATACGAAACCCCTTGTTTAAGCGTTGTATGTAGAGAAAAAATGGCCGCCCCTCTTAAAAGCTGTTCGTATCGATTGTCATTTTATGATCATGGTTGCCTTGTAACCACAGAAGAACAAACCAAAGAGCACAGAATAATTAGAATAATATTGCGTAGCTTGTACTCTTTGACCAGAATATAGTGTAGTAATCGATCAGAGCCAGTTGTACTTTATCGATACTTAACACGGCACTTTTAGAGCGCTCTACCGGATGCAATAGAGAACCTCAGATATTCTATTATCTTTCGTAATGAAATAATCACGAAATATGACGTAGCTGTGTAACAGTTATACTCCGTTATACCATTATGTATGTAGTGATTAATAGTAAGAATTTACGCGACGACTTATAAACGAGCTATTCATTGTATAAGTACAGGGACATCATTTTATTTTTACTAACATTTTTAATATTAACCTGGCTATACCTTTAGAGAACCGGAAACACAGTTTGCTACCCTTTTCCACGACTGTAGTTCGACGATACTGACGTAAAACACAAACAAATCACTTTACTAGGTACAGGAGGAAGAAAAAAGTAGTTCTTCCATTTACGTAAACTAGGAAATATCGCGATTTTGAGTTCGATAATTTTCATTAGGTTTTTGTTTAATCAGAATACAGTTCTGTATTAAGAATAAGTGTTTTTACTCCCGAACTGAGTTATCCATGCGAACGTATTCATTATGTGGTGTATATTATACTGTCTACAGCACATTAGCGTACATTATAGCCTAGAGAATGAAGTTAAATTGAAAAATAATCATAATATGGATATTTAAACACAATTTTGAAAATGGCGGCCGTTCATTTCAATACAGGCTTCAATTCTAATGTGTATATTATCGCACTATAGACTATTGCACCTAATTTCAATTAGCAGTTTCGTTTTTCGTACTAGTAACTCATGTTGAAATAATTCTGTACCTACTCTGTAAAAGAGTACCTTACGTACTGTAAATTCAACCTTCACTTCTGCCCGATCCTAAAAGATAAAATTACTCAGACACGCTATCTACTGTCCGTCCAAGTGGTTTTGTCGCAGGATCGTAGAAAGGGGGATATCACGTGACAGTTAATTACTTAACGAGGCCCTTTTATTTAAGTTATTTTAAACAGTTGTATAATATTACGTAGACGTCCAATTCCTAACAGAAATTAATGTTTTCAGCCACTAGCTGGCGAATAAAAGCTGATGGGGGGAAACCGGGATACGAAGTAGGCAAATGGACGACAGTACCTGTGCGAAAATGATTCAATATTGAAAGCTCTTTCGTCACTGGAAAACGCGAACGTATTTTTGGAACGTACTGTTTACTATGACCGTAAGGCTACTATGACTGTATATGCGGTCTTGGATCTGTGTGGAGGACGGTTGAACTTGATTAGTAGAAGGGGTGGGAGTGAAGTACATTCAAAAACTCAGGTACAATAAAAATTGAAGTAAAAATAAAATAATGTCCCTGTATGAGCATAACTCATTGTCAGAATCTCTGTTCCAATATTTATGTCCGCGACTATAGCCTATATGTCTTTGCCAATAAACTTTAGATGCTTTAGCTCATCTTGGATGCACTCAACCTTTTTTTTTTTTTTTTTTTTAGAAATGTCGCTTGTACCATTTTACATCTGACCCACTCAATTATAATACAAGAGACATACATTCAGACTTGTAGTATCAAAGTACGCCGGGAATCAAATCCGGGCCACCTGGTCAGCAGGAAGCACGTACCATAGCACTGAGCTCACACAGCGGACGACTAAAAAACATTGACATGAAAAATTCTTCTTGTGAAGAACAAAGATCTGAGAGTGAATTATTTTGAGTGTCAGATCTAATTGGCAGGAAGCTAGACAACGAACTGTCCCTCATGTTAAATTGCAATGCATTCAGTCGAACAACAGGAATCCATTGTTCGCAAGTTGGCACATGACATCACAGATTCAATTACATTTGTAACCTACTAAACGTGCTCACCCTTCACCTTGTCTCGCAGACTTCCTGACAAATTATTGGCGTGGTATATCGCGTATTTTTATCTGTGGAAATACTGGTTGGAGACTATTGGTTGCGATGCGTAGACATAAGCTTAGAAATTAAATCTTTGCGAAAAGGGACGCAGAAATTCATTTCAAGTCAGGTAGAGAATGGCTGCGAGAAAAACTGGCGTTATAGAGTGTGACTCACAGACAAGACATGGATAGGAAAAATGTCCTACAATGTGACTTAGGTGGTAACGCTTTTAGCTACATTATATTTTTGTCTAACAGTAGCTTACTTTTCGTACATAGTTTATTATCATTCATGTTTGCTGATTTCAGAATCAAACATTTGCAAAATATTTATACAGACTATTACACTTTTTAGAAGAATACAAAGCGCCAATAGGTGTTATTATGGGCTGCAAAAACAAGTTAAGGGGAGTTGGTCATTATCGCATGCAAAATAATGGTAAAAATAGCCTATCTTCTAGCAGTCATAAATATAATAGTCTACTATTTATCAGTGGTTTTTCATTTTGTTAGCTATGTGTGTATACATATTAAGCTTTAAAATGAAAAAGAATGGTGACTCTTGAGTAAATCTGTATCCTTAAATTAATTTTTTAATTAAGCACATTTTTTTATAAATTCACTACATCTCTGTGATTAGGTACACTCTATTCACTTATTATAACACATATAGAATTGAAAATTTGACCACTTACTGCTAATAGATACTAATACATACCCTACTAAAATTATTCATATATATGTAATATTATGGGCATAGGGCTTATAGTAATCATCACCGTCAATAAATTTAAAAAAATTGAAGATTAGTATAAGCCCTATGCCAATAATATTACAGATATTTTAATAATTTTAGTAGGGTATGTTTTAGTATCTGTTAGCAGTAAGTGGCCAAAATTTTAATTCAATGTGTGCTATGATAAGTGAATAGAGTGTACCTAATCACAGGTATGTAGTGAATTTATGTAAAACATATGTTTAAATTCAAAAATTAATTTAAGGGTAAGATTTACACTAGACTAACCATTCTTTTTTCATTTTAAAGTTTAATGTGTATACATATATCACTAAAAAAATGAAATAGCTGTGATAAATAGTATTACATTTTTGACTGCTTGAAGATAAGCTATTTTTACCATTACTTTGCATGCGATAACGTCCAATTCCCCTTAAATCAAGATTGCTATCTCGTGGCACAAAATGTAGACTATATAAGACCCTAATAAAACCAGTGTTGACCTATGCATCAGAGACATGGCCTCTTAGTGAAAGGGATAAATTTAGATTGGCCGCATCCGAAAGGAAGATATTGCGAAGGATTTTTGGACCTGTAAGGGATGGTGAAACTTGGAGAATAAGATATAACAACGAATTATACCAGCTTTATGAGTCTCCCGATATAATAACATCCATTAAGATTGCTCGTCTGAGATGGGCAGGGCATGTTAAGAGAATGGATTAATGTGAAATACCTAGGAAGGTTATGGAATATGGGATTGCTGGAGGAAGAAGAGTTGGAAGGCCAAAGCTACGATGGATGGACTGTGTTATGGACGACATTAAGAGGCTTGGAGTGAAGAACTGGTGGACGGTAGCTAAAGATCGAGACCGATGGAGAAGAATTCTTAAGGAAGCCGAGGCCCGATCCGGGCTGTAGCGGCTATGGATGATGATGATGATTACACTTTTACTACGTCATACTACTTTTGACCAATAAAACGGTATGAAAGAACGTCTTTCAACCAATCATGGCTGCTTCTCGCACAATTTTATCGCTTCCCTAACATTTGTTTAATTTTATCGCGTCCCTAGCATTTGTTTTTTTTTATCACTACCCTAGCATTTGTTTATTTTTATCACTACCCTAGCATTTGTTTCTTTGTTTGCCAACATTTCAAACTGCATTGGTCTGGACGACGTCAAAAAAAAAAATTACAAACCACTCCAGTCGATGCACAGCAGTTTCAAATATGACTCGCATTGGCATTCAAGAACAAGAATTAATAAAGATCACTGGTCATAGCTATGCATCTTCCCTGAAATCCTATTTACAAATAAATGAAGAGCACCATTCGGAAATCCTGAATAAGTTGAGGAATACACCATGTATATCAACGAGTTCCACTTCTTTTACGCACACGCCTAATATAACATCAACTGAACCACCAACCACTAAAACATTCAAATTTGAAAATTGTACTTTCAATAATTGTTCCTTTTAAAATTATTGTTTTTTTTTATTTCAACATCGTTAATTAAAACTTTTCTTGATTATTTCATCATCCCTAATTAAAACTTTTTTATAATAGGTTATGTTATAGCTTCTGTTATAATATGATATTATGAATAGCCACGTATCAGATATTGTTTAATACTAAGATTTATTGAAAATCATCTGTCAAGTGACGTTGATTACTGGGATCGGGATAATTGAAGTGGAATGCAACTTTTTAATAAAAATGAAACTGAATCAACAAAGTCTTCTTGACTAGTAACCGTCCACAGAGTTCAATGAAGTTTTCATAGTTGGCACAACTGATAACAAGAAAACAGCTAATCGTAACATACTACTGCCATCTAGTGTAATATTTGTAATGTTAAGATGGTACAATAATACATTTGGAGACAGTTGTATTTTCGTAAGTCGATTAATATTTTATTGTATTGAAGTACGTCGTTACTTCTAATCTTTATATACTGTACTTTCTTCTAATCGTGTAATAGTCAATTAAATCCCACTCGAGTTTTGATTTTCTCTAGATAAATCAAAACCTCTAGTGAGATTACTGTTGATAAAATAGGCTAATAATTTCAACATTAATTTATGAAGTAAACTTCAGTTACATAAAGTATTCATTTTTACACTATGAAAAAAAATGTGAATAAAATACGGGACGTTTGCGCGTCCCAAGAAAATTTTACGGTGACGCCGGACACCTAAGACAAAAAAAAGGACTGTCCCATTTTTTACGGGACGTATGGTAAGTTTACCTAAAATGCCAGGTCTAGGGTTACCATCCGTCAGGTAAAAGGAGGAGATGTCCTCTTTTTTAATCATTTTACCCTGTCCGGCAGGCATTTAAAATTTTTTTGAAATATCCGGCATTTCGCATTTCAACTAGAATTAATATGAATATTGAATAATGTGCGATATTATGCATAGAATATCTAAACAAATGGTGAAAACCTATGAAAGAATTTAACTGCTTTCAATGGTTGAAGCTGGAGCACATGAAAAACTTAAAATATGATGACCTATTGACATGCATTGAATTCTTACACTCTAAAAATGTCACTATTCATGATTCTAAGCTATTTTATCAATTTTATTCTGCAATGTACAAAGATATGCTAATCAAGTTAATTTTGACAAAGATTTAAGTTTAGATAGTTCCGCAAGCACTGAAACTTTCTCAGAACTCTTAAAATATGTCAATTCTATTTATTTATCCCAAGTCACAATGGAAGTGCTGAGAGAGTATTTTCCCTAATATCTGCTCAATGGACAAAAGAACGAAATCGCATGCTAACGGAGACAGTCAGAGGTATCATCATGGTGAAATATAATTTCAAGGACATGTCCTGTGAACAGTTCCATAGTTATTTGTTACAAGATATAAGATTGTCCCTTCAGGCTCTTTTGCACAAAGTGGACTCCACCGATAAGTAGGGTACAGATGTAATACTGATCCAGCAACTAGTGAGAAAACTAAGATGAGCCATTGTTTTTATCTTTAATGTTGTTCATACCAATTTTTAAAAAGTCCTCCTTTTTTTAGCAATGTCAGCAATGGAATAATCATATGCATTATATTTGTAATAAATTACGTAAAACATTATGTTACTTTGTTATTCTAAGAAATATTTTGCCAATTAACTGTTTACGTGTAATTTATTTAGCATTATTTCAATCTATATTTATGTATGATATTATAGGTTGGGGTGGAACTTATGAATCCAACCTTCATCCGCTAATTTTACTACAGAAAAAAGTATTAAAAATTTGTTTAAAAAAAAAAGCAGAAAGATTACCCAACTGAATTGTTGTTTGAACATTTCGAAGTTTTCAACATTAAAGAAATGTATTATTTTATTTTATTTAAATATTTTCATAGAAATTTTAAGAACTTTGAAAGGTATATACGTAAATATAGAACCAAAAATATGAATTCTCTGCGTTTGTCTGAACTAAAATGTAAAAGCAATGCAGCTTTTTATCAATAGCATGAGTCAGGGCCCCAGATTATTAAACAAATTTTATTCCAATAATATTTCAACCACGAATCCTCTCCAAATTAATAAACAAATAAAAAAAAATTTGTATTGGATTTATAGTTTGGGTTTAAACATATTAAACACTATTTAATCTGTATTCACTCTCAATTTTAATTTTATTTTTGTCTGTATTTGGATCCCCTCCTGAGCACGAGTCTTACTCATTCAGGAGTGGGCTAGTTATCTTTCATTGCATTTATTAATTTGTATTCATTTCAAACTTACTAGCAATAATTAATAAATAAACAAATAAATACGTTTTAGATTCCATGTCCTTCTATAGAATTTCTTCTCATGGTAACCCTACCCAGGTCTTAGCCATCTTTAATGTACAGTATACTCTTCCATATTCGCCATAGTAATATTTGAGACAGAACCATTGTCTTAATTCATATTTGACTAATGGCTGGTAAGATAAACAATTTATTCAAGAAAAGACGCTTACAGAGGTTCGAACGTAAATCAATGTTACACTGTAGCATTTTCTCTGTACATGAAGTCCGAATCAATACGATTACTTACAGTATGTTATTTTAGGTTTACTTGTTTATTCATGTAAAATATATATGTCCTCGGTCCGTCTCAAAGAGCGAAGAACTATTCACTCTCTCACTTTACTCTTCAATATTCTTCAAACCTCTAACCCTAGCTACCTAACTTCTCGTTTTCAACATTTGTCCTCATATCACGAAATAGATACTCGCTCACAACACCATATCACACTCTCCATTCCTAAACACAGAACATCCTTCTACTCTTCATCTTTCACCGCCTCTGCAGCTCATCTCTGGAACTCTCTACCACAACATGTCAGAGACTGTCGGACATTGTCTAGTTTCAAAAATAAATTAAAATTGCACTTTTTGAATTAGATTCCTTTCAGTTATAAGCCCTTTTCTCTGCCATAGTTTTGTAAAAATATAGGCTATATATTTCTTTTTCCTTCCTTTCCCCATTTTGTTCTCTTTATCAGCCGATGAATTTATTATCATAGCCTTTTTATCGTCAATTTTATTTAATTTTCGTATTTCTTTTCTTTTTTATTATTATTTTATTACATTCCATTTTGAAATATTCTTCCTTACGTTTTTCCATATTAACCATTTGTACTAAATGAGTTCCTTTCACTATATTCCAATGTATTTTACTTTTTTTCTATTATGGTATTATTTTCATGTTGTTTAGTGTCGATTTTATTATGCTATTATTATTATTTTTTTTTCTTGTAATATGTTAGTATACTGTTCTTTAACTTTTTGTTAAATTTTAACTGCTTGTATATTTTGTGACCTGGTAGAGTGTAGTCCACACCTGTGGAGTAACGGTTAGCATGTCTAGCCGCGAACCCAGGTGGCCCGGATTCGATTCCCGGTTGGGGCAAGTTCCCTGGTTGAGGTTTTTTCCGGGGTTTTCCCTCAACCCAATATGAGCAAATGCTGGGTAACTTTCGGTGTTGGACCCCGGACTCATTTCACCGGCATTATCACCTTCATCTCATTCAGACGCTAAATAACCTTAGATGTTGATAAAGCGTCGTAAAATAACCTAATAAAATAAAATAAATAGAGTGTCAGAGAAGGCCCTATGGCCTTAACTCTGCCAGTATAAATAAAGAAATTATCATTATTATTATTATTATTATTATTATTACTTACTACTACTACTACTACTACTACTACTACTACTACTACTACTACTACTACTACTACTACTTACTTACTTACTTACTTACTTACTTACTTACTGGCTTTTAAGGAACCCGGAGGTTCATTGCCACCCTCACATAAGCCCGCCATTGGTCCCTATCCTGAGCAAAATTAATCCATTCTCTATCATCATATCCCACCTCCCTTAAATCCATTTCAATATTATCTTCCCATCTACGTCTCGACCTCTCTAAAGGTCTTTTTCCTCCGGCCTCCCAACTAACACTCTATATGCATTTCTGGATTCGCCCATACGTGCTACATGCCCTGCCCATCTCAAACGTCTGGATTTAATGTTCCTAATTATGTCAGGTGAAGAATACAATGTGTGCAGTTCTGTGTTGTGTAACTTTCTCCATTGTCCTGTAACTTCATCCCTCTTAACCCCAAATATTTTCCTAAGCACCTTATTCTCAAACACCCTTAACCTATGTTCCTCTCTCAAAGTGAGAATCCAAGTTTCACAACCATACAGAACAACCGGTAATATAACTGTTTTATAAATTCTGTCAGATTTTTCGACAGCAGACTGGATGATAAAAGTTTCTGAACCGAATAATAACACGCATTTCCCATATTTATCCTGTGTTTAATTTCCTCCCGAGTATCATTTATATTTGTTACTGTTGCTCCCAGATATTTGAACTTCTCCACCTCTTCAAAAGATAAATCTCCAATTTTTATATTTCCATTTCGTATAATATTCTGGTCACGAGACATAATCATATACTTTGTCTTTTCGGGATTTACTTCCAAACCTATCTCTTTACTTGCTTGCAGTAAAATTCCCGTGTTTTCCCTAATCGTTTGTGAATTTTCTCCTAACATATTCACGTCATCCGCATAGACAAACAGCTGATGTATTATTATTATTATTATTATTATTATTTTTATTATTATTATTAAAAGGAAAGGAGGGAAAAATTAAATAGTTAAATCTGCATTAAATTCTTCGTGTACCATTTCCACTGTCAATAATTTATTGTACGTTGTAACTATTTTTTTTCCTGCCCAGTGATCACAATAAACTAATTCCTTAACATTAGAAATAGCATAATTTACCGTCTTAGATCCTTTTCTAACACTCCTAAAGCTTCAACATTTGCGGTGAAGTTTCTGATCGTTTGTAGGGGTCTCGAGTGTAGGTAGAGGAGAGTGGAAAATTACCAGCCTCGTTCCTGCTGCATCATCTGTAGTAACCCAACCCCACCCCTGGACCAGCAGCATCAGCTGAGCTGCCTGCCTGCCAGGGCAGGGTGGGGGTAGAGGTAGGGGTGATGGCCCAACAGGTTTTTAAATATATATCTTCACAAAAAATATACATATTCTGCTCTACCCTCCAACTCTTGTTGTAGCTCGCAGCAGGGTTTTGTACAAGTGGATTCATAAAGAATAACTAACGCGTTGTTCTACCCTCGGAGAGGGCCGACCCATTAAATCAGCTGTTGGAGCGGAACGCAACGTGCACAAGACTGACTGATTTACAGAGAGACAGACATACATACAGACTGACTGACTCTTTTATTGACTGATTTATTGATTGTTTTATTGACTTCTGGCTCTCTCTCTTAGATTTGGCTAGTTTGAATGTCTCGCTGGATAGCTGATTAACTTTCCGACTTATCTAACTTTCTAGTTATTTATTAATATTGTAGAAAAATTCGCTCCGGCATTGGGGACCGAGAATTCTGTAGAATCACATAGTTAATAATATCACAATAACTTCCTAGCTGTCTGAATAAATTATGAACTTTTCAGTTGATTAGCTGACCGATTGGTTAACTAGCTGACTGTTTGACTGAATAACTGATGAACTTTCTGCCTGACCGATTAGCTGACTGACTCACCATTTCATTAACTTTATAGTTGTCTTGACTAGACGATTGACTTTTTAGTTGATTAGCTGATCGATTGATTAGGTAATTAGCTAGCTGACTGGTTGACTAATAGCTGATTAACTTCCTGCCTGACCGCTTAGCTGACTGACTCACCACATGACTAACTTTCAAGTTGTCTTGACTAGACGATTGACGTTTTAGTTTATTGGCTGATCAATTGGTTAGATAATACGCTAGCTGACTGGTTGACTGAATAGCTGATGAACTTTCTGCCTGACCGATTAGCTGACTGACTCACCACTTGACTAAATTTCAAGTTGTCTTGAATAGACGATTGACTTTTTATTCTATTTCTAATTAGCTAGCCTGACCGATTAGCTGACTGACTCACCACTTGACTAAATTTCAAGTTGTCTTTGAATGAGACTTGATTGACTTTTAGTCTATTGTCTGACTGGATAGCGATTAACTTTCTGACTGACCGGTTAGCTGACTGACTCCCCACTTGACTAACTTTCAAGTTATCTTGACTAGACGATTGACGTTTTAGTTTATTGGTTAGATAATTAGCTAGTTGTTGACTGGATAGCTGATTAACTGTCTGCCTGATTAGCTGACAGACACCACTTAAGCTTTCAAGTTGTCTTGACTGACCTTTTTAGGTTAGCTTGAGATAATTAGCTACCTGACTGGTTGACAGGATAGCTGATTAACTTTCTGACTGACCGGTTAGCTGACTCCTCAACTAACTTTCAAGTTGTCTTGACTAGACGATTGACGTTTTAGTTGACCGGTTGACCGGTTAGCTGACTGACTCACCACATGACTAACTTTCGAGTTGTCTTGACTAGATGATTGACGTTTTAGTTTATTGTCTAGTTGACTGGATAGCTGATTAACTTTCTGACTGACCGGTTAGCTGACTGACTCCCCACTTGACTAACTTTCAAGTTATCTTGACTAGACGATTGACGTTTTAGTTTATTGGTTAGATAGTTAGCTAGCTGACTGGTTGACAGGATAGCTGATTAACTGTCTGCCTGACGGTTAGCTGACAGACACCACTTGACTAGCTTTCAAGTTGTCTTGACTAGACGATTGACTTTTTAGTCTATTGTCTGACCGATTAGTTAGATAATTAGCTAGCTGACTGGTTGACAGGATAGCTGATTAACTTTCTGACTGACCGGTTAGCTGACAGACTCCTCACTTGACTAACTTTCAAGTTGTCTTGACTAGACGATTGACTTTTTAGTTTCTTGGCTGACCAATTGGTTAGATAATTAGCTAGCTGACTGGTTGACAGGATAGCTGATTAACTTTCTGACTGACCGGTTAGCTGACAGACTCACCACTTGACTAGCTTTCAAGTTGTCTTGACTAGACGATTGACTTTTTAGTCGATTAGCCGACGGATTGGTTAGATAATTAGCTAGCTGACTGGTTGACTGGATAGCTGATTAACTGTCTGATTCACGGTTAGCTGACTGACTCACCACTTGAATAACTTTCAAGTTGTCTTAACTAGACGGTTAACTTTTTAGTTGATTAGCTGACTGATTGGTAGATAATTAGCTGACTAGTTGACTGGATAGCTGATTAACTTTCTGACTGACCGTCTAGCTGACTAACTCACCATTTGACTTACTTTCTAGTTGTCTTGACTAGACGGTTAACTTTTTAGTTGATTAGCTGACTGATTGGTTAGATAATTAGCTGACTGATTGACTGGATAGCTGATTAACTTTCTGCTTGACGGTTAGCTGACTGACTCACCACTTGAATAACTTTCAAGTTGTCTTGACTAGACGGTTAACGTTTTAGTTGATTAGCTGATCGATGGGTTAGATAATTAGTTCACTAGTTGACTGGTTAGCTGAATAACTTTCTGACTGACCGTCTAGCTGACTGACTCACCATTTGACTTACTTTCTAGTTGTCTTGATTAGACGATTGACTTTTTAGTTGACTGGTTAGATAATTAGCTGACTGGTTGACTGGATGGCTGATTAATTTTCTAGCTTACCGGTTGGCTGACTGACTCGCCAATGACTAATTTCTTGTTGTTAGAAATTGGAACTCGCTCCCGAGTGATGTAAGGGGTTGTTGGACAATAACTTCATTTAGGTCAGAATTACATAAATTCTTGCTTAACAGATTAATTACTGATTAATATTTGTTACTTATAATGAAACTAACATCTGTCCATTCTTATTATTACCATTAATTTCTCTAAATGGAATATAAAACCTCTAATGGCAAAATCTTATAGATGTTATTGGATGTAAATGTAATTATTACAAAAGGAGAACACAATCATGATAATGCAAGAACTGTATCACGTTTTCTAGTAATAATAATAATAATAATAATAATAATAATAATAATAATAATAATCTCTATCAATCTTTGCGTCTGTAACAGTTGTGCAGCATGATTATTCGTTTTATTATATTTTCTGTGACGTTATCTCTGTACTAATATTGTTATTAATCTACTGCTATATCAATAATATTTTGTAAAACGTTTCTACATTGTCGCAGTATATAGGCGGGACACTATGTATGGACCTATCATGTTATATATGTGGTAAATCAAATATTGAATAATTATTAATTAGCAATAATAACTGTATATCGAAGTTTTTCATACTATTTTATTTATAACTTCGTGTTCCTGTTTTGGTACGTTCCATTGACTGTTCCATTAAACGTTTGTCATAAACGCAGAAAATAAAGCCTTATTTTTACCGTATGAGCAAAACATATGTGTATCTTATCTGTCGCCTTCCATATAAGATAAGACATGTCGGTGAGATGACCTTGAACTGTGCTTCTATTTATTACGAGCGTATCACGACCGATCGTATCTCACTCGAGGGTGCGATACTCGACCGAGTTCAAGCGAGCGATTTAACTCCAATGCAGCACTGCAGGTAGGCTACTATTTCGCATTGTCTGTAATGAGGCGATATTAGCGATCCAAGTGGTTAGCAACTATCTATGGATGCATATTTACTACGTATTGAGCTTCGTGACTGTATGTACTAGACTGTGCTAATATTAAATTTTCTGAGCCTTTAGAAACATTACTGATTTTTATATATCACGACAAAATAATATTTATCGAGCGTTCCATAAGCCGTCTATTACAGTTTTCTTCAAGTCTCTCCCCCAACTTGAAAATTTTTTGTAGAGCATGATTTGCAGAGCATCTTTCCTTCGTTCCCTACCTCAACCGAGGTTTTGTTGATGTGAGCCCAGCAAGATATCCGTTGCAGCCCCCTCCCCACTGCAAAGGAAATCTTTATGAATACTCTTGGGATTTCTTTTCTGTGAGCACCCCCGGCTCAGAAGAGACTTTCTAGCTCCCCTTTAACGCCCTCGCCTCGCTGCATTGTAGCGTGCAGAAAGGACTTCAAATTTTCCCGATCATGTCCTATCATGTCTCAGTCCGTTCGTTGCTAGGCTGTAACGGATTTTTAATGCAGATCTAAACAAAGCGACAAGAAGTTCCTATTGACATATCGATTGAAATGTTTAGCATTCAATACTGCATAATAGCAGAGTACCGGATTTCAGCCGGTTTATGCACATCTCGAACAATGCTCCTATAGATTTCAAGGCTACAAGTTCTTCTACTCCACAAAAAGAGAAAAAAATTTACAGGGGATTTAAGGAAATCCCAGTGATTGCATTCAACGTCTATACCCGAATTAAAATAAAAATATAATCTATACTGCAGTGTATTTTACTTGACATTCATGTACAGTTAAACCTGGTTAAATTTGAATTACAATTAAAAACAACGTATAATATATTTGAAGCGTTCGCGGGAAAAACGATGAATGTCACAGTTTTCTTAAGGTTGATGTTATTATCTAATTCAATGGATCACTACGAAATTTAATGTTGTTCTCATGAAAAATGGTAAAAAGGAGAATTATCACCACGAATACAGTAATCCTTTTTTTTTTTATTTTCTATAGAAACAGCACTACATCTTGCAGTTATAGACTCAATTAGATCATTATCTATTCCTTAACAGAAATGTGACATTCATCGTTTTTTCCCGCGCACTCTTCATTTATTTTTTCAGTCTGGCCCAAATCGAGCTTGCCAATAGACACAGAATAACTCTTCTTTTTTTAATTCATATAAAAATATGAGACAATTATTTACAAATTTTGATAGACACAAATTATGAAATGCATATTAAATTTATCCTCCTACGTTTTCCTTCATTTGAAGCAAGTAAAGAGATAGGTTTGGAAGTAAATCCCCAAACGACAAAGTATATGATTATGTCTCGTGACCAGAATATTGTACGAAATGGAAATATAAAAATTGGAGATTTATCTTTCGAAGAGGTGGAAAAATTCAAATATCTTGGAGCAACAGTAACAAATATAAATGACACTCGGGAGGAAATTAAACGCAGAATAAATATGGGAAATGCATGTTATTATTCAGTTGAGAAGCTTTTGTCATCTAGTCTGCTGTCAAAAAAATCTGAAAATTAGAATTTATAAAACAGTTATATTACCGGTTATTCTGTATGGTTAAGAAACTTGGACTCTCACTTTGAGAGAGAAACAGAGATTAAGGGGGTTTGAAAATAAGGTTCTTAGGAAAATATTTGGGGCTAAGATGGATGAAGTTACAGGAGAATGGAGGAAGTTACACAACGCAGAACTGCACGCATTGTATTCTTCACCTGACATAATTAGGAACATTAAATTCAGACGTTTGAGATGGGCAGGGCGTGTAGCACGTATGGGCGAATCTAGAAATGTATATAGATTGTTAGTTGGGAGACTGGAGGGGAAAAAGACCTTTGGGGAGGCCGAGACGTAGATGGGAGGATAATATTAAAATGGATTTGAGGGAGGTGGGATATGATGATAGCGACTGGATTAATCTTGCACATGATAGGGACAAATGGCGGGCTTATGTGAGGGCGGCAATGAACCTCCGGATTCCTTAAAAGCCATTTGTAAGTAAGTTTTGCGTAAGAATTTTGAATACCAAGTAGGCCTAAATAGTTTCTTAATATAGCAACTGACAAGGGAAGGGTTTCGGCTCGAACAGGAATTTTTGGTTAAAAATTTGTACAGACGCTTACTTCACAATGGTGATGAAGACCGTAAAAGCATTCATTTGTGTAACTCTCCGGTTGGTTGGTATTTGTCAATACACTTCTTAAAAATGTACATGAGGATTCTCTACAAAATGAATGAAACAGCATGGAGCAGAGCAATAAGCACAACACACAGAAGCAACACCTGAACAATCTTCTGAACCACACTCCAGCAAACAACTGGTTATGAATAACAGAGCGCATTTTCATTATAAACACTCGATTTCCCAAGTTAAGTTCTGGATTCTCAGCAAGAGTCCTTATGTAATCTATTATATATTTTGTATTGTCTAAGAAAATAGATATTCAGAGGCTGGAAATATTTAGTTTTTTAGGTGGAATGATCATACATTCCATGTCCTAGCCTTGGAATGATTTATTTATTAATGTTGCGTCCTTGTGCGCATTCAATGACTCAGTGATTAGCTGCAATATTTTCAGACAGAACGTTGGAGAAAAATGTTCTTAAATGGGCTTTAGACATTTTACCACTCGCATTAGCTTCTAGGCTAGGCTAGGCTTACGGGTAAGGTGTCCCATCCCCTTAACTTGTGCAGAGCTCTCCCCACCCCTCAACTTGTGCAGTGCTCTAACAGACAAACCACACATTACACAAATGAATGCTTTTGGGAGCTTTACGGACATGTAAAGATGGGCCTGTATACAAATTTTGGATACGATATTCCTGTTCGAGCCCAAACCCTTCCCTTGTGAGTGCTTTATAATACTTGTTAAAATGTTCTTCTGTTCACACATCTCAAATGTATGAGTTCCCCTCCATTCAACAAAAAATTTAGGAATAGTACCACGTGAACCAAAAAAGAGACCATTCACTTTGATCAAATTTAGATTATATTTGTCTATATTGTGGGCTCGTGTATGCCCTTTTACTCCTTGTCGAATTCAGCTGGTTGTCCACTTGATATTTCGAATCGAATTGTAGGATCAATAATAATTGAGTGAGTTTGAATATAAGATACATTTCGAAGCACAGAGAGACGGTTTGCCGAAAATCTTGAAATAGATTCTTATAGCATTACAATGTTTGTTCCTCTAGCTTTCGAATAACGAAACAGCAAACGAAATATAGGAATTATGAAAATGTAATCTTCTTTCGCGTAACCTTGCATAAGACAGACTATGAGATCCTCTGTACCATTTTCTTACGATAGTAGTTTGTCGTCACTGAACTCGAGTGTGACGTCGAAGTTCTATTTGACTGTCGTCAGAAGGAGGGGATATTGATCGTGAAATGAGTTAGGGCAGCGGTTAATGAAATGGCCCACCTTTGCTCGAGTTTCCATTAAGCTTCTTCCTTCACTTCTTGCAGTGCTATCCTCCTCATTTTATGAGTTCGCTCACTGAATAGAGGCAGGCTCTGTGGCCTAATTCGAACGTTAAAGAGAAGCTAGCTGAGGCGAAGTATATCGTAACCAGAAGCACTAGCTGGATACAGTTTCCATAATATTTAACCCTACAAATTAACAGATATGTAATACACTATTCGCTTTGTATCTGAGAAATCAAAGAATAATGAAATTATTATTATTATTATTATTATTATTATTATTATTATTATTATTATTATTATTATTATTATTATTATTATTGTTACTTGCTTACTTACAAATGGCTTTTAAGGAACCCGCAGGTTCATTGCCGCCCTCACATAAGGCAGCCATTGGTCCCTATCCTGGGCAAGATTAATCCATTCTCTGTCATCATATGTGGAGTGTCGTTTCAAATCGTATTAAATGCAGAAAAACAAATTTTACAGGAAACGTAAAAAACGTTTCACGGCTAAGATAATGGAACAATTTTAAATATCTTAATGTCACTTTTTAGGCATTGTGAAATGACACCAAATGTAATAAACACTGACACTGATTGTTTAATCTATTGCATGATATTGTCAATTGAAGTTTGCACTTAATACGTTTTGCACCGACACAGTGTATTTAATACGTTTTGAAGCGATTTTGTCACATAATACGATTTGCATCTATAAACCACGCTGAATTGTGCCCTGTCATTTGTCAGTTTTTCTGCGGTTCTTACAGCAGCATACTACGTAGGACGATATATTAATAGTTTTCATTGCTTTCTGCTGGAAAATAGTGATAAGGAACGGCGAGTTTCTTACCTGCAACCCTTCGAACGGAGCTGCCTAAAGAGACATACTTTGGATCGTGCGGCCACCCGGGTCGATCCTAACTCACATTGAATATAAATTTTAAATAATTATGGCATCTACAGGTGAGCACAAAGTTCCGTTATCCCCTTAAATATCTGAAATACCTCAAATATGCACACTATTGATGTAATTCTGGTCATAATTCAAACATACAAACAAAATAACCACTGTACAGTAACTGTGTATACCTAAGTATCTAAAGAGTCAGTATGTTCCCCATTATTCTCATGACACAAACTAATATGGACTAATGGGACTTTTTGCCCACTCTGTATATTTTATTCTTCAATCCTTTTATATATATATATATATATATATATATATATATAATCATTCATCGGCGAACAGCCTAATACATTTGATGAACTGTCGAAATTAAATTCACTGATAAATGTAGTGACACAAGATGCCACTTCAATAGCGCCCGTCCAGCCTGTGCTTCATTTCATGCAAAGAAATTTGGCTTCTGTGAAGCTTTATCAGTTACACAGAGAGTATAGAAAGCTAATTGTCTTGAATAATATACTTCACTTATGTTGAGTTTCGAGAGCAGTTGCAGTTGCTGTAAGTCGAAACAAAATGACTGTGTCTCACTAGGTTCTGTTCTCATAATTTTATGGAACGTATTGGCACGAAGCTTATGTGCGCCTAAATCGACTAAGAGCCTAGTCTTTTTCAGTGTATCATCGCAGTTTCTTATTGGGAACAGCATGTGTGCGCAATAACTGCATTCATCATTGGCCGGTGTACAAAATCCTATAGCCTATTGAATTCTATCCGAGAAATATTTGGAAAAAAAAAAGAATCTTTTTACTCTTAAGTCGGGTATTAACACTTTCATTGTACATTTTGAAGAACTTTGTAATATTTAAGTCGGAAGCCAAATAAAGTCTCTGACTTTTACTTCTATTGTAATATGATTCCCTTGCTCTTTCTTATAGTAGGTTATTTTACGATGCTCTATCAACATCTGAGGTTATTTAGCGTCTGAATGAAGTAAAGGTGATAATACCGGTGAAATGAGTCCGGGGTCCAGCACCGATAGTTATCCAGCATTTGCTCATGTAGGGTTGAGGGAAAACCCCGGAAAAAAAACTCAACTAGGTAACTTGCCCCGAACGGGAATCAAACCTGGGTCACCTGGTTTCTCGGCCAGACGTGCTCACCGTTACTCCACAGGTGTGGACCATTTGCTCTTAATTTAGAGATAAATTACACTACTTCCCTCTTCTTAGCTACATATAGTGCTCTTTTTCGGGCACCACCTCTCGTCTCTCTGGTTCCCTTACTGCTCTTAATAGATTTTGCTATTGTACATACCTTGATAATCACAATGTTGTAAAACAGCGGGAAACTCAATAATGGTGGGAAGATACAGCACGCTGGCCAACGCTGTCCATTTAAGATTTTAACTAATGGAAGTTGCACATAAAACGATTTGATCCGACACATCATGGAAGTTGTACATAATACGATTTGATTCAACACACAATTTTCATCATAGAAAAAAGGCGGGAAAGAATACGAATTGCTCCAATATGTGATCAGGGTCTTAAAGAATACCGTCTCAGCTCTGCGAAATCGCTCCAAACTAAATTTCGACCGAGGATGTATTTAATACGTTTTCAAACGACACTCCACATTTCCCACCTCCCTTAAATCCATTTTAATATTATCCTCCCATCTACGTCTCGGCCTACCCAAAGGTCTTTTTCCCTCCGGTCTCCCAACTAACACTCTATATGCATTTATAGATTCGTCCATACGTGTTACATGCCCTGCCCATCTGAAACGTCTATTGTATGGATTCGTAACAAGCTATTGTTTACGGTGATGGGTTGTTAGCCCTTCGCCCAACCCCCAAGCTTATTATTATTATTATTATTATTATTACAGTGTTATTATTACAGTGTTATTATTAGTTTAGATGATTATGTACTTGTATTGTGCTAGTAGAGTATGTCCTTGGCTTCAGATCACATAAAAGACCCCACACACGCAAATCACAGACTTATCGGAGACTTACAGGATTTGATTACTGCCATATAAGCTCAGACTTATCTCTTAGACTTATAGCCCTGATCGCATATATATCTGATTGGCCATTCCTTTGTTAGGAAATGACAACATATAAAAGAGAACAATCACCTTACTTACTTACTTACTGGCTTTTAAGGAACCCGTAGGTTCATTGCCGCCCTCACATAAGCCCGCCATTGGTCCCTATCCTGAGCAAGATTAATCCAGTCTCTACCATCATATCCTACCTCCCTCAAATCCATTTTAATATTATCTTCCCATCTACGTCTCGGCCTCCCCAAAGGTCTTTTTCCCGCCGGCCTCCAACTAACACTCTATATGCATTTCTGGATTCGCCCATACGTGCTACATGTCCTGCCCATCTCAAACGTCTGGATTTTATGTTCCTAATTATGTCAGGTGAAGTATACAATGCGTGCAGCTCTGCGTTGTGTAACTTTCTCCATTCTCCTGTAACTTCATCCCTCTTAGCCCCAAATATTTTCCTAAGAACCTTATTCTCAAACACCCTTAATCTCTGTTCCTCTCTCAAAGTGAGAGTCCAAGTTTCACAACCATACAGAACAAGCGGTAATATAACTGTTTTATAAATTCTAACTTTCAGACTTTTTGACAGAAGACTAGATGACAAAAGCTTCTCAACCGAATAATAACAGGCATTTCCCATATTTATTCTGCGTTTAATTTCCTCCCGAGTGTCATTTAGATTTGTTACTGTTGCTCCAAGATATTTGAATTTTTCCACCTCTGTATTTCCATGTATTGTGGGTCCCTATCACCACGGCATGGTGCGTCCTCAGGTTGCGGATAGAGGAGACGGCCTCCAGATATGGAGGGTAGCTGCGAATATAGAATAAGCAGTCGTGGACAGCCGATAAGGGGTGGTCCTCCAGCTTGGGGGCTGGGCGAAGGGCTAACAACCCATCACCGTAAAAAAACAGCTTGTTACGAAACCTAACAGTAAGCCTCGGAACAATCACCACTGTCAAAAATGAATTTTTTGCTAACGAATGCTAGATGAAAGTAGAGTTGCATGCAATTACATCATGGTTATAACGTGACTTCTTTTGCAGTTGCTAGATGGCAGCATAGTGAAAATGATAAAAGTTGTCTTGAAAGTTCTTTAGGCTGATCAATCTATTATACGTGATCAGGATTTACAGTTAGCCAACAACCCGTAAGAGATCGTTGAAATCGTTCGTTTCTCATTGACAAACACATCACTCGAGAAATCCTTCACGTTCTGCGGCCATTTATTCGCCATTCCTTAGTGCCATTCTTAAATAGCATACCTGTAGTTTTGCTATTACAACTTATAAATGTTACAGAACACTGCTTAAAACGAAACAGTGACGAAATCTCGACCACATGCTCACTGTATCGTTTGTTTCTATATTTACTTTCCTCCCGCCTAATGTATGTATATATGTATTTATTTACACTGCAAGTGGGCGAACACCCGGTGGCAGTGGTAACTTAATTGCACACAATAAATAGTACATTATGCAATGAGCCTATAATGATAGTAATTAAGAAGCGAGGATGGATGTTTATGAAACGAGCGCAAGCGAGTTTCATAATTTTCATACAAGCTTCTTAATTACCATTATAGGCGAGTTTCATACGACTTTTTATGCTCGACCATATTTCTAACTTGAAATTATTCACATGTATACATTTATTTGTATCTGACAAGATCGGAAGTGACCTTGTTCTAGGTCGTGAATTGTGAGATGTGCGCAGACGCGAAAGTATTGATTTTTTCCGAGGAACAATAATGTCATTGACCTTGTGTAATCCCGTTAAACTTGGTATAACCTTGATTATTGAATTCGACATTGAATTTATTTGAATATTATTTACAATTAACGCTAATTATTATAGTAACAGAATATAACCTTCTGCGACAGTATTGGATTTCCAGCCTCCGTGACTTTTTGCTAATTCTCTTTCGAGTGCATATCCGAGAATAATCGATACATGCGGTTTTATAACGGTACAAAGCTGGCTTGTTATTGGCTGAACACCTGTAAGCTGAGTTGTCATTGGCTGAAAGCACCTGTACTTTAATGAGTAGGTGTACTTTAATGACTTGCATTAAAGGACTGCTACCAGGTGTATAATTACTACATTTCGGCATGGTCGAGCATAAAATAATATACAATACAATTAAAGTATGCAATACAAATAATACACAATGATTACATTAATAATACATAAAATAACATAATTAATAAGTGAACCTAATTTTACATTACAACCCACATATGTATAGGCCCTACATAAGTTTCACATTGATACTGATAACCTTTCACTTCACTCTCATGTCACTCACTGCACTGGCACTAGATACATTTCACTGACACTATGACACTGGAGAATGCTATAGTCAGAAAAATTCATGCAACCTCTGAACTCTGCAGACTTACCTCTATGCAAAAAAGTCTTAATACTTTACGCCCATACACAGGGGATTTGGTTTATACAGATTTACCTCCAGATAAGACTTGAGATGTATGCAATAATTGTTCTTCCTCAGACACACATCGTCGAGAGAAGCGTACTGCCCGATAATAGATGTACATAGATGCCAAAACTTGAGTTAGAGGTGTGACAAGATAGATAAGATGGGATTGGATAGGTAAGATAGGTTACATAAAATAGATAAGATTGGAGAGGATAGATAAGATGGAATAAGATAGATTAAATAGGTCAGGTCAGATTAGGTGAGATAGGAGAGATAAGATGAGCTAGGATAGATAAGATGAGATGATGCATAAGGTAATATGAGATAGGATAGATATGATGAGGTAGAATATGATGGATAAAGTAATATGAGATAGGATAGATATGATGAGGTAGAATATGATGGATAAAGTAATATGAGATAGGATAGATATGATGGGGTAGAATATGATGGATAAAGTAATATGAGATAGGATAGGATAGGATAGGATAGGATAGGATAGGATAGGATAGGATAGGATAGGATAGGATAGGATAGATTTATTCGTTCTATAAGTCTTACAGTTGCTTTACAGCTAGCTATTAGTACAAGAAACAAGTCAAAACGTTTGATTTAAATTTTTCTTGAATAGAAAAGTGCTCAGATTTATCCAGTTTCCAAACTAGTGTATTATTATTATTATTATTATTATTATTATTGTTATTATTATTATTATTATTATTATTATTAATCTCCACAAAAGATTAGGGAAAACACGGGAATTTTACTTGAAGCAAGTAAAGAGATAGGTTTGGAAGTAAATCCCGAAAAGACAAAGTATATGATTATGTCTCGTGACGAGAATATTGTACGAAATGAAAATATAAAAATTGGAAATTTATCCTTTGAAGAGGTGGAAAAATTCAAATACCTGGGAGCAACAGTGACTAATATAAATGATACTCGGAAGGAAATTAAACACAGAATAAATATGGAAATGCCTGTTATTATTCGGTTGAGAAATTTTTATCATCCAGTCTGCTGTCAAAAAAATCTGAAAGTTAGAATTTATAAAACAGTTATATTACCGGTTGTTCTTTATAGTTGTGAAATTTGGACTCTGACTTTGAGAGAGGAACGTAGGTTAAGGGTGTTTGAGAATAAGGAGTTTAGGAAAATATTTGGGGCTAAGAGGGATGAAGTTACAGGAGAATGGAGAAAGTTACATAACCAGAACTGCACGCATAGTATTCTTCACCTGACATAATTAGGAACATTGAATCCAGACGTTTGAGATAGGGAGGGCATGTAGCACGTATGGGCGAATCCAGAAATGAATATAGAGTGTTAGTTGGGAGACCGGAGGGAAAAACCTTTGGGGAGGCCGAGACGTAGATGGGAAGATAATATTAAAGTGGATTTGAAGGAGATGGGATATGATGATAGAGACTGGATTGATCTTGCTCAGGATAGGGACCGATGGCGGGCTTATGTGAGGGCGGCAATGAAGCTCCGGGTTCCTTAAAAGGCAGTAAGTAAGTAAGTAAGTAAGAAAAGTAGTCAGATTTATCCAGTTTTACAAAATAATGTATTATTGTTATTATTATTATTATTATTATTATTATTATTATTATTATTATTATTATTATTATTAACCTCAACACAAGTTTTCCGTGGTTTTTCTTCACGCGATTTGATATTGATTTTCTCATCCCTACGTAGCTGTATTGGAGTCGAGACGCTATTATACACTCGTACCTGGGTGGAGGGAGAACCTGTGTCAATCTCTAGGGACATTTCACAGAGGTAGTTGAAGCCACCACGTCTTTTCTCCTGCCTGCACAGTTTATTACGAGGCATCGCATCGCTCTTCGAGCCGTGTTGCTGCTGTCAAAAGAAACCAGTCATATCTGATGCAAAGGCAAACAACCTTGGAGTTAGCCCGCCTGGCCCCTTTTAACACATTCGACCATTAAACTCTCTTTTTAAATTGTGTGGCTTGAAAGGCCCCTCACGGATAATTTTTTTTTCTTGCCTCACTGAAGCCATCATCTTCGTCTTTCTGACAGGTATTAGGGTCTATACTTGTTCCCAAAATTGTATATCAAGGCTGACCTTTTAACCTGGATACAAATAAAATTATTTGAGGCTCCAAGGCAAGCTTGACGTTTACTGCAAGGAAAAAAATGTGCATTTGTGTTTGTTATTAAAGTTATGAAGAAGGGATCGTGTATCAGGGTCTTCCTGAAGACGAGCCCTGCCTTCACACTGTATTTCTCTCCGGTTGTAAATGTCTCGGAAACATCTTTACGAGAGGCTGCGTAATGTACCCAAACTCTGAGTAGTTGTGTGCGTTATTTAACGACCTCGATTCAAGCTCTCTGACGCCCCGTAACCAGACCCTTACAAGAAATACACAAAACTATAAACAACTCTAAATAATGGAAACAAGTACGGATAATTCTTGTAAATCTTCTAAAGCTTCGTGGACCCGTTGTTTGTGGGTTCAGATCCGGATAGATTTTTATGAGATTTTAATGGAATATGGTGCTGCATGTTGGGATCCTTACAGATTAGAACATATTAAGACACTGGAAAAGATTAAAAAAACGGGCTCTTAAGTGTTGTCGGAAAAATTCACCATTAAAATGGGACACACTCACGGACAGGAGAACGCGAATTCGATTATGCGCACTGTTCAAAACATACAGAGGTGAGCCTGCCTGGAGAGAAATAAAAAATAGGTTGCAGCCACCAAATTACTCTTCAAGGAACGACCACTCATATAAATTGAGGGAAAGAAGGCAGAGGACGGACACTGGAAAGTTTTTTTTTCTTAATCTACTATCAGGGACTGGAATGCTTTACCTGCAGACTTACTAAAGGCTTTACCAACAACCAAAAATATATTTAAAAATAGGCTTAATTAATAGACGGTAATTATACACAGTACTTAAAGGGTGTAAATGATACGTTGTTATTGAAGTGTTGTATCAGTGAAGAATTATGTTGTGTCAGTGAAGTGTGTTGTATCAGTGAAGAAGTATGTCGTGTCAGTGAAGTGTGCTGTGTAAGTGAAACGTGTTCCTGTCAGTGAAGCTTTATAGTTTATAGTGGCAGTGCATAGTATTTGAACAGTGAAATGTTTTTGAAATGTTAGTGAAATCAGGATGGAATCAGTGAAATGTGTCGTACTTCCAGTGCAGTGAGTGAGTTGACAGCGAAATGAGTGTAATTTGAAAGATACTTGTGCAGATATGAACATATCATACTCGTGGGTTTTAGTTCGATCTTAGTTTTAAGATACAAATTAGATTTATTTCAAATGTTATTTTAAGTGATCGCTTCATTTAATTTCGTATATTCCCTGTTATTATTATTATTATTATTATTATTATTATTTATTGTTAGTATTAATTATTAGTATTATTATTAATTGTATTTTTAATTAATAAGTTTATTATTGTCATTATTGAGTGTAATTAGTTACCACTACCACCGGGTATATACCCACTGCAGTGTGAATAAATACATACATACATACATACATACATACATACATACATACATACATAATTGTTGATAAGGGAGCTCATGCGCTTAGTCTGAGCTTTCTTTTGTTATACAGCAGGAGTCGTCATCTCAGTGCACTATGGTGCAGGCACAGTTTGCTCGCTGCTCAGTTCTATCCCTTAGACATCAACTGTGCAGCAGGAGTTGAGGGGGAGGAATCAGGTGATGGCAGTGGCGTCCGTTCACTTGTTCAACACTTTTAATCAGTCTCTAATAATTATAATAAACACGGAAGAAGCATGTACTTAATTTATTTTAAGAGGAACTGTGTGATAAGTAAACCACTTTTCAGTTTAAGACAAGAAACAATATGTATTTTTCCGTTACGTAATGTATCGGTTTTGAAAGTAAATAGTTCTTTTTTATATTAAAGTAATTGAGAACTTACAGACCTATAAGCCTAATGCATTTTCACTATTACGAAATATTAAACAAATCGAATCCATTAGTAATATTTAAATCATGTCATCCTATTCCTTTCTTCAAGTGTCTTCAATAAAATAAAATTAATTATCCACTTTATATCGGACACTATATATCACAAGCCCAATTATTTATTATTTTGAATAACATATGAAACATATTGTCGTTTCTGTTTCAAGACTGAAATAGGCCTAAATTATTTTATTACAATGTAAATAACAAATGTTAAAAATTATTTTCGCTGATCATTAGCATTGGTTTTCCTGGATTTTTAAATTCGTTTTTCCCGCACTAACTGGTTTATGTTAGGTGTCAATGCTCGTGTAGAACACAATCGAAGAAGGCATTGTAAATTATGGTCAGAAAGTTGGCTTCTGTGATGGGATGCGTTGGCTTGGCTCGACACACTGCACACTACTACCTCCTCAGCCAGCGTCTCGGCGCTCCGACTAGTATGCAGGCCAGTTGACGATGGCTGTTATACAGTTTAAAAAAATATATGTTACAAGACTCCGTGGTAGGCAGATGAGTACCATGTGATCATATTTTTTTTTAGTAAACCCATGTCCAAAAACGCTTTGTTTACATGCTAGCGTCTCTGAAATGTGGAGGAGGACGTAGGTATAGTGAGAGTCACATAAGAACAGTTCCTAAACAGGAAATATTGCCGTCTTGTCAATGTTGCCAACTGTTACCAGATATCACACGATCCTACGTACTAAATGACTTATTTACTTACCATACTTTGTGTTGAAAGATTATTCTAAATAATTCAGTAATTTGTAACATATTTTCGTAGGCAAACTATACTGAAAAGGGATCAACATGGCAATACGAAATTCATTGGTTTGACTAAACAATTGACTCACGAGACATAACCTAAAAATGTATTCTGTTTGACCACATGAAATTATTAGTACTAAATCCGAAAACTTACCTGACTATAGTCTTGAATTATAACCACAACGCAACATATAAATAAAAAAAAACTATTATGTATATTAATATTGTAACTTTATTGTCAAAACAATTATGTAATTTTATTCTTCCAACAATAAATCTTCACTCTCTACAATTTAACTTCACTCCCGTCAACAATGGGATTTGCTCTCCGCACAGCAACACAGCGTTCGTTATTGCACTCCACAAACGACAATGACAATTAACTTGGACTATTACGAACAACAATGAACTGTTAATCTTAACTAATATTCACAAAGAACTATTTACAAATCAGAACTGTCAGTTCTCAGTTCACAGTTCTTCTAGCTCAGTCACTCGAGTTCACAGTATCTCGAACCACAGACCTTCAGAGACAGTCCACTGTACTCGAACTCAGGTCCCTCCAACTGCGGTCCACTGTACTCGAACTGAGGCCTTCGGATGCTGACACAGTTGCGGACGCACACTCAAGTCGAACTCCGGTACACAAGACTGTCTGGCTTGCTCTGTTCACTGGCTTACTGACTGAACTGATCAACTGAAACTGCTCAAGTTCGCTCGCGTTTCTTCTTTTATAGCAAAATCATAGTTACGAGAAATTTCTACGGGTGTCCTCTCGAATTATCTGGATATCTCCACTTCGACGGACTACTCTAGAAGGTTCGGGAGGGTCCGTCCCCCTTCACTCCGCAAGTAGCAGCTGCGCGCGCACCCTCCCCTCGCCGCGTTGACGTAATACACCCCCTCTGCCCTTCAGCATGCAGATGCTCCCCGTACCAGCCTGCCGCGCGCCCTGTCGGACGCGTGTTCGAACCCCGTTGCAGCTGTCACAATATTAATATGAATATTAATTATATATATTAATACTGATATTAATTAATTATTAGTAGCCTATGTTCAGTAACTGGCTCAGAAATCTAGTACAATTTTCATTTCATGGAACTCCAGTACCGACAAATATTGTCGATATTTGTCTCAGCTGCCAACATACCGGTTAGAAGTTCACTACCATTTGTAATATTTGTCAATATCGAAATTCGAAACGAAGTTGGGAAAGAAAATTCAACCTGCAAACTAGAAAATCACCACAATCCACTAGCATATGTAGTAATGGGGGGAAAATGGTTAGGTTTCACCCTTAGGGTATGAAATAAGCTGACCCAGACTATAGTACGGATCACAAAACTAGAAAAGAATTAAAAAGACAATTGAAATACTGTAAGTAAAAAGCATTTTAGTCAACTACAGAAGGTGCTCCAAATGGCTTCCACCAACTTAGATACATTTTGTGCATCGCTTGGTTATGTCATGTCGAACACTTGGAAGGATTCCCGTCATATCTCGGATGACTCCAGTTGCTACTTGAATTCCTGCCACAAGATCTTGTTGTGTCTTCACGGGAGTCTCGTATACCAGACTTTTCATGTACCCCCAGAAAAAAAAAAAACCCAATGGTGTCAGGTCAGGTGAGCGAGAGGGCCAGGCTATTGGGCCTCCACGTCCAATCCATCTGTTGCCAAAGGTGTCATTCAAGTGGCCACACAACTATTTCTAGCAAAATAACCTGCCCTCAATGAGGGTGGCCATAAAGATCCAGAATAAAAGCACTACAGAATAATTTACTTACTTACAAATGGCTTTTAAGGAGCCCGAAGGTTCATTGCCGCCCTCACATAAGCCCGCCATCGGTCCCTATCCTGTGCAAGATTAATCCAGTCTCTATCATCATATCCCACCTCCCTCAAATCCATTTTAATATTATCCTCCCATTTACGCTTATTGTAGGGATTCGTAACAAGCTGTTTTTTTACGGTGATGGGTTGTTAGCCCTTCGCCCAACCCCCAAGCTGGAGGACCACCCCTTATCGGCTGTCCACGACTGCTTATTCAATATATTCGCAGCTACCTTAGAAAGACAAAAAGATTAAATACAGGAATTGTTTAGTAAAACATCCAGAGAAATGCAAACCCAATAGAATCATCAATGGCCAAAATATAAATGGTAATGTAATATTTGGATTGAATCATAAGAATATTCAATAAATTTTTTTAAATTTCAAAAAATCGGAGACCGAGTGCTTTTAAAATATTCCATGTCAATTTAGGAAGTGTGCCACGCGCACCAAACAAAAGACCAGAAACACTCCACTGACTAGTGGGAAGGTTATATTTTTCACTTATGTATGGGATGCAGGACTCATAAATGGATTTCTTCTCCTCATCAACGTGTTGTGCCTGCAGGGCATCCCTCTCAAACCGGATTGTAGGATAAAGAACTATTCCCTTAGATTGAGTCCTGCGGATGGCTACAATATCTGCTCTTCTGTTCGAATCTAAGGATGAAACGTAGTCGATCTCCTTGTGTACCTCCCATCCACGACGCTTGAGGACATCAGCAATACCGGTCCTGGCCTTATGGTGTCGATTGTTGCGCAGCAGCTCCGTTTTTCGACAGAGTCCCAACACGTGACCAAGAGTTTCCGTCTCGTTGCAGCCAGAATGGCGACAACGGGTTGTGTTATATATTAACCTAAAATTGCTAGCCTAAGACCCTTCTACATTCAAACGAAAGGAATAACTCGTCAGGCTACATAAATACAAATCAAGATTTCAGGTATAACAACCTGTAAAGTTGATTTGAATAATTTTGAGGGATCGGTGTCGGGTACAGTTCCCTGGTAGCTCAGTTGGTAGAGCGTTGGTACGTTAAACCAAAGGTCCCGGGTTCGATACCCTGTCCCGGAACAATTTTTCCCTCGAAATTATACATAAATACATTTTATCTTAATTTAAGTAATGTAAAGTATCTTTATCTTAATGGTTATTTTTTCTTTCAAAGTGCCACAGAATTGTTTTTAATGATTATTCTTTATGAATTGATTAGTAGGCCGATCTATTGAATCCTTATTTAGGGCGGCTTTTGTTTATACAAATTATCTCTATTTACACTTTGTGCACAACTTATACAGGGACATCATTTTATTTTTACTAACATTTTTAATATTAACCTGTCTATATCTTTGGATTAAAGGTCTAGAACCGCTTGCTCCCCCTTCCAAGACTGGAGCTCGATGATACTGGCGTAAAATACAAATCACTTTACTAGGTATAGGAGGGAAGAAAAGTAGTTCATCCATTTATGTAAACTAGGAGATATCGCAATTTTGAGTTTGATAATTTTCATTAGGTTTTTGTTAATCAAAATACAGTACTGTATTAACAATGAGTGTTTTTACTCACGAATTGAGCTAGCTATCCATCCGGACTTATTAATTATGCAGTGTATATTATACTGTTACAGCACATTAGCGTACAATATAGAGAATGAAGTTAAATTGAAAAATAATCATAATATGGATATTTAAACACATTTTTGAAAATGGTGGCCATTCATTTCGATACAGTCTTCAGTTCTTTTGAGCATATTATCGCACTATAGACTATTGTACCTAATTCCAATTACCAAGATATTTGAATTTTTCCACCTCTTCGAAGGATAAATCTCCAATTTTTATATTTCCATTTCGTACAATATTCTGGTCACAAGACATAATCACATACTTTGTCTTTTCGGGATTTACTTCCAAACCGACCGCTTTACTTGCTTCAAGTAAAATTTCCGTGTTTTCCCTAATCGTTTGTGTATTTTCTCCTAACATATTCACGTCATCCGCATAGACAAGAAGCTGATGTAACCCGTTCAATTCCAAACCCTGCCTGTTATCCTGAACTTTCCTAATGGCATATTCTAAAGCGAAGTTAAAAAGTAAAGGTGATAGTGCATCTCCCTGCTTTAGCCCACAGTGAATTGGAAAAGCATCAGATAGAAACTGACCTATACGGACTCTGCTGTATGTTTCACTGAGACACATTTTAATTAATCGAACTAGTTTCTTGGGAATACCAAATTCAATAAGAATATCATATAATACTTCCCTCTTAACCGAGTCATATGCCTTTTTGAAATCTATGAATAACTGATGCACTGTACCCTTATACTCCCATTTTTTCTCCAATATCTGTCGAATACAAAAAATCTGATCAATAGTCGATCTATTACGCCGAAAACCGCACTGATGATCCCCAATAATTTCATCTACGTACGGAGTTAATCTTCTCAAAAGAATAGTGGACAAAATTTTGTACGACGTCAACAAAAGTGATATTCCTCGAAAGTTACCACAGTTGGTTTTGTCCCCCTTTTTAAAAATATGTACAATTATGGACTCCTTCCATTGTTCTGGTACAATTTCCTTTTCCCAGATAGCAAGTACAAGTTTATAAATTTCGCTATATAGTGCACTTCCGCCCTCTTGTATTAATTCTGCCGGAATTTGATCGATACCTGGAGACTTGTACTTTTTCAGATTTTCTATCGCAATTTCGAGTTCTGAAAGCGTGGGTTCGGATATAAATGGCTCAGCAGTTTGTATTTCAATTTCGTCCCAATCATTTCTATTTGGCCTATGTACATTTAGTAGTTGCGCAAAATAGTTCTTTCTTCAACATTGTTGCTATAAAATGTTTTCTGTGTTTACTATACTCCAGCAGGCCGTGATATACGTCTGTCTTTTTTTCCCCCAGTCTATAAATGCGAACTTAAAACAAACGGTAAGGTTATGTAATGATTTATTTTTCATTTTAATATTTTAACAATATTATTTATATAACATATTGCAGTAATAACATCGGCATCTGGAATCTTGTTGATTTTTTCACGGCTTCCTTAATGTTACTTGTATCAGGAATGCAATAAGTTTCGTGGAGTAGTAGACTTTACTTAATTTTTGCAAATATTTAAAAACAATAATTAACATTGCAATTTAGGTGAAATTGCAGTGGTAAGTTTCCAATTTATAATTATTGCTATGTTAAACGTCTCTAAAAATAATATGTTAAAAGCCTAAAGCAGTAAAATGAATGTCGCTCTTAAGCGGTAAGAAGAGGGAAATTGTTATGTGTGTTACGTTGGGAATAGTGAATGTGGTATTTCACACTTACCGCGTATTGGTTCTGTGCGGAAAACAAGCAAATACGCACGATCTCGCACAAATAAATATAATTCATGCAAGTGAGTAAGTCTAAGGATAATGAAGTAGGGTGGAAACATGCAGACAAATTAGGTATACCTACATGGATGGATTGATGGATGGAGGGACAGTTAGTAAATTGTTAATTATCATAGATATGTATCTAGAATCTTACTTACTTACTGGCTTTTAAGGAAAGTTAGTTAGAATTTATAAAACAGTTATATTACCGGTTGTTCTTTATGGTTGTGAAACTTGGACTCTCACTTTGAGAGAGGAACATAGGTTAAGGGTGTTTGAGAATAAGGTGCTTAGGAAAATATTTGGGGCTAAGAGGGATGAAGTTACAGGAGAATGGAGAAAGTTACACAACACAGAACTGCACGCATTATATTCTTCACCTGACATAATTAGGAACATTAAATCCAGACGTTTGAGATGGGCAGGGCATGTAGCACGTATGGGTGAATCCAGAAATGCATATAGAGTTTTAGTTGGGAGGCCGGAGGGAAAAAGACCTTTAGGGAGGCCGAGACGTAGATGGGAAGATAATATTAAAATGGATTTGAGGGAGGTGGGATATGATAGAGAATGGATTAATCTATCTCAGGATAGGAACCAATGGCGGGCTTATGTGAGGGCGGCAATGAACTTCCGGGTTCCTTAAAAGCCAGTAAGTAAGTAAGTATATATTGACGTTGAAGTACCGGTATTAAGATTTTTACTAATCTAGAATCTAGTAGATATTTTAATGCATTTTTTCTATTTGTTTCAGGTGAGTGCCAATTTCTGGGATGCTTAGGCTTCTGCACTTTAAGGGTAAGATGATTTTATATATGTTATAGTAGCTATTGAAATTTCTAATATCCACAAGGTTTTTTTAGCTAGAGTGTTTGACATTTTTAATGAATATGCATATAAATATAATCACACATGCAAATTCCAATATTTTCTCATGAACACTTTAAAAAGACAGACTTATTTTGTTTTCGTCTTGGTAATTTGTGAAAAAAATTTAATTTATTCAATGTTCAAACAATAATAAAAATAATTCTGCTTTACGTATTAATTCTCTAGAAATAAAACTATACTGAATACAGCCAATCAAATACTCCATTTCACAACAGAGATATCACTCTATAGGGGAACAACTTAGTAAACTCCGTTGGTCTGCGCATGCGTCAGTCTTAAGGAGTGACACAATATACTATTCACCTCCTCCTTCCTAATTGTCACCCAATAACAGAAGAAGGCATTACTTGCATAGACTTTCAATTAAGCAGATTATATTCATATTTTGTATACTTAATAATAACTCAAAAAGTAGTAGTCAAATTTTAATAAGGAAAAAAGCATATTGAAGAGTATTGTTTGTAGATTTTTAAGATGATTGTATCACCGCAATATAACAAATGTAAAACTTCTTAATTGAGGTTTGTTTTGTACTACTGTAGTGTGGGAAAATATGTTTTTGAAGTATAAAACTCAATCAGCGATCAACTTTTTCCTTGAAAAGATAAGTGGGTAGTCGCAGTGTATGAAATCGTCTAAATACATTATACTTTATGTTGAAAAAATCCCATGTTAGTATAATTAGTCTAAAGGATATTATCACGTGTTAAAATTTATGTCCGACTGCTCACGATCCGTCAAGTAGCGCGTACATAAACATTATTTATCTTCAAAACCCAACAGTGCTTTAAAAATAAGCATTTATTATTTTGATTGGTTTCATTTACTTAAAGAGACAGACTAAAATGTTTAGTCAGTTGTCTCCAGTCTTTTCAATTCGATTTTTGTAACAGAAATTGGGTTCCCCTTAACGTAAAGGAACGACTGTGTCGCCGCCTTTTCGCAGAATATGGAAAAGACAAGTGGAAGAAATGTGTTGGATCACGTTAAAAATAACTAAGAACAATATTTTTCTACTGCTGATATAATAAACTGTGAAACTGACAGAATAATTTCGTTAGGAGTTTAACTGATAGCAGTGATCCATCAGATGACTTGTCAGTCAGTAGAGACAATGGTTCTGATTAATGGAGGAAGACTTCGTCTCCAGCGCAGTTTTGAGGTAGTAACCTCCTACAGCGGAGTTATGCCAGTTGTTAACCTATAATAGCTTTAAGTACTGAGAAATGAAATGAATACTTGTCGTTGAAAACGTAGAAAATTTCTTTTTTGAGATAATTAAATTTAAGGTTTTGGTTACACATAACTCGTGCACTAACACAACTTCTACCAAATTATATAAAATTAGCCCTATACTCATAATTAAAGTAGAGGAGAAGGTGGAATTATGGGCTAGGAGTGGTAATATGAGCTACCTCGTTTTTTACTATATATGGTGTTGTTACCTAGCGAAAAAGTGCATCTCGTATCCATCAGTCTGCGTGCACAAAGACACAAACCAGTAGCTTTGTGGTGTGTTATTTGTGTTTTTCATCAATTTCAAAGTTTTTATAGATATGTAGTTTCAATTTTATTGAAAAAATATATTTCATATTTAGAAATCACGCTTGATGTGTTGCACTGATGAAGAATAGCTCTATCACATGGCATAAGACTAATATTTATTTAGAACAACAATTGCCATACTGTACATAATCATAGAAACCTTCATGAGTCGATGCTGCTATGTGTCAAATATGGGATAGGTAGCCCATATTACCAGCACGTTAACACGTCCCGTATTTTCACTATCGTGATTTTCGTTATTTGTTACAGAATATTGTCATTGCTATGACACGGTTTTCCTACTTATGTTTCTTTGTTCTTTACAGTTTTATTTTCAAATTTTTGTGGTAGCCCATATTTAGACCCCACTACCTATATAGGACCAGTTCATATTTATTTCAAAAGTAATTATATGCAAATATCTATTGTAACTATTGACCTTTAAGACTGGAAATACTGTATATGAATAATTACTTCCTATGTCAATAAAGATTTCTAAGCAATATGTCACACCATTTTCCATTATTATGAGGAAAACAAAATGGTAGCCCATATTTCCACCTTCTCCTCTATTGAGATAAAATTTTCACGAAAATACTCCTCATGAAACCATACATTTTTAGCGCGAATTAAAAAAATATATAAAATTTGTCAAAATTCGACTATTTTCAGTAGCGCATCTCCTTAAACTGTGACAGGCTATGAAAAAAGAACACGAACACAAACATAGACAAGGAAGCAATGATGCCGGGAGTAGAACCTGACACTCCCGTGTCAGTAGTATTATAAGCTACTGTGTGAAAGCCGCTAGGCTATGGTTGTTGCTTTCTGGAGATGCATAGATTATCTCCACTTCCTAATTTTGCTTGATATCTAACGTAACAATAAAAAGGCAGCGTTACGCTAGATGCGTCCTCATAACCGGTTTCACGGTGTAACGAATTTCACTTAGGAAATAAAGAAATTAGCGTTATGGGTCGTGACGGAATATGACTCACCAGCCGCTGTCTACGGAGCGAATGTGCACAAGTCACACTGACCTCTGTGTCCTCGGTTGAATCCCGGCCAAGTCAGATTCCTCTTCATGAGTGAAAGACTCCGCAGGACACTCTGGGCCTACTCTTCTCGTCTGTGATTGTCATCAAAACAGAAGAACGAAATCTCTTGAATCGAAAATAATATTACTATTTTGTTTATCGAATACAGAGTCCAGATTTGAGAAGCTACGTTCTCAAAACAGGCACAATTTTCATATTAATTATTTTTTACTTCACAACTCACAACTACTGATTTTTTATATTTTTTTATTCAACGTTGTTTATGTTTATAAATACAACTATATATATACAGGGACATCATTTTATTTTTACTTCAATTTTCATTGTACCTGAGTTTTTGAATGTACTTCACTCCCACCCCTTCTACTAATGACGTTCAACTGCCCTCCACACAGATCCAAGACCGCATAAACAGTCATAGTAGCCTTACGGTCATAGTAAACAGTACGTTCCAAAAATATGTTCGCGTTTTCCAGTGACGAAAGAGCTTTCAATATTGAATAATATTTTCGCACAGGTACTGTCCGTTTGCCTACGTCGCATCCCGATTTCCCCCACCTGCTTCTGCACGCCCCTCTGTAAAAGCTGGGCTGTCTTATCTCTTTTCTGATAACATTAATTTTTGTTAGGAATTGGACGTCTACGTAATATTATACAACTGTTTAAAATAACTTAAATAAAAGGGCCTCGTTAAGTAATTAACTGTCACGTGATTTCCTCCCTTTCTACGACCCTACGACATAACCACTTGGACGGACAGTAGATAGTATGTCTGAGTAATTTTATGTTTTCGGATCGGGCAGAAGTGAAGATTGAATTTACAGTACGTAAAGTACCCTTTTATAGAGTAGGTACAGAATTATTTCAACATGAGTTACTAGTACGAAGGACGAAACTGGTAATTGGGATTAGGTACAATAGTTTATAGTGCGATAATATGCACATTAGAACTGAAGCCTGTATCGAAATGAACGGCCACCATTTTAAAAAATATGTTTAAATATCCATATTATGATTATTTTTCCAATTTCACTTCATTCTCTATATTGTACGCTAATGTGCTGTAGACAGTATAATATACACTGCATAATGAATACGTCCACATGGACAGTTCAGTTCGTGAGTAAAAACACTCATTGTTAATATTGTACTGTATTTTGATTAAAAAAAACCTAATGAAAATTATCAAACTCAAAAGCGCGATATTTCCTACTTTACGTAAATGGATGAACTACTTTTCTTCCCTCCTATACCTAGTAAAGTGATTTGTTTGTATATTACGCCAGTATCATCGAACTCCAGTCGTGGGAGGGGGTAGCAAACGGCGTTGATCCAGAGGTATAGCCAGGTTAATATTAAAAATGTTTTTTGGGGGGTTATTTTACGACGCTGGATCAACATCTAGGTTATTTAGCGTCTGAATGATATGAAGATGATAATGCCGGTGAAATGAGTCCGGGGTCCAGCACCGAAAGTTACCTAGCATTTGCTCGTATTGGGTTGAGGGAAAACCCCAGAAAAAACCTCAACCAGGTAACTTGCCCCGACCGGGATTAAAAATGTTAGAAAAAATAAAATGATGTTCTTGTATATACTGTACATTGGGTCAAAAAGAAGGAACAAAATTATAAATACTCTATTTTCGGAAATAGGCTACATAACATTAATTTATAATGAACACTGTACACTGTTAGAAAGAGTAGATTTTATAGATGCGCAGGACTTTTTATTAAAATCTTTCAATTAAAATCTTATGGAAGTCAATACACAATGATAAGAAAAATGTGGTTTTTGAAGACAATTTATTGCTTCAAAATGTAGGAACTGAATGTTGGTAAAATTAATAATAATTAATGATCTTTCAAATAATCAAAATTAAAAATGATGCTCTATGTGACCGCCATTTGCCCGCACAACCACTTGTAGGCGTCTTCTCCATCGTCCAATAGCACTGGATATCTGTCTTTGATCAAGCCGGTCCCAACATTCAAGAAGGCGTTGTCTTAAATGTTCAATATTACGAATTCTTATTTTGTAGTAAACTGCTTTTTGTAGTTGATTCCATACTAAGTAGTCCATAGGATTAAGATCTCGTTTGAAACTCCAGCGGAAACCATCAGAGAAACTGAGAAATGTGATCTTTCACGCAATAATCTCTCAGGAGGGATATCATGTCCGTATCTTACTGATCAATCGTTGTACACTTGAAACAGACCATTCTCGCTGAGCGTAGTTCCTTATAATTTGACGGTTAGGTAAATTATCGTATTGGTGCAAATGTTTAATGAAAATCTTGTCTTCGTTCGTTAAGCCACCCATTATTCACAAAATGAGAACTCAAAACGGAAGAAAACAAATGATGATAGCACAACAAACGGCTTGGCCTGCTGAACTCGTAAGACCATAATGCTGACTATAGTTTGGCATAAACGATCGATTATGCACTGCCTTACAAAAAATTAAAAATAATGTTTAATAAGTGTAAAAAATTAACTCCTTACCACATGGGACAGTCTTGCACACACTGGTTTAATATTCAAATAACTTAAGTAGTTCTTTCTTTCTCAACTTTTGTCACATATGGTCAAATCCAATTCTTGACCGTGTGTCATATCTCTCCCAGTATGCAGTTTGAAATATTATATGCTTATATTATAAATTATATGAATATAAAACCGATATGTGTCATATCTATCCCAGAATGCGGTAAGATGTTAAATATTACAGTACTTTCCCGGTCTACAAAGACTGTGAAATTTGCCTGTGAAATAAACTTTCAAATGAAATCATTAACTACTGCAATATAACCATTTAAATGTTGTGCCTTTTTTTGGCCACTCACTGTGTATATATATATATATATATATATATATATATATATACACACACACACACACACACACACACACACACACACACACACAATATAGGGCGTTTTTGTTTTATTTTGTAAAGCATTTAGCGAATCCCTCAGATCTTTACACGACCCACACTTGGGAACCACTGGCCTAGAGCAGTGTTATTCAATTATTTTTTGCTAGCGTAGGCTTACTCCCAAAATACATTTTTTCTTTTTTTCTTTCGTTCCCCAAATAATAGTAATGAATTATGTAAAATGTTGTTGAAGTAGGGAAAAACAAGTGTTGATATTGTTAAAGAACTTATGTAAACTGCAATAATAATTGTCAGCAAATATAATAAAATAAATATGTCAGCATTTTTAGGCACCTATCCAGTGGGATGCGTACCCCTCGAGACAACCACGCGTACCCCTGACGGGGGGTAAGTTATTATTTTTTTGCTATACTGTAATTAATATGGTCCCATCATATTTGGTCTTCAATGGAGAACAAGTGTTCTTTTGAGTTTTTTACGCTGGACACTACAACCGGAAACGCGGTCGCCTGATCCAGAGGACTACTTAGCATCTACGGCGCTTGCGTCATTATCAAGGTACGCGGGTCACATAATACGAAGTCGGTCTAACAAGTTCACCTCGTGGTTCAAACCGCGGACTCTAGGCTGCGGAGAGAGTCCAACCGTTATACCGCCGCCGTACGTGCCACCTGACTACACCACCAGTGGTGGGTGTCCCCGCAAAGTGAATCGAGTTCACTTGTCTGCCAGCACCTGCCTCAACACCACAGAGGGGGACAAGGGGCAACTTTTTCTTCACCCTCGCTCAGTTTGTTTCCGTGTTAGGACGTGGTGTGGTGGTACTCTCCTCTGAGGGTGAGGCTGCAGCTGTGGCAAAGTTTTGCCTTTTCTAATATTTTCGTACAGCTTTTCACCATAAGTTTTGCGTACTCCGTTAAAGTATAGCTTAATTTGATTTCGTAAATGTCTGACGAATTAGCTAGTGCAGGCATGGGAATAAGGGAGAGGAGGTATAGATGATCAAGTTCACTCCTTCCACAATATTTCGGACGTAGCTGCTTATGTTTACATCAACGGGTAACTACGCGATCTTGGCTTCTCTTCGGCATAAACTAATGCGGCATGACATTACTAGGGAGCGGATTTTTATGTGTTAAAAATTTAAATATATTTATTTTTATGTGCTAAAAAGTACGAAAATATTTGCTAAAAATGAAAAAATATATTTTTTTAAGTATGACAAAATACCTTACTTAGCTTGAAAAAAAAAAATGTTATTAGGTACTCACCAACCACACTTGAGTGCTAGTAGTTGGCCGAGAATTGCAGTGAACAACAAAGGTCATCTCCAAATAATTCTCCATCACAAATCCATGCCGATTATCTCTGAACAACGACTTATACTGTGAAAACGATCTTTCCACATCACAGGACGTCAGACGTGCATATTTAAAAAGAGAAATGTCATAAACACATACAACGTCAATTTCACCTACAGACACATCCTCCAATACTTGAGCAACTTTACACATTTTTTTTTATATCCACTCTTTTTCCCAAACACATTCTGGAATTTGTCCCTTAGTAATTGTGCTTCTGAACATGGTAGCGAGTCTAGTTTAATTTCCACGGCACGCACCTCCCTGTTTCAGACAACAGGTTTTTGGATGTTTCCGGTTTTTTTATGGTGTCACACAAAAAGCTTGAATTTGCTAATAGGAAAGCCAAATCGTTTTTTAAATAACCATCTTTCAGTATATCTTGAAGGATATCGATTGACGAAGCCCAATAACAGGGAATCACAACAAGATATATTGCCTTACTTGATAGACATGAGCGAGAGGCGAGAGATTTGTTTAAATTAAATAATGTTCATACCTGAGCTCTTTTCTGTTGTGTTTCACAAACAAAGCGTGGAATGAAATCATCTTCAGCAACAATAAACATTCCTAATTATGTGTTACAAGATCTCTCCTCCTTGTACATGTTAATTTATTCTCTAATAATAACATTGATATGCTGCCTAGCAGTTCTCAGAACTTGAGGCGATACTATTACAAAAATGTATCATGGATACTCCACACAGCGCTTAGAAACACGAAGCAAAGGAGAATTCTTAAAAAAAAAGATGACGTACTTCTGAGTGATGTAATTGATTTAGTTTTAAAATATTTGAAAGGTATTGTAAAAAAATTATTTAAGTAAAAAAACTCCAAGATTTATGTGTTCATGATAGATTTCCTGAAAATATGTATTTACTTTTTTTTTTTTGTGAAAATATGTGTTTTTATGTGAAATAAAATTCGGGTTTTAAACTTGAAACTTCATGTACGGAATTTTTAACTTTGTTAATTGTGTTTTATCACATGCAAAAATAATATTTAATTTCATAGGAATCCGCTCCCTAGACATCACATTAAACATTTCAATTCACACACTGCATTTCAAGTGTCGTGAAGCAAATTTTTTTAAAACATGTCAGTACTGATCAAAAGTCAAAATCTTTAAACACTTTTCTTTTCCCTACTGTCCTCCCCCTACCATCCACCCTGTTCCTCACCCTTGACATAAAAGGAAATTTTAAACAACTTCCACGGCTGAGATTTTACGAGCTTGCTGGGCGAGAGCTGAACTCAGTACTTTCAGGTAAAATCTATCCTTGCAACATTTTGTCAGTTTGTCGGATCATTATAACCACCGAATGAAGGTCAGAGTTCTTCGCGAAGAATATATTAAGCAGTGGAAAAGCAGTAACTATGATTTATATGTAAAATGCTAGAAAATGAAACACAATTTTAAAGAATGTTATAAAAATCGATAACAATTGGAGGAAATGATTTTAGTTACCCCAAAAATGAAAAAATAACCTGTCGGATAAAAATGACGAAAAGTTAAAAAATTGCAACATACAAATTGCATATTTTGTTTTGTTTTGTCATAAAGTGAATTACTGTATTAAGATTACATCTAGGTGAAAATGTGTCGTTTTTGGTCATAAAATCACATTTTTAGTTTTAAGCATTAAAAATTGTTTATGGTCTAAGGAAGCTCTGGGTCAATTTTCATGTATTTATGCGCTTCAAATTGCATGTTTCGGCAGCGAGTTTAAAAGGCATATGCATGTGTTTATATTCATTTACAATTGAGGGCCGTTTTTGCAAAACTTGCTAACTGCAAAATTTGCAAAATTGAGATTTTGATGGATTCGTTAACATGAGGCAGGCCTCTACATGATGTTCAAAGCGTCTTAGTAAAATTGGGTTCTTTCTCTTCATTATAGTGTGTCAAAGTGTGGTCGTTTTTTTAAAACTTGCTTTCTGCTATAAGTAAGAGATACAGCAAAACTTGCTTACTATAGTGTTTTGTCTCTCCTGTAAAATTTAGTTTTTTCAGTTAGCAAGTTTTGCAAAAACGGTCCTCAATTTCAAACTCATTTTTGTCCGTTTTTGTTTTTGCACATTTTGTTTTGGTAAAAATGCTATTTATCCTACAAAATTTGTACTAAACCTACATAAATGATTTTTGTGATACTTCTTTAATACTGTGTGTAACAATACTTACTATCAGAATTTTTTCCTTAAGTCTCCCATTTTTTTATATTATTTTTTATGCTGGAATTAACAATTGTTTACTGTTTTCAGAGTAATGACAGTATAAATTTTGTTTTTCTCTTTGGGTAAAGAAATGAAAACGCTTAGTAAGTTTTGTTCTAGAGAGCTTGAAAGTTATAAAAATGGGATTTAAGACAAAAATGTTAACATTTTTTGTAAGAATAGCGATTAAAAAATATTTAAATTTACAAACATGTTATAAATCACACATTCGTAAACAAAATTAGGTGAAATTTGGTATACACACAATTTATAAGGAGTACAATAACTGTACAAAATTTCAGACTTCTGCCTTTATTAGTTTAGAAAATTGAAATTTCACCTTGGTGTACCCTTAAAAGGGCTTTGTTTAAAATAAAAAAGACATTTCATCAACATCCGCTCCCTTTTATAATATTTTTATTTTATTTTCAGCAGAACAGAATGATGCCATGGGTATTTCCTTCCCAATTCTGTCCTATTTGAATCAGTTTTTTTAAAAATCGCATGAGTCAAATTAAAAAAAGATTGAGTTTATTACTAATTTCTGTTCTATAGGGATAGATATACCATTTGTGTTTGGTAAATTAATTATTTTGTGCCTGAATTTTGGATTTGTTAGAGTAATATTGTCCTGTATAATGTATTATTATATTAGATCATGTAGAATTTAATTATTTATGTCCTTAGTGACATTTAATACAGATTAGAGTAAAATTTGTTAACATGAAGCAATAATTATGAAGTCCGCCTCTGTTTTTTTTTTACCAAATTTTCAATTATTTCATGAAGTAAAGAGAATCTTTTGTTAAATCTTTACCAGATTTTTTAGCAACTCAGTAAGTTAAACATTTTCAAACATGAATATTAATTCATATTCTACGTGTATTTAAAAAAATATATATTGTTTTGCATATAGAAATATTATGCTTTTATCAACATTTCCCATTTCAAATATTCCTTATTCTTAACTCATGCATTTCTTTTAACGGTTTTTTGTGTTACCCCAAAACTTTGTATTTCGTTACTTAACGTGGGTTCTAAAAAAACCGATTCATTTGTGGGCCAGAGACGCGGAAAAATACCTAACATCCGGGTCGAAGCGTCCTAGCGGCCTCTTCACTAAGCTTGCGCCAACCGCCTTCTCTTCCTCAGCGACATGCATGCAGGCACGTACACCACTTCGGAGGGTTAACCACCCCACAACATCCCTCCAGGGGTGGATGGACTCGCAGTCTCCACACAAATTAAGTTTAATACCTTCGCAACATTTTTCCTGTTAAATGCATTTTAAAATCCACATAACACGTTGATATTCTGAACGTGTTCCCGCTTCACAGTGTTAACAAATTACAAGTTAACAATTTACAAGTCACAAGTAAAATATTCAAATGCTTGTAAACTGTGTTTCACAATGCAGGCTTATTAATTTGTAAAATTTGACAAACTTTACAAAATCGGCTAACAAAATTTACAAATAGAAATACTAAGTGGTTAATACGTCGTTTTTACTGTGACAACGTGTTTTAGTTTCGTGTTAGCTTTCAGTTTATTGTATTGCTTGTTTTTGTTTTTGAAGAATTTTAGATAAGGGCGCAAATAGCCAGAATAACTGACGCGCCCTTTTTTAAACCCCACTAACTAACTAACTGGTTAAGTGTTATTTCAATGTATCCAACGACAGTTTACAAAAAATCACTAATGAACACTGAACAGAACTAAATTCGCTTTATTTTTACCTCTGTCAATGGACAGAAAAGAAAATACTAGTGGAAACACTAGTAATGCTTCACTTCGATTATTGTGATTTTCTACTGACTGACCTCAATGTCAACCAGTCGCAAAAATTACAACGTGTTCATAATTCTTGTGTTCGCTTCTTCTGCGATGTCCGTCGCGCTGACCACATTACCCCATCCTTCCAAACTCTAAACTGGCTACGGCTTAACGAACGTAGAAATTTTCATTCTCTTGTTCTCCTTTTCCAAGTCCTTCACACTTCTACACCTACCTAACTTGCCTCCCGTTTCAGTTACCTGTCATCATATCATAATCTCTTCACACGCACGCAAAATAGCCTCATACTAGCCATACCAACACATAAGACATCATCGTACTCATCATCATACACATACACAATCTCGCTCTCGCGCTTGTGGAATACCCTACCCAGTGACATCAGAGACTGTCGGAATTTAGTAGCGTTCAAAAGCAAGCTTATTAAGCATTTTCTTACAGCGTAGAGTAGGTTCAATTGTTACTTCATTAATAAAAAAATGTTTCTCTCTTCTTACCTTTTACAATAAACTGTCTAGCTTTTATTAATCAGTTAATCTTTTAGTACTTTGATTTTTATTGTATTTGTAAATTTAATATTAACTGTAATTATAATTGTAATTGTATTCTTAATATTGTAGTTGTAATCCCCTGATAGAGGGGGAAGAGAAGGCGTGATGGCCTTATCTCTACCAGGTTAAATAAATAAATAAATAAAAATAAATGTTTATATTTTATTCTAAAATTAATTATTATAAGCTTGCTGTACCATATTTCACCAACAGAAAATATAAAATATTGTTAAGAAATATTTAAAAGTACTATCTAGGGCAGTGATTGTCAGCACTCTCTGAAATGGGTAAAGGGTAAGCGGAGCAACATGATTTGCCCCGTCATGCAACAGGAAGATACAGAGAGCATACACGTCAGAAGCTACGAATGCACGCTGATGCTGTAAGAGACCTGCGGGTAAGAGACGCTAGCCCGAGAGTGCACCGAGTTGACGACCGCTGATCTAGAGTTTCCTATGTTGGCGACAATGAAATTTCGTGTGATTTGATGGTCGAGTACACCAATACGTTGATTGGCCTACGACTTAATGACCATAGGAAGCGACAAATTACTTCGTCAAATAACAGATTTGGTCCACATACAAACATGCAATTGATAACAGTGATTGTTATGTCTATCCATAATATCACCTTCATTTTGTGTTGGTCCATCAATATTTATTAAGGTTCCATCCGCAACCCCATAAACATTAGGGAACCCAGTAACAGCATAAAAATCCTGTGCCACAGTAAGTACATTTCCTGGCCAATCAATAATTTCCCTGGAATTTAACTCTGTTAACAGCATCAACTACCCTGTGGACACTTCTGCACACTGGAGGTTTAGAAATTCCGTGCATATCTGCATGGAACTGACAGCCATTTCCCAATCAATGCAAAGCATTATACTGTTGTTGTTTTGAGGTTAGGACACCACTTTTCCATGTTGTATGTGATGTCCTCTATCGACTATCGTGTAGGAGAGCTTCCATTGCAACGGTACTCATTTGAAACCTCTCATTAAATTCATACAATGATACGAACGTATTATTAATTCCAAGACGGAAAATTGTATGCCTAAGTCTTCTTTGATTAGGCCTAAATTCAGTATCATGATGAAAACTTTGAAATGTTTAAACAACAATTCAGTTGAGTAATCTTTCTGCTTTTTTAAACAAATGTTTAATACTTTTTTCTGTAGTAAAATTAACGGATGTAGGTTGGATTTATAAGTTCCACCCCAACCTATAATACCATACATAAATATAGATTGAAATAATGCTAAATAAATTATACGTAAACAGTTAATTGGCAAAATATTTCTTAGAACAACAAAGTAACGCAATGTTTTACGTAATTTATTACCAACTAGCCGTAACCGTGCGCTCCGCTGCACCCGTTAGAAATAAATTTAAAGTAATTACATAATTAAAATAGGGCATTTGATCCAGGGAACATTCGTGTTTGATATAAGGGTAAATCCTTTATTACGTTACTTAATTTAAATTGTATTTGCATAATTAAAATGCGATCATTTTGATCCAGAGACCACTCTTTTGGTCATAAAAATTATTTTAGGAAATACAGGAAACGAATGTATAGAATAGCCTATCAAGTTTTCTGTGCATAAGAAGCTATTTTAATCTTACCTGTCCTCGATTCACTCAGAAGTTACTGTAATAACATTATAGCATTATGTCCATGTAGAGAAACTACACTTTCCAATGGTGAATTAATAATTAATTATACAAATCGGTTAATTTAGCTTCCGATATTACTTCATACAAACACAGAAACATTCTCTGTAGGCTATGTTTCATAGTTTTCGATTGTTGCTGTCAAGGCCCCTTACAGACGAAGTCATTTGTTTTTTAATTCATTACACGGCCTTAGATGGCAGTTATTTTAATATTAAAACTAATTTATCTCATTAAATATCAGTCCTATCAAAATTTTTCAAGGAATAAAACTTATCGTGCAAATTATTTTCAAAGAAACTTTTGTTATGTAACATTTTCACAAAAATCAGTAATAAGCGAGATATTTCGATTTATTTAATTCAGGCCCCTTATAACTCCCCTTTTAAATAATGTATTTTGAATGCCATATAGCCTAAAATCTAAGTTATAACGAACTTAATTTATATTCCAATTTTCATCGAAATCCGTTCAGCCATTATCGCGTGAAAAGGTAACAAACATACAGACAGACAGACAGACAGACATACAAACAAAAATTTCAAAAAGTCGATTTTCGGTTTCAGGGTGATTAATTATATATGTTTGGACCAATAATTTTTGGAAAATCGAAAATTACCAGAAAAATTTCGGCTACAGATTTATTATTAGTATAGATATAATGAATATGAATCTTCCATTTTAAATGATTATCAATAATTATACCTAAGTATTTAACCTCATTAACTTCATTAATAACTGAACTTCATTAGTAACAAATATTTTACTTTAATTCTTAACGGTACCTCATTACTCAAAGATTAATTTAATAAATACTCGTAGGCCTATATATTTATTTTGTTTATTCACAATTTGTTGTAATATTAAACTCTATACATTTAAAAACTATTGCACAAAATGTAGTAGCTTCATAAATAGGCCTAAATCTCAACATTTGTAAAATTACTGCTTGATTGTAAAACAAAACACTTGTAAAGTGCGCAAAATTTCATTTGTAAAAATTTGATTTCCTTAAATAATAATTTCTCACAAAGAAAGGGAGACATCTGGCTTGACAAACCAGGTGACTATTCAGATTCAGATTACAATACAATATATGAATCTAACTAATTACAGTATTTTCATGCTGATTCATAAAAAACTGCAACCTTAATCAAACTGTCACCTGATAAAACGGACATTTTACAAGGTAAGATGGCCGCTTTAAACAGGTTTCACTGTAACATGAAAACGGTACTAATTTGGTAACTAACATTATTAATTATGAAAGCTGTAATGAAGCATTAATATGTAGAATACAAATTAGTATTTAGTATAACTATAGAGTTCTGATAAATTTGGAGACAAATACTTTCAATATCATGCTACATTATGCCTAGAGATTTCAAATAACTATTAGCATATTTAAAACAATTTCCCCGAGCCCCGAAAAGAAGACCCTTAACCTCCCATGCATGAATAGGCCTAGGTATATTATAACTCTCATTGAAATGGGGATGTACGGATGATAAATTGGCTCCTTTTCGTTACTCGTGTCGTCTGTTGAATATGTTTTTCAACATTACAAACTAAGATTGTGAAACAGAAGTTTACCTAGGTACAATTACAAACAAAGTTCATAATACATAAAGATTGTAAATGTTGCGAAATGGGCTCCAGGTCTTGAATCCAAGGCTTTTTAAACGTCGCGCGAAAGCCGGGTTCATGGGGTGGAATCCAGCCTATAGCATCGATGCAGTGATGACAGACTCACTGCGGGGGGACATGGTATGCTATACCCCCTCCCCCGCCATACGCCTTCACTAACTGATTCACTTTATATGCTTGTCTGTTCTCTTTCTGTAATATGTTATTTTTAAATATACAGCTGGAATGACGCATTGTACATTTATTTATAGTGTGATACGCAAAAGGATGAAGGAAAAAAAAGTCTAACAATAGAATATACAGATATAACCCCCACATTAAGTATAAAAAAACAACAAACGTAAGGGATAATATTACAAGATAAATTGCAGGCATTTACGAAAATAGAACTTTTGCGTATGAATAAAATTTTATTTAAAAAAAAAGCAGTAAGTAGGCCTAATAGACCTAATGTGTACGCAAACGGACATGACTTTGAACAACTCTTGTCACACAGGTTAATATTCATTATGAAAATTAATAAAAATATTGTAATTCTGTGTATATTAGGCCTATTGTTCTCTCGTGTCGTAGCATCCTACTGGCGTTCTGTTCTTTCAGATTTAACCGAAAGAAGAAGATAATGAAGAAGAATTATGCTCACGGAGACAGCTTTAATTCCTGAATGCAACAGTTCTGAAGGATAATCAAGAGATTTATTAAGACATTTTTATTATTCTTTTCTGTAGCAGTGTTATTGGCATGAGGGAGGTACTATAAGCACTACCCCATTCTATAATGCCGTATTGTAATATAGCTTGTACTAATGCGAGGTAATAGGAAAGTCCAGGATAACAGAGAGGGTTACATCAGCTGCTTGTCTATGCGGATGACGTGAATATGTTAGGAGAAAATCCACAAACGATTAGGGAAAACACGGGAATTTTACTGGAAGCAAGTAAAGAGATAGGTTTGGAAGTAAATCCCTAAAAGACAAAGTATATGATTATGTCTCGTGACGAGAATATTGTACGAAATGGAAATATAAAAATTGGAAATTTATCTTTTGAAGAGGTGGAGAAGTTCAAATATCTGGGAGCAACAGTAACAAATATAAATGATACTCGGGAGGAAAATAAACACAAATAAATAATAAATTATTATTCGGTTGAGAAACTTTTATCATCTAGTCTGCTGTCAAAAATCTGAAAGTTAGAATTTATAAAACAGTTATATTACCGGTTGTTCTGTATGGTTGTAAAACTTGGACTCTCACTTTGAGAGAGGAACAGAGATTAAGGGTGTTTGAGAATAAGGTGCTCAGGAAAATATTTGGGGCTAAGAGGATGAAGTTACAGGAGAATGGAGAAAGTTACACAACACAGAACTGCACGCATTGTATTCTTCACCTGACATAATTAGGAACATTAAATCCAGACGTTTGAGATGGACAGGGCATGTAGCACGTATGGGCGAATCCAGAAATGCATATAGAGTGTTAGTTGGGAGGCCGGAGGGAAAAAGACCTTTAGGGAGGCCGAGACGTAGATTGGAGGATAATATAAAAAGGGATTTGAGAGAGGTGGGATATGATGATAGAGACTGGATTAATTTTGCTCAGGATAGGGACCAATGGCGGGCTTATGTGAGGGCGGCAATGAACCTCCGGGTTCCTTAAAAGCCAGCAAGTAAGTAAGTAATGCGAGGTAAATCAGTCGTAAAGTATGGACAGTCAAGAGATTTCGTATTTTTGTTTTTATTAACTGAAATAATTTCAGTTTTGTCCTTTAAATATACAGAAATTGATCTGAAAAATGTAATATTTTAAAATTCCTTTTCAGAACGAAAAGTTATATATATACACTGTAATTTCTTGGTGCATCGCTGAGTCACATTTCGTGTTTGTAGCTAATAAAAAATTCCGGACATGAATTTATTCATACTGAATGCATTGAACATTTCACACGTTATTCGGAATTGATGCCACTCCACTAGTCCTCGTCTCTTCCCCACGCACCTGCATATTGTCACGTACACCACTTCGGAGGGTTAACCACCCTCCCAACAACATCCCTCAGCAGGTGGGAGACTGAATAACAAACACCTTAACGGCCTATCTGTCCCTAAATACATTCTAATATTACGGTTCAACTATCAACTCATACACTGATGATTTCGTTCAAGGTCATCGTTTGCGTCAAAAACGTTCTTATAAAAAAACAACACCTACATACTTATGGACTTGTATGTGTTAAGATACTTTTTAGATTAGTCATTCATGGAAGACGGATTTTGCTCGTCCGATAATACTTTGCTAATTGGAGGCTTTTTATTCTGCGGGCACAGGTTCGATTCATAGCGTTGACTGGAGTGATACGGTGGACAAAACAGAAGAATGAGATTTATTTTTTCCGGAATTTTTGTCTCCCTGAACATTATAGTCCGGATCAGGTTACTTAATACCCTAAGGGCCGATTGTATAAAGCATTTTTCTTAGATCAGAGGTTAAATTGAGTCAGCGTTTCTCTGAACTTGGTTTTGTGTTGATAAAGCCTAATCTGAGGTTAATTTGTCTCAAACTAAAGTAAACTTTGACTGAAGAAATTTCTCCGATTAATGATGATCCAAGTTCAGTTATTTCTTTCCTTTTGAAATATACGAGTGACAGATTTCAAATAAAATATCCATTATTATTAATATTAATAGATATGTTACGTACTTTATATATATTTCTTTCAATTTCTTCCCTTAATACACAAACATTCTTATATTTTGTAAGGCTCTATAATAGCATATAAATAACATAACCTATAATTAGATTATGTTTATAACAATAAATTATTAATTGATATAAAATTCATAAATGTTCATTAACTGTAATAGTAAACTCTAATTGTCGTTTTATAAAGCTTTATTATGTTTAGACAGTATCAAACACCATAACATGACAAAACTATGAGTCAACCTTCTTTGATTGTCGCTGATTTAATTGAAAAACCAGTGTCTCCAACAGAGTGTAATAAAAGTAAAATCATATACCTAGATTTCTATTATTAACAAAAAAGATTAAACGAATTCGATACTTAATTTTATAATGCATTGTATTATTTTATAATATAATTTAAAAGAAATTGTTGTTAAAAATTAGTTAAAGTCGTTTGTCACTGAGAAATAAACAAACCTGTATAACATGGTCCGCGCATCACGTATTTCACCTTTTATGCGATGCAAATCCTTACTGAACTTATGCATTTGAACCAAGGAAATTTGATCGCGAAAAGTTTTATACAATAGGAAGTGTCTGAACTCTTCAATTCTATTTCTCAAAGTTGATCTTTAGTCAGGAGTTTTATTACAATCGGGCCTAAGAGTGAAACTTAACCATTTTTCCACTATTACTAAATATGCTAGTGCAGCGTTTCTCAAACTGTGGTCCTCGAGGTCTGCCCTTGTGGTCCTTCAAAAAAGACAGAAGAAAAAATAAAATTCAAACGAATTGCGTATCTCACTTTAGCTGAAAATCTCAGAGTTTCGAAATGACACATGGCAATCGCCTTTCACGTTTTCTCCCATTATTGACATTTAATGAAATTTATTACCCTACCTGTCTACCGACTTCCCAGTCTACTCTCAACAACAAAAGAGGAATTTTAAGCACTATGAACGTGATGTTTCTCGCCATCTTTTCCCTGCATATCTGGCGCCTGTAACCCTGTCAGGGACCACCCGAATTTATAACAGAGGACCAAAGTACCGAACCTTTTTTTAATACCGACTTTTTTAATAGTTTTACCGACACCCAGTCTGCGCATTGAAATGGTCACGTACTGTACGTCGTACACAACTCTGAGGTCACAATTTGAAACTTATTTTCCAAGTAAATATGACGAATTTTCATGGGTTCGTGATCACTTTCATTGCGATATTGAAAATAATAAACTTTCATAGAGTAAAAGAGAACAGTTAATTGAAGTCTCGAATGACACCGGACTTAAAATGAAATTCGAAGCGGAAGGTGTGGTTAATTTCTGGACCGCATCACAAGTGAAAATAGAATATAGTGAACTGTACAGTGGTGTTTTAGAGATTATCATTCAGTTTGCTTCTACATATCTGTGTGAGAAAGGGGGTTTCATCAGTAACTGTAATAAAAACAAAATACCGAAATCGACTTGATGTATGTGACGATCTCCGACTTGCTTGCCAGCGTACATCCAGGTATAGAACAACAGTGCAAGAATCTCATTAATGTGAGTACCAACATTTATTTATTTTTTTAGTTAATTAGTTAAAGATTATCTAAAGTCTAATACTTCGAGTTATTTAAAAAAACGGAAATGAATTTTCTTCTATTAACATTAACTTAATTAGTTAATACGATTATAAAATTAATTAAATTAAATTAATTTTAATTAATTGTTTCTATTTTAAAATATAAGTATGCTGGTATTAAAATATGCTACAAAAATGATAAATTTGCTTTCGAAGGGAACAAGAGTAAGGTGGTCCGCGAAACTGTTCTAACTTAAAAAAGTGGTCCCCACTTCAAAAAGTTTGAGAAGCGCTGTGCTAGTGGATTATAGTGATTTTCTAGATCTCAGGTTGAATTAATTATCTTTTACCAACTTCTTTTCGAATTTTGGGTACTGACAAATACTACAACTGGCAGTTATTTTCTAACTGTTATGTTGGTAGCAATGATTTCGGTTTACAGTAAAGCAAACTGATGAAAATTCAAGTAAGTGAAGGTTAGATCCCGTGAATCGTAAATTCTTTAGTCAAAGAAATAAATTTCATGTTGCCTGACAAAATAAATTGTAATATTAGATCATACTAATCCTAATTACCAACATAATAAGCGAGAAGTCCAGAAGGAAGATATACTATTTTATAAATAAATTATTGAACCATTTAGGAAACACCTCACAACATAAAGATGGGATGTGGTAAATAAACAAGACATTGTTATTGTTAATACTATTATTATTATTATTATTATTATTATTATTATTATTATTATTATTATTATTACTATTATTTCAGTACGTAGCATTGTGATATTACCCTCTTTGGTGATATCTGGTACCGGTATTAGTTGGCAACACTGAAGAGACGGCCAAATTAGACTTTTAGGGCCGTATTCATAGGCATTCTTAGCGCGGGCTTTCGGTGGATGATCAGCGAACTAACGTTTTTCGTATTCATAAACCAGCGTTAGCGATATGATATGATATGAATCCTGTTTAGCACGCTCGTAGCGCGGGCTAGCGAAATGTCTATAAATAGTACCCTTAGGAACTACTTTTACGTGATCCTAACTATACAAGTTTCATTCCCCCAATACTGTTTCACCTTAATCCACCGCCGTGACCGTGAAACGAGTGGGCCCGCGTTCAAGTTCTGGTTGGGACGTTCATGTCGATCGAACATGTGACGCAAGGCAAAGGTATTTTACGAGGAATTACTGTATCAATACCAATAGCTAGGAACCAAAGCTGGAGTTCGATGTGTCTGATTTTGACTGTCAATCCAAAGCTCTTGTGTGATATCTTCATTATTTTTTCATCTATAAGTCTATAATCTGCCGCATTTAAGATATTTCTAGCTTTCTTTCTCGTGACTCAGTCAGAACCCAACTCTCGCATCAATAAAGCATTGTCGAGATCGCCACTGCTTTATACAATTTTAGAAGTGTTGGTTTGTCTCAACTTTTAAAAGTCTATTTTACTGCATTTTATTTAACTTGTTTGGTTTATTTCTGTTACCAGTACCTATACGACACATTATGTCCAAGATAATATTGAAGTCACCTTGCTGTTGGATAGGTTTGTCGTTCAAAACAAGTTTTGCTCTTAAATGGTTAGATTCTCTGAAAGCCATTATATTTGTTTTTCTCATATGAAAGTTGCAGGTTATATTGACTTGAGATAATTTTGACGTATAACTAATTATCCCTTTCTCCTCACTACGTACAGGGGAGGTAATTTGGGAATTGACTGTCACATAAAATGCAACTCCTCCTTCTTCTTGTATTCCTCTTGTTCTCCTTGAATTGTCTTTTTCTCTTTGTTTGTCTTGTTCCCCTTGTCCTCCTCTTGTTCTCCACTTTGTTCTCCTTGTTTCCCCTTGTTCTCCTTCTCTTCCCTTTGTTCTCGATGTTTTGCCCTTGTTCTCCTTATCTCATTATTTCCCTTGTTCTAATCTTCCTCTTGTTTTCCTTGTCTTCTCTTTGTTTTCTTTGTCTTCCCCTTGTTCTCTACTTTGTTGTCCTAGTTTTCCTTGTTCTTCTTCTCTTCCCCTTGTACTCTTGTCTCATATTCCCCTTGTTCTCCTTGATTCCCTTTATTCTTCTTCTCTTCCCCTTGTTCTCTTCATCTTTATCTTCCCCTTGTTCTCCTTGTTATCTTTGTCTTACTCTCTTTCTCCTTGTCCTCCCCTTTTCTTGTCTTCCCTTGTTCTTCTTGTTTTTCACTTGTTTTCCTTGTCTTCCCCTTGTTCTCCTTGTCTTCCCCTTGTTCTCCTTCTCTTCCCCTTTTTCGCCTTTTTTCTTTCGCTTGTTCTTCTTGTCTTCCTCTTGTTCTCCATCTTGATCTCCTTGTTTTCCTTGTTCTCCTTCTCTTTCTTGTTTTACCCTTGTTCTCCTTGTCTTCCCTTGTTCTTCTTATCTTCCCTTATTCTTCATCTCTTCCGCTTGTTTTCCTTGTCTTCCCCTTGTTCTCCTTGTCTTCACCTTGTTCTCCTTGTCTTCCCCTTGTTCTCCTTATCTTCCCCTTATTCTCCATCTCTTCCGCTTGTTTTCCTTATCTTCGTCTTGTTCTCCTTGTCTTCCCTTGTTCTCCTTCTCTTCCCCTTGTTCTCCTTGTCTTCCCCTTTTTCTCCTTGTTTTCCCTTGTTCTCCTTGTCTTCCCCTTGTTCTTCTTATCTTCCCCTTCTTCTCCATCTCTTCCGCTTGTTTTCCTTATCTTCGTCTTGTTCTCCTTTGTCTTCCCCTTATTCTCCTTGTCTTCCCTTGTTCTCCTTGTCTTCCCCTTGTTCTCCTTGTCTTCCCCGTGTTCTTCTTATCTTCCCCTTATTCTACATCTCTTCCGCTTATTTTCCTTGTCTTCGTCTTGTTCTTATTGTCTCCGCCTTGTTCTCCTTTGCTTTCCCTTATTCTCCTTGAAATCCTCCTGTTCTTCCTCTGTTCCCCTAGTTTTCCTTCTTTCATACGCTGTTTGTGAACTCTTTACTTAAAGATACATGTAGCACAGTAAATCTGTGCACCTGTCGATTTTTTTCATCTCTAGCCCATTGTGAATTGTCTTTTGCAAGAGAAGTTGAGATCTAGGCAGTAGCCATCTACGAACATCGGGCTAAGAAGTTCTACAAAATATCTGACCTTTCAATATTATAAAAATATTCTCTTGATATTGTTTTGTATTTGGATATCCAATTTAAAACATTTATCAGATACAAGAATAAGGATTTTAAAATGACTATAAAATCCTCAGCATGTCATTCTTTGGGAAGGAAGTAAAGTTGGGTGTCCCGTGTCATAGATTTGTGATCTAGCAGTTTGTTTAGTATTTGTCCCGATTTCATTGATCTAGGCCCTAATATACTGTGTGGCAACCCTAACCTGTTCGCAACTATAATTTTACAGTAGTCCTTAATGAAGCAGCCGGTAATCTGCTCAAAGCTATGCAGTGCTAGCAACTGTCAGCTGAAGATGAAGCGATTTTCAGCAAATAATTGTATGGCTGTTAACTGTCATTTTGAAGCCCTGCTATAAATGCCTCGTGTAAGTAAAGGTTACTTTTACTGTCGACGTCTTTTGTAAGGAAACTGAAGTTAGAAGTTACTGAAAAATGTAGCTACGTATTAAGATTTAAACATGGAAGTTAACAAATGAAAATTGTTTTTGAACAGTGTTCATTTATGTTATTTATTCACGTCACTTGACAGTACTTTGCACTTATATTTTTATCTAACAGTACCCTTCATACATAGTTTATTTATGTTTGTTGATTTCAAAATCAAACATTTGCACAAAATCATAACAATACTTTCAACATTAATTTATGAAGTACCGGTAAGCCTAATCTTCGGTTAGAGAAATTATTGACTTTTACATAAGAAGAAAACTTTGATGAAAATACGGGAATTTCGCGCTTGTCTACAAAAATTACGGGGACACCGGACACCTAGGCCAAAAAAGGGGACTCTTCCGTTTTTTACAGGACGTATGGTAAGCTTCGAACAGGATGCTCCTATTTTCTGTATTCTCGGTTCAGCTCCATGTACTGGTAAGACGTAATGTTACGCAATATGGGAAGGACTGCACCCCTGCAGTGGTCGAACACGCCAGAAGCAGACGAGATACGTCAGTCAGTGCAAGTCTGGACAGGCTGAGAGGCCGCTAACAAGAGTTAAAGGTAAAAGAAAATCCTTTCAATAAGCGTGGTTCATTTAGGGCTGGTTTCACCAACAGATATTAAATCTTAACACATTCCGTTGTTATACTAATTTAGTAATAAATTAAACAAAATATTTTTTTCTCTGTTATTTATACTCGCTTTAACATCTTTGGTCATATCGCGAGCTAATCTTTTGGTTGAAATCCGAAGGCCTATGTACTATTGTTGAGACTGATTCTATTGTTGTGAACTAGATGGCAACAATATGTATTACTGATTTGTTATGAATATGATTTCGGTGATGAATGAGGCCGGTGATATTCAGGGATATTGTGGCCCGAGTTTCCTGGCATTTGCCTTACGGCTGAGGAAAAACCCCTGAAAAACCTCAACCAGGAAATTCAACCCGACCTGGAATCGAACCCAGTTCCTCTGCGTAAGAGACCAACATGCTGACCCCTACACCACAGAGGTGGTCTAGATTGTTTAATGAACAGTTGTTCGTTACATTCAACAATTTGTTAATTGTTTATTAAGATAACGTCAGAATTTTACTTATGTTTTGCAGAATTGACGGGCTCCCTGCAAAAAATGAAGTAGCTCTATTTTTACAACGTTGTGGAAAACAACAAAAACATTCTAAAAAATTCAAATGTTAACTGAACTTCTTTCCTTTTTCAGAGTATTTCCACAGTCTAGTATATACAGTCACGAAGCTCAATACGTAGTAAATATGGATCCATAGATAGTTGCTAACCACTAGAATCGCTACTATCTCCTCATTAAAGACAATGCGAAATAGTACCTGCACAGTCTATTGTTTCCAGTACCCTCATAAACTCAAGCTTCGTGACTGTATATCCTAGACTGTGGTATTTCCTAGATACCTAGGAATTTCATTTTATCACTCGCTCATTCCATCATTAATTGAAGGGGGAGGTAAAATATAAACAAATAATGGCGCTACTGCTTTCTTGGAATAAAATTCAATATAATTAGCCACATTTAGCACTGAACACACACGTATTGTACGAATATCATAATCAACACAAGACATAGCATATTTTATCGCTATGGACAGTAATCACAACTCTCAGTTATATTCCCAATAAAATTATATCGTCAACAACACTATGTAATCACTTTCCAGCATGTGCACTACCGTATATAATTCGATATGAAAAGTTTATTCCGCAAAGAGTTGGAGTTTATTTTTCAATTTACTGTATACTTCGTGTAGAAGTAAGAAATACTCGTAAGAAATTATAACACCAACAAGATCAATGCTTAAAAATAAACCTCAGCTTGCCTTTCACAAATCAATTTTGTTTCAACAATGAATAACTTTGAATATGTTTATTTGCATAGAGTCTAATGTGCTTCGTCAGATCGACTTTGACAACATCACAGTCTAGTACAGACGTGGACAAATTATTATCAAAATTGACGATTTTTATGATAATTCTGTTTACAAAATTTGACTTTTCAATTTTTGACAATTTTTCATATTTCCATCATTATAGTAGACAGAAATATGCAAAAATGTAACTGTAGTTTAAATTGAAGAGCCACATTTTGTAAAAATACACAATAAAAATCTTTAATTTTGCTAAAACTTTATAAATATGCAAAAATGTCAACTGCAGTCAAAATGGAAGAGTCAAATTTTGTAAAATATAAAATGAAAATCTTAAGTTTTGATAATAATTTGGAAATATCCAAAATGTGAAGTGTAGTCCAAATTGAAGAGTTGGTAAAAATATATAATAAAAATCTTCAGTTTTGCTAATAATTTGTAAATATGCAAAATATCAAATATAGTCCAAATTGAAGAGTCAAATTTTCTAAAAATATACAATACAAATCTTCAATTTTGCTAATAATTTGGAAATACGCAAAATGTCAACTGTAGTCTGAATTGAAGAATCATATTTTGTAAAAATTATAATAAAAATCTTCAATTTTGCTAATAATTTGTCCACGTCTGTATATACAGTCACGAAGCTCAATACGTAGTAAATATGCATCCATAGATAGTTGCTAATCACTAGGATCGCTAATATCGCCTCATTACAGACAATGCGAAATAGTATCGGCACTGTCAATTGTTCCTAGCACCCTCACAACTCGATCTTCGTAACTGTATATACTAGACTGTGATAACATCGTCAATGCTTTCTCTGTGAAAAAAGTGCGAAGGAAATCTTTACACTTCACAAGTAAGATGCAATATATATTGATTCCAGCAATTTATTGTTTTCTGAATTGTAACATTTCATTTAAAACTATTTTAAACTAAACATGACCTGTATAATAGGTGCTGATAAACTGTTTGTGGGAGTTGGGGGAGCGGCACTATACCTAAATCCAGCCGTGGTCAGTTGCTTCGTAAACACTGTTCTATCCTGTGTCCACATAATTTAAGAGATACAGTAATATGCCTCAACTTCGAAGTCTAATTATGACCCTGGGAGCGACATTTGACAATTTGGCACCATAAATTTGGTTAGTGGTACAGCTTATTTACTTACTGGCTTTTAAGGAACCCGGAGGTTCATTGCCGCCCTCACATAAGCCCGCCATTGGTCCCTATCCTAAGCAAGATTAATCCAGTCTCTATCATCATATCCCACCTCCCCGAAATCCATTTTAATAATATCTTCCCATATACGTCTCGGTCTCCCCAAAGGTATTTTTCCCTCCGGCCTCCCTCTATATGAATTTCTGGATTCGCCCACACGTGCTACATGCCCTGCCCATCTCAGACGTCTGGATTTAATGTTCCTAATTATGTCAGGTGAGGAATACAATGTGTGCAGTTCTGTGTTGTGTAACTTTCTCCATTCTCCTGTAACTTCATCCCTCTTAGCCCCAAATATTTTTCTAAGCACCTTATTCTCAAAACACTCTTAACCTATGTTCCTCTCTCAAAGTGAGAGTCCAAGTTTCACAACCATAAAGAACAACCGGTAATATAACTATTTTATAAATTCTAACTTTCAGATTTTTTGACAGCAGACTAGATGATAAAAGCTTCTCAACCAAATAATAACAGGCATTTCCCATATTTATTCTGTGTTTAATTTCCTCCCGAGTATCATTTATACAGGGACATCATTTTGTTTACATTTTTAATACTAACCTGGCTATATCTTTGGATTAAAGATCTACACCGGAAACACCGCTTGCTCCCCCTTCCAAGACTGGAGTTCGATGATACCGGCGTAAAATAAAAATAACTTTACTAGGTATAGGAGGGAAGAAAAGTAGTTCATCCATTTATGTAAACTAGGAAATATCGCAATTTTGAGTTCGATAATTTTCATTACGTTTTTTGTTTAATCAAAATACAGTACTGTATTAATACTTAGTGTTTTTACTCACGAATTGAGCTAACCATTCGGACGTATTAATTATGCAGTGTATATTGTACTGTTACAGCACATTAGCGTACAATATAGAGAATAAAGTTAAATTGAAAAATAATCATAAAATGGATATTTAAACACATTTTTGAAAAATGGTCGTTCATTTCGATACAGGCTTCAGTTCTTTTGTGCATATTATCGCACTGTAGACTATTGTACCTAATTCCAATTACCAGTTTCGTCCTTCGTACTAGTAACTCATGTTGAAATAATTGTGTACCAACTCTATAAAAGAGCACCTTACGTACTGTAAATTTAATCTTCACTTCTGCCCGATCCGAAAAGATAAAATTACTCAGAAATGCTATCTACTGTCTGATCAAGTGGTTCTGTCGCAGGGTCGTAGAAAAGGGGGGGGGAATCACGTGACAGTTAATTACTTAACGAGGCCCTTTTATTTAAGTTATTTTAATAAGACAGCCCAGCTACTAGACTTCACAGAGGGGCGAACAGAAGCAGGTGGGAGAAACCGGGATGCGACGTAAGGAAACGGACGACAGTACCTGTGCGAAAATATGATTTAATATTGAAAGCTCTTTCGTCACTGGAAAACGCGAACACATTTCTGGAACGTGCTATACTCACTAACTCAGTACTGCATACGCGGCCTTGGTTCTGTGTGGAGGACGGTTGGAAGTTTACTAGTAGAGGGGGAGGGAGTGAAGTACAATAAAAACTCAGGTACAATAAAAATTGAAGTAAAAATAAAATGATGTCCCTGTATTTGTTACTGTTGCTCCCAGGTATTTGAATTTTTCCACCTCTTCAAAGGATAAATTTCCAATTTTTATAATGTCTTAAATTAAAATTAGTGGTACATCATTGAAAAAAGATTGAGAACAACTGCTCCATACACACAGAGAGAGGTGGTGGCGAGCCCAAAATTGTTTTTTCGTTATCAGTGATACCGTACTGAAACGTGTATTTCATAGAAATTTTGGAATAGAATTTTGCAACATTCACTTAGTAGAATGAAAAATGTTCCAATTACGGGGTGGGATTCAATGTCTGTGCCCTTATTACGTGTAGACATAAAAGCTGTTCGTGTTTTCACAACGGTAGAAGCAGTAAAAGGGGAATAGGCCAGAATACAGAAACCGTAGCAACAGAGACCTTCGCTCGTCGGTCATACCACAACACCTCACGCACGTACTGTGCCACCCGGTGGACTTGTTTGTTCCAGGAAACGTCCGGGTGACTATCTCTGCCATCAGAGCACCAACCTCGTTATTATGTTGGCTGCATACAGTGGAATCTCGTTTCTACATATCTCACTACTACGTTATCCGTGCTTACACGGTAATTTTGGACATATTTTACAGTTCTCCAGGTAAATTTATTTAATGTGTTACACAACCTGAGTTATCCAGCTGTGCGGAGTTTTTTTATTTGTACGTTATTTCCGGCAGTTCTCGTTCAATCTAGAAACCGGTCATTTAGTTCTTTATTCAATTTCTTTTTATTTTCTTGGGAGTTATTCTCCATGATCCAGCGGTTAAAATTCTCACCATAATGTCCGAAGTTGGCTGTGGAAAAAGACTTAAGGAAATCATTCATTCATTTATTCATTCATTCATAGTGTTCTGCCCAAGGGCAGTCTTTCACTGCAAACCCAGCATTCTCTAATCTTTCTTATTTTTTGCCTTCCTCTTGTCTCCGCTTGTGATCCATATAGGCTATATCTTAATGTCATCTATCATCTGATATCTTCTTCTGTTCTGAACTATTCTCCCATCCTTTAACAGGCAGTTTCTTCTTAGCCAGTGACCTAACTAATTTATGTTCTTCTTTCTGATCACTTTTAGCATCATTCTTTCTTCGCCTACTCTTTCCAACACAGTTTAATTTCTTATTCTGTCTGTGCTCCATTCTTCTCCATATCCATATTTCAAATGCTTCTAGTCCAGGCCTGCACAAATAGCGCTCAACGAGCGCGCGCGCTCCTTCGGAGCGGGAGAGCAGTGTTTACCGCTCGCCGAAACGGAGAGGAAGATACGTCAGAATGACATAGACTTGCTGTAGGTAGAGGATAGGGAAACGAACACTCAGTTATCTAGTGGAGTGCAGTGTGTAGGCCTATTCTCACTAACTGTTTCACGTTGCTTACCTACTGCTACAGTACAGTATGGGGGAATCTAGAAGACGGAACATAACATTTAACATTCAACGATTTACAGCTCGAACTTATTGATCTTCAATGTGACCTAAGGGCTAAAGATCGTTTGAATAACACTACTAGCCTGGTTGAGTTTTACAAGACTAAACATTAGCAATAATATCACGACTACACAGGCTGGCTGTGAAAATGATTGCTATGTTTGTCTCAACATTTATATTTGTGAGCAACTGTTTTCTATAATCAACTTTAATAAAGGCGGACATCGAGCATCTGTAACTGATGTTTCATTATGATCCGTAGGCTACTGTTCCTTTCAGCTGCCAACAGCATAAAACCTCGTTTTGTACTGATAAATAAAAATATAACAAAATTATATTGTACATTTAATTAGCTATATAATTTCCATTATTTCTGTAAAATAAATATTTATGTATTAATTAATAATAGTCCAAGATAGTTTTGCAAAAACTGAACGGGAATTCATTTCATAAGCACTCGTAATACTACTTCCTTTTGTGTAAGTATATTTTGTACGAGATCATCCTTTCTTCCAGTCCACCCTTATACAGAGCGCAGCTAATATCTGCATTCCGCTCATGAGCTGTGAACCGGCTCGGAGAGCGCAAACCTTGTGCAGGCCTGTTCTAGTCGCTTCTCTTTACTTCGTCGTAATGTCCATGTTCCTGCCCCATACAATGTCACACTCCACACATTGCACTTCACTAGTCTCTTCCTTAGTTTTTTTCCAGAAGTCCGCAGAAGATGCTTATTTTTCTATTAAAAACTTCCTTGGCCGTTGCTATCCTCCTTTTGACTTCCTGGCAGCAGCTCATGTTACTGATTATAATACACCCCAAGTATATTTTAAGTTATTCACTTGTTCTACTGCCTCAATTAGAATTCGCAAGTTTACCTTTCTTATTTTTCCTCCTATGAAGATCTTCGTCTTATTTGCATTCCTCTTCATTGAATACTGCTCACAGCTGTCATTTAGCTCCAGTAGCATATCCCTTAGTATCATCTCCTCTTCTGCTAATAACGCCATATTATCAGCAAATCTTATGTCCGTTATTCTTTTTCCTCCTACTATCACTCCTCTCATGTTCTGAAAACAGTTCTTTACTAAATCCTCAAACAGACGTTGAACAGGGTAGGTGATAAAGAACATCCTTGACGTACTCCTCTCCCAGTTCACTTCCTTCTGACATTTCTTCTCCTATACTGACTTTGACTCGTTTCATATAAAGATTACTGAACAGCCTTCTCTCTTTCCATTCCACAATGATTTTATTTAGGATACCTATCAGTTTATTCCAATTCACTCTGTGAAGAGCCTTCTCTATGTCCACAAATACTACATAAGACTTAGTAGCTACTACATACACTTATTTATTCTTGTCTAGGTATCTTTCTCCGATTGTTCGTAGCAGTCCAATTGCATCTCTCGTACCTTTTCCTTTCCAGAAGCCAAACTGCTGTTCTTCCCACTGTTCTTCCATCTTAGAATACAGGGTGTTTCCGAGCTAGTGTTACAAACTTTCAGGTATGATGGGGAAGGGCACATGTATCAATTTGAGGTAAGGAACCCTGGTCCGGAAATGATTGAATAATTGTATGGAAATGAAATAATTGTATTCCTCTGTACACCTTATTTATGTGTATTTATCTGTACATCTTACACATACTGTATTCATTTGACGTTGTTTACTTACAGTATTCCATTCAGTGCGCTGTCTGAGAGATGGGGTCAGGAAACTACACTAAAGCAATGCAGATAGCGTAATGTGTAACGGACATTGTCGGTCGTGATATGCACGTCTGTAGGCAGCAGTGTATGTGTACAAGTTGCAGTGTCCAGTCGATCAGTCCTAGTGAAATGGAGGAGTACACGAGAGCGGAATATGGAACATGATTTTCGAATACGGATGAGCCAATGGGAACAGTAGACAAGCTCACAGATAGTATCGATCCTAGTACCCACGTAGGAGACATCCGGCCTATACCATCTTTCCACGACTGTTCCAAAGGTTAAGAGAAGGAGGGCACGTGGTGCGAAATGACAATTCCATTTCCACACAACTATTTTTGCTTATAACTTTCGACTCAGTCATTTCCGGACCAGGGTTCCTTATCTCAAATTGATACATGTGCCCTTCCCCATCATTCCTGAAAGATTGTAACACCAGCTCGGAAACACCCTGTATAAACGTCGATTCAGTATTCTCAAGGGAATATTCGCTGGTTGCGATATCAGTCTGACAGTCCTGAACTCGTTACGTTTCTTATTTCTTAATTTTATATAAGCTCTTAAAGGTCCTAAATTGGATTTTATAAAGTTCTATATCTCTCTTTTTTTACTAGAAATTCGTTCCCTAGTTAAAAACTATACAATTTCATTTGTTACGTGTAGTTTATTCTACGTCAGCCGTGGCGAGAACGTGACTCGCGAGACATTGTGGCTCGCAGTGATAGCTGTGCATTTCGCTTGCTCTAACCTCCGCCAACTCCCACCCTCTCACTCACTGGAGTCAAACTCCGTTCTATTTGTATTTGTCTCTGACCTGCGAGTGGCATATGTCTCTCTCGAAACCATGTACGAAAGTTCCAAGTAGGATGGGAGGACGCATTTTTTTGCTGTCAATATGTTGAGAATTTAAATGTATGATTTGTTCACAAGTATTACGAGGAAAACGGTTGTATAACATAAAACGGCATTATATTACATGTTACTGATGAAACATTAAAAGGTTAAGTGTTATTGTTGTTGTCATCATCATCATCATCATCATCATCATCATCATCATCATTCTCTGCAGGTCGACCCTTTTTCAGCAGATGTACGAATAATGCGGTTAGCTCTTCAATCTGAACTCACTGATTTACTATGTGATGTCAAATGAAATCTAGATGTAAGGACATGACAAATGTTGAACTTTCAAATCTTTGCTTGCTCTGTTGAAGCCATGTTCGCTACAACTTACGTTTGTGAAAAATTATTTTCAACAATTAAAATATTAAAAACCAAATTTAGATCACGACTGACAGACAAATACCTTCGTGATCAACTACGACTGGCAGTAAGTGACATAATTCCTGATTTTGAAACTCTGTCGCAGAGATATTCTGAAGACAGTTAATTTAAGGTTGTGATATTGTTCATTTATTGTTCATTTCTTTCTTCGTTACACGTACTAAACATTAGTTTGTAGCCTTGTACTGTATAAAACTATATTTAAATGCTTGATGTAAGGAAAATGAAAATCCGTTAATAAGTCAGACAGTTGCTTCACTTCCCCTTCGGGTGTCCGCCCCCCTCCATAGGTGCTATGCACGTTGCAGGTTACACAGTGGCTCGGCGCACGATTACATTTTCGCCACCGCTGTTCTACGTAATACAAAATAAAAGAAGATAATCGTTGGATTTGAATTTGAATAGGAATAACTCGCATTTGTACAGGGACATAATTTTATTTTTACTAACATTTTTAATATTAACCTGGCTATACTTTTCTATTAACGATTGAAACAGGAAACACCGTTTGCTACCCCTTCCATGACGGAGTTCGATGATACTGGCGTAAAATACAAATCACTTTACTAGGTATAGGAGGGAAGAAAAGTAGTTCATCCATTTATGTAAACTAGGAAATATCGCAATTTTGAGTTTGATAATTTTCATTAGGTTTTTGTTTAATCAAAATACAGTACTGTATTAACACTTAGTGTTTTACACACGAATTGAGCTATCCATTCGGAAGTATTAATTATGCAGTGTATATTGTACTGTTACAGCACATTAGCGTACAATATAGAGAATGAAGTTAAATTGAAAAATAATCATAATATGGATATTTAAACACATTTTAGAAAATGGTGGCTGTTTATTTCGATACAGGCTTCAGTTCTTTTGTGCATATTATCGCACTATAGACTATTGTACCTAATTCCAATTACCAGTTTCGTCCTTCGTACGAGTAACTCATGTTGAAATAATTCTGTACCTACTCTATAAAAGAGACCTTACGTATTGTAAATTCAATCTTCACTTCTGCCGATCCGAAAAGATAAAATCACTCAGAAATGCTATCTACTGTCCGTTCAAGTGGTTTTGTCGCAGGGTTGTAGAAAGGGGGGGGGGAAATCACGTGACAGTTAATTACTTAAGGAGGCCCTTTTATTTAAGTTATTTTAAACACTTGAATAATATTACGTAGACGTCTAATTCCTAACAGAAATTAATGTTTTCAGAAAAGAGCTAAGATAGCCCAGCTACTAGACTTTACAAAGGGGCGAACAGAAGCAGGTGGGGGAAACCGGGATGCGACATAGGGAAACGGACGACAGTACCCGTACGAAAATATGATTCAATATTGAAAGTTCTTTCGTCACTGGAAAACGCGAACATATTTCTGAAACGTACTATACTCAGTAACTCAGTACTGCTTACGCGCCCTCGGCTCTGTGTCGTGAACGGTTGGAAGTTTACTAGTAGAAGGGGTGCGAGTGAAGTACATTCCAAAACTCAGGAACAATAAAAATTGAAGTAAGAATAAAATGATGTCCCTGTATACAGTTACGTAGAGAAATACTGTCTGCTTTACTGAGCATATAAACTAGTCTACACTGTATGTCTTTAGGGCACAAACATCTCGCACCTGAGCTTGTGGTCGCGTCTATTTGTCAAGCGGAATGACGCCTAGATACAACCGACTGATTAACATTGATTGAATCATGTCACGTCGGAGAGGCACTTGTCATATCGTCCGTTCCTCGGGCCAAACAGGACTCGGTCTTGTATTTTCGGATGAGGTTATATTCGTTGGACGCCAGGGGCGTACAAGTCGTGCTTCGCATCAGATGTATTTCTCAAGCAGGACATTATTCACAGGAAATTCTCGGCCTTTGCGAGCCTCCGAGAAGCAACGCTGAGGAGAGAAGTTGTTCTGTAACTCGGCAACCATCATTAAAAAGTTCATGTAATAGCATAAGCCAGTTTTAAAGGAGTGTCTTTTACCTCACTTCCGCCATCGTGGAGTAGAATTTATTTCATTTTAAATCTCTTTAATATACGTGTAATATACTTGAGTATAAATTACTGGAGACTAGACAGGTGCCCTTTGAAACTCGAACGGGAAATCAAATGCAGTTAAGATTTCTTCACATGCAATTAAGTTTCCGCTGACACAATTTCCCTTATCGTCACGTACGTACTAAATCCAGGTAAACATGTTGATTACCTTTTGACACGAGAACGCAGATGGTAGCTGGGCGGCAGAGTCCGGGATTCGAATCCCACGTAAGAAGTAGATATTTGACCTTGTGATACTTAATGCCCTATGTGAACTGGAGAGTTAGCGTCGTGACTATTCCACCCCACATGAATACCTCTATAAAAATAGTGTTAATGTAGACAGAGTTGAGATTTGGGAAGTGGGAGGCCTATATAGAGTTGCAGAGCCAAAGTGGTGGGCAAAGTGAAAGAAAGTTATGAAAGAGGGGAAAGCAGTGAAGCGTAAGGAAGAGAAAGGAGAAAAATGTTCATGAAATAACAAGAAGAAAACGAGGGAAAAGAAAAACAAATAAAAAAATTGGAAAGAATTTAAAAAAACGCAGAAAAAAGAATTAAAAGAAAACGAATCAACGAAGAAGATAGATCTAAAGAAAGATGATAAAGATTGAATGAAGAAATTAAACACAGAAAGGCGAGAGAAAAGAAAACAATAGAATAAAACAAAAAAGAAAGAAACAAACAGCAAAACAAAAAAGAGAACAAAGAAGAAACTAAATGAAAAGAATTAAAGAAAAACAAAACAAAGGATAAAAATACAAAGAGTAGAAGTGAAAAGAAAGAAACAAACGATACACAGAGAAACAAAAGAAGCAGACATAGAGAAACAAAAGAAGCAGAAAGAAGCAAAAGAACGATTGAGAGAAGTAAAATAAACAGATTCAGAGAAACAAAATTATATGTCAGAGAGAAAAAAAAACAGACACAAACAAAAGAAGCAGACAGAAAAACAAAAGGAGTTGATAGAAACAAAAGGAGACACAAACAGAAGAAGCAGACGGAAAGAAATAGAAGAAACAAACAGAGAAAAACAAAAGAAGCATACATAGAGAAACAAAAGAAGCACATCGAGAGAAACAAAAGAAGCAGAAGTAAGCAGAAAGAAGCAAAATAACGATTGAGAGAAGTAAAAGAAACAGATTCAGAGAAACAAAATGAGCTGTCAGAGAGAAACAAAAGAAGCAAACGGAGGAAAATAAAATAAACAGACAGAAACAAAAGAAGCAGACAGAGAAAAACAAAAGGAGTTGATAGAAACAAAACAAGGAGACACAAACAGAAGAAGCCGACAGAAAGAAATAGAAGAAACAGAGAAAAACAAAGGAAGCAGATATAGAGAAACAAAAGAAGGAAAAGAAGCACATTGAGAGAACAAAATTCCCTGTTAGAGAGAAACAAAAGAAGCAAACAAAGGGAAACAAAATAAGCAGATAGAGAAGAGCAGAAGGAACTGATAGAGGGAAATAGAAGAATCTTATAGAAAAAAAAATAGAAAATCTGGACAGAGAGAAACAAAAGAAGCAGACATAGTGAAACAAAAGAAGCAGGGAGAAACATTAAAAAGGAAATTTATACGTTGAAACTTTGCTCAGTCTTTGTTCGAGCCCCGACAGGATTGATTATTATCTGATTGAGTATTTCTGAGGTTTTACCCAACTGTAATGGGACTATCAGGTAATTCATAACGAATTCTCGGACTCATATCACCGAATGTCATCTCACTAGCACCAATTCCAGCGACACTAGATAATCTAGCAGTTGATAATCCGTCGTGAAATAACCGATGAAACACGTCCAGAGAATGATACAAATGTTAATATCCAAGGGCTAATACACATCCATTTAAATCTAAACGAGGATAAGTAGTGGCTTATCAGGAAAGCAATGCGGACATCTCAGGAATACAATATTTACGAAAATAGACTACTGTTACAATGCAAAGTGCGGGCGATGTAAGTGCAGACCCAGAAAATGATGGAATACTCGTGGAACCGGAACAAGCAAATGTAGGATGGAAGATAATTGGTGAATACAATGATCATTGTCTTAGGAATACCTATATTATAATGTAGGTAACTGTAAGAAGTTGTGTTTGTTTTGTGCTTTACACAAGGTGACAACAACATTAAGGTCATTTGTGGCCAGATTGTAAAAAACAGGAAGCGTCTACACTCCGTGATAAAACATGCTGAACAACACCGTTGTGTAATAAATGTCCCCCGTATCAAAGTGAACAATAAAGTCCGTACCCGTCGACGTCCTGTGCCAGTGAACCGTATACGTACGTAAATGGCTGTGCATTGAGAGTGCCGTGTGCAGGAGCCGTAGTTATCCCATGCAGGGTCTGTAACTTATTAACATTACCAGCTTCGACCAAAATCAACACTATAGATATACAGGGACATCACTTTATTTTTACCAACATTTTTAACATTAACCTGGCTATACTCGGAAACACTGTTGCCCCCTTCCATTACAGGAGTTTGATGTTACTAGTGCAATATGTAAACAAATCATTTTACTAGGTATAGGAGGAGAGAAAAGTAGTGTATCCATTTATGTTGTAGGGAAATACGATATTAGGATTTTCAGTTTGATCATCACTTTTAGGGAATTTATCAAAATACAGTAGAGTAGTAACATTTTTTTTCAAAAACTCAACTTTTTAGGCTGCTATGTTCGTTATCTAATGTCTAGTTTATTTAGCATATTAATTATTGACGTTAGCATACAATATAGAGAGTGCATTTAAATTGAGGGGCTCATAAGTAAAGGGCTTGAAGTGCACTTAAGTTACTTTTGAGAAAATGGGGTTTACATATTTAAGTTTTCGTAAAACCGGTGAAATTTTTATTTAAATTTTAATGTGTGATGCGATTAAAATATCCCTTTGCCACTAAAATTTTAGATACTTTAGCTTACACTGGATGCACTTAACTCATGTTATTACAAATGTCACTAACATTCCTTTGCTTCTAGCCACCTCAATTAAAAATAAGCTAATCTGAATTTTTAAACAAGTTGCTGAAAATGGTTGCCGTTCATTACAATGCAGGCTTCAATTCTTTACGCATATTATTAAAAACATTTTGAAGCATATTCTCTGAAATTGAATTTATCGTTTCTTGAATATAATTTTTTAGTACGATATTATTAATATAGGTTCTTTCTTCTATAGAAAACGCAACCATATTTCTGAAACACACTATACACTGCAGTGTTTACTTCACTGCTTGAAGACTTCGAATGCAACAGCGGCCGTAAGTTTGTGTGTCTGACGGAAGCAAGGACATTAGTGAAGGGGTGAGAGTGAAGTACATTCAGAAATGCAGGTACAATAAAAATGCAAGTAAAAATAAAATGATGTCCCTGTATCTGTGCAGGCATTAAGTATAGTAAGGGTCTCGTAAGAGTGTCCCGCGCCGTGGCGTCGTTATCTAAGGCATCCTGCCTAGGACTCGCGTTACGGAATGCGCGCTGGTTCGAGTCCTCATGGGGGAAGAAATTTTCTCATACAATTTCGGCCAGCATATGTGTTTCTCTTTGTCAGCATCGTGTTACACTTGGGGAGCTACGATAGGGTGCGTTCTCGTACATAGCTGGCAGCAAGCGACTTGTCACCAGTGGCTTGTTTACGAACGCATGCATGTTCCGAAATGTTCATGTACAAATCTGGAAACAAGCTTATGTTGAGCTATTACTCGTGATCAGTTGTGAGATGAGATCTTCAAGTGGAGAGTTATTTTTGATTGAAATTGTATAGAAAAAGAGTGGGTGTATATGAAATTAACTGTGAAAAAAGGAACTTTGATGAGTACCATCAACAATGTTCAGTCTCTACATAGGCCTGTAACAAAAAAGGAACAATTTTTGGAAATTTCAAACATTTTTTCTCTATGGTCTTGCAAGGGGTAGCAGTTGGTAATTACCGGTTTGTAAATTATCGATGTTGGTGGTTGTGGTATGCAAAACGACGGAATACATTTGAAGCATCTGTTATGTTCTACCTGGTATAAGTTTCATTGAGACACATTTTAATTAATCGAACAAGTTTCTTAGGAATACCAAAGACACATATAGACTACTGTAATATTTGTTTAGTTTTTGGAGGTGACTGTGCACAGTTCAATAGAATACTCGGGGCGTGCATGTTTACTCTTATGTCCTACCCATTCCACTGCGACAGAGATAACAGCCGATCTTGCAGCGGTGAGGACTCGCTCTCCAGTTCACATTAAGAAAATCCATCTGCCAAAATCCCTGGCGCGACCTATACCAATATAAAAGCTCCGTATGTGTTTCTTAGTAATTATGCTTACCCACTTCTATCTAATCTCATCAAGCCTTATTCTGGAAAGAATCTTTGCTTAGTTAAGGAAATGTGCAACAAAAGGTTATCACGTATGAGAACATGAATTGAATGTGCTTTTGGAATTGTGTTTTAAAATTGGAGACCATTATCAACTAACATAGAAACCGAGGTAAATATTGGGAAGGACATAATCAAGTGTACAAGCCTGTTGCACAACATAATCATTAATAAAGAAGGCATACAGCGCCATTTAACCGAAATCACAGTCATCCCTGTACCAAAAAACAAAATGAAATCTTTGGGAAGACCCACAAACGTAGTAGCAGAGATATGTTTAAGACATACGAGGTCTGTCTAAAAAGTATCCGACCTTTAGCCAGAAAAAATATTTCAAATACCTGACGGGGTTGGGACCCTAATTCCCTTCAAAGTAGGCCCCTTGTGCTTGCAAAGCCCACTGATCCTTCCACTGCCGGAAACACCTCTGGAAGTCTTCTTTTGAATGGTGTTCAGCTCCGTCGTCGCATTCCGCATTATCTCTTCTCTACTCTCAAAATGGGATCCTTTCAGTGGTGTCTTCAATTTTGGAAACAACCAGAAGTCGCAAGGAGCCAGGTCTGGAGAGTAGGGAGGTTGGTGAACGGTTGTAATTCCATGTTTGGCCAAGAAAGTGTGTATCAATTGGGATGAATGTGCGGGGGCGTTGTCGTGATGCAAGTGCCAGTTGTTCGCCGTCCAATGGCTGGTCTTTTGCGCCGAACTGCATCACGGAGTCGCCAGAGAACTCGTGATAGTACTCCTTTGTCACCATTTGTCCTTCCGGTGCGTATTCGTGATGCACAATTCCACGGACATCAAAGAAAACAGTCAGCATCACCTTGATTTTGCTTCGCACCTGCCGCGCTTTCTTCGGCCTTGGAGACTCGGGATGCTTCCATTGCGACGACTTCTTTTTGTTCCTGGGTCGTACCCGCACCCATGACTCATCTCCAGTTATCACGGTGTTCATCAGTGTTGGCGGTGTCCAGAAGGTCCTGTGCAACGTCACGACGGAGGTCTTTTTGTTCCGGGGACAACAACTTGGGCACGAATTTCGCAGCCACTCGGTTCATGTTCAAATCATCACACAAAATTGCATGTGCAGAATCTTTACACTCCAACCTCTTCGGCAATCTCCCGCACGGTCAAACGACGATCTGCCATCACCAAATTTCGCACCCTCTCAACAACAGCTGCACTCCGAGCAGTTTGGGGCCTGCCAAACGCTGCTCACTGGCTGATGTGCGGCCATCTTTGAATCGGTTGAACCACTAATTTGTGTTACACCCATCGCATCTTCCCAAACACCTGCTGAATCTAAATTGTTTGATTTTGAGAATCACCAAGCTTTTGACAAAATTTGATGCAGTATCTTTGCTCAATTCGTTCAGTCATCTTGCGAGAAAACTAAATCCGACAAACACCTAGAACAGCACCTTACTTGGCGACCACCAGCCAGTGACTGGCACAAGCGAATGCGGTGAAAAATTCAAGCTGCGCATTACAGTTCCTCCTTCCACCATGCACAGTGGCGCCGCCTTAGAATCACAACTTTACGCGGGAAAAATTAAGGTCGGATACTTTTTAGACAGGCCTCGTATTTTGCCAATAACCCCTATACTTCATAGGCTAAAACTGCTCATAAAATAATTTGTTATAATGTAACTGTCATCAAATAATACGTTTAGATATAAGAAATTGCTTAATTACAAAAAAAAAACAATAATTAATTACAATAAAAACAACTATCAAAATTCATCTTCGGCTTTCATTTCAGAAGATATGTCCTTCCAACACTTGTCAACGAAAATTCTGTTAGCATGTACTTTCAATCGTTTATCCCAAATGGCTCTTCTTTGCAATATATGATATATTAATTCATCAACATTCACTATTTTAATGACAATAAAGCTCCGAACATGGGTACGTAGTGCTATCAACCAGCCGACCAGCGCTGGAAATAAATGTTTCATTCATTCTTGTTTGCCGGTCGGCACTTGCAACAAGGGCTTGCATGTACAGACAGGCTCTGTCTGTGAACGGACACAGTTGCGATAATGTGAACTTGCCGGTGCTTGCTTGCAAGCGCTGGAAACCAGCTTTGTAAAGTAGCCACGTTCAATTAGTAGGCTAGCGGTGTCAAAGAGGACGGAAGCTTTGTAGTTTCAATAATTTTAATTATATCGCGCTGTCCATTGTCGTCAAGTCTTTTGAAGGCCGCTCTAATACTCCACGCGGAGTGTATGGACGGAAGCTTTGTAGTTTCAATAATTTTAATTATGTCGCGCTGACCATTGTCGTCAAGTCTTTTGAAGGCCGCTACAATACTCCACGCGGAGTGTATATATAAACCAGAGTTGCAAATTTTAGCAGTGTGTCTTGTTGCATGTTATATTAATATATAGCAGCAACAAACAAGACGTGACAACGTCGCATTTTCATTTTATTATCGGTGCATACAATAAAGACCTACAAATCTTAAAAGGAATGCCGCTGCCTAATAAATAAACGAGGCTACTATGCGTGAACGCACCCATAGGTACCAAAATCCGGTTACGAAAGCCAGCTGTAACTGCTGGGGGGATCATCGTGCTGACCACACGATACCTCCAGTCTGATTGGATGATCGTCCACCTCTGCCTCGGCTTGTGGACGTGAAGCCAACAGCCGGCTGGTCGATCATGGTCCTTCATGGGCTGTCGTGCCTCGGATTATTATTATTATTATTATTATTATTATTATTATTATTATTATTATTATTATTATTATTATTATTAGGATCACGTAAGAGTAGTTTCCTAAAAGGTTAATTTGGCCGTCTCATTGTTGTCAAATATTGCCAGATATTACCAGAGAGGGTAAAGTCACATTGCCATGTACTGAAATAATAATAATAATAATAATAATAATAATAATAATAATAATAATAATAATAATAAATAATATTAACAGTAATAATACCAATACCTTGCTTATTTACCACATCTCTTCTTTAGGTAAACCGTTCAAATACAAACCCTGTCTGTTATCCTGAACTTTTCCAATGACATATTCTAAAGTTAAAAAGTAAAGGTAATACCACAGTCTAGTATATACAGTCACGAAGCTTGAGCTGTGAGGGTGCTAGGAACAATAGACTGTGCAGGTACTATTTCGCATTGTCTGTAATGAGGCGATATTAGCGACCCTAGTGGTTAGCAACTATCTATGGATGCATATTTACTACGTATTGAGCTTCGTGACTGTATATACTAGACTGTGGTAATACGTGCATCTCCTTGCTTTAGCCCGCAGTGAATTGGAAAAGCATCCTACAGAAACTGGGATATACGGATTCTGCTGTACGTTTCACTGAGACATTTTAATTAATGCAACTAGTTTCTTGGGAATGCCAAATTCAATAAGATTATTATATAAGACTTCCTCTTAACAGAGTCATATGGTCAACACCTGTGGAGTAACAGTTAGCGCGTCTGGCCGCGAAACCAGGTGGTCCAGGTTCGATTCCTGGTCGGGGAAAATTACCTGGTTGAGGTTTTTTCGTGGTTTTCCCTCAATCCAGTATGAGCAAATGCTGGGTAACTTTCTGTGCTGAACCCCGGACTCATCTCACCGGCATTATCACCTTCATTTCATTCAGACGCTAAATAACCTAAGATGTTGATAAAGCATCGTAAAATAACCTACTAAAAAGATAAGAGTCATATGTCTTTTTGAAATCTATGAATAACTGATGTACTGTACCCTTATACTCCCAACTTTTCTCCAATATCTGTCGAATACAAAAAAATCTGATGAATAGGCTTAGTCGATCTATTACTCCTAAAACCACACTGATGATCCCCAATAATTTAATCTACTTAAGGAGTTAATCTTCTCAAAAGAATATTGGACAAAATTTTGTACGATGTCAACAAAAGTGATATTCCTCGAAAGTTACTACAGTTAGTCTTGTCCCCCTTCTTTGAATATAATAGACCTATTAATAACTATACCGTAACATGATAATAAAAGGTAAAGGTATCCCCGTAACATGCCATGAAGGCATTTGGGGGGCATGGAGGTAGAGCCCCATGCTTTCCATGACCTCGGCACTAGAATGAGGTGGTGTGGTCGGCACCATGCTCTGACCGCCTTTTACCCCCGGGAAAGACCCGGTACTCAATTTAATAGGAGGCTGAGTGAACCTCGGGGCCGTTCTGAAAGTTTGGCAACGAGAAAAAATCCTGTCACCACCTGGGATCGAACCCCGGACCTTCCAGTCCGTAGCCAGCTGCTCTACCAACTGAGCCACCCGGCCGCCACCGTAACATGATAATAATAATAATAATAATAATAATAATAATAATAATAATATCGGTACATAACAGATAAATAGTACCGATAATGTAAATTGTAAACAATTTTAATAATAGCTCACCCTGGGCAAAATCCTGCGTACCTGGGCGTCTACTTGTATACTCGTATTGTTGTCACAATTCATTAGTGCATATCAATTTTGTGAGCCAATAATGCGTTTTTTTTAATTTATAAAAAAAAAGTATTTGTATTTTGTACGTCTTAAGATTTGAAGAATCTAAAATTGGAAAAATGAGTACATTCATTTATTCATTCATTCATTCATTCATAGTGTTCTGCCCAAGAGCAGGTCTTTCACTGCAAACCCGCATTCTCCAATCTTTCCTATTTTCTGCCTTCCTTCTTGTTTCCGCATATGATCCATATATCTTAATGTCGTCTTCATCTGATATCTTCTTCTGCGTCGAATTCTTCTCCCGTTGACCATTCCTTCCAGTGCATCCTTCAGAAGACAGTTTATTCTCAACCAATTCCATTTCTTCTTTCTGATCAGTTTCAGCATCATTCTTTCTTCATGCATTCTTTCCAACACAGCTACGTTTCTTATTCTGTCTCTCCACTTCACATGCTCCATCCTTCTCCATATCCACATTTCAAATGCTTCTATTCGCTTCTCTTCACTTCGTCGTAATGTCCATGTTTCTGCCCCATACAATGCTACACTCCAAACAAAGCACTTCACTAGTATCTTCCTTCTTTCTCCAGAGGTCCGCAGAAGGTGCTCATTTTTATAAGTACATGGTACCATAAAAAAGAGACTTCCTGGCCCTTTACCCATAGCTGGTCCTCAACCCCCCAAAAAAAAAGAATCTCGAGTTTGACAGATCTGCTCTAAATCTATGTCAGCGAAAACTACCAAAATATAGGCTATATTGCTAGCCGAACGTCCTTTACTAGAAGATAGTTCGTAGCAAAGTTAAGAAATTGATTTACTTTCAAACACTCATATGACAATAGAGGGCAATAAGCGTTCTGAAACAACTAGATTATCTTTACCCCAGTTTGAACCCCGGTTACAAATGTAAAGAATCACAACCCCAATCTCAAATTCAATTCACTTTCGAAATGCATTCGTCTGTTGCAATCGACAGAATATAGAATATTTCATTTCATCCCCTATGCTTGTATTTGCACGTAGAAGAGTGTTACACAAAGGATTAATTCCTAAAAAAAAAAAGGGTTCCTGTGAATGAGATGGAATATACTAAATGTATTAACAGAAGTTCCCTATTGGGAACGACGGTTTCCCCACCCCTGGCTACCGATGTGTGGAAATGTAACGGTTCAAGAAACCCGCATGGGAGGAGGTGGGGGGGGGAAGAGTGATTGTTAGGTACAGATTCCTGATACACAACCCACATGACAATGATAGACACAAGAAGAGGCTAAGAAAACGAAAAGACATCGGAGATAAGGGTATGGACCCCCTGGAATGACGTAATACTGTCAGCAGAGGGGGGTCCGATGGTATGAAAAGGCATTGAATGTACTTATGTTGTAGCAGGACCTAGCAGTGAATATCTTAGGAGTGGCCGTAGACCTGGAACATAGTCGGGGAGGCTTAGACTCGGAGGTTAATTCTATACGTACATACAAAGTGATGCCCACTGTAAGCATTTCGATTACCGACCCACAGTAGCATAGGAACGGTAGCGGTACTGAATTAACGTACCTTTTCAACTACGGAACCTATTTAATATGAAAAGATGACGAGAAAGAAATGGTGATGTGTAGATGGTAGGAGAAACAGTTCTCGAAGGAAATCTGCCACTCACTTTGACTACCAAAGATTTGTTAGGACCTGCATGGAATTGAACCCCAGCCATCCGTAATAACGCTTACTTACTTACTGGCTTTTAAGGAACCCGGAGGTTCATTGCCGCCCTCACATAAGCCCGCCATTGGTCCCTATCCTGAGCAAGATTAATCCATTCTCTATCATCATATCCCACCTCCCTCAAATCCATTTTAATATTATCTTCCCATCTACAGTACGTCTCGGCCTCCCTAAAGGTCTTTTTCCCTCCGGCCTCCCAACTAACACTCTATATGCATTTCTGGATTCGCCCATACGTGCTACATGCCCCGCCCATCTCAAACGTCTGGATTTAATGTTCCTAATTATGTCAGGTGAAGAATACAATGCGTGCAGTTCTGTGTTGTGCAACTTTCTCCATTCTCCTGTAACTTCATCCCTCTTAGCCCCAAATATTTTCCTAAGCACCTTATTCTCAAACACCCTTAACCTATGTTCCTCTCTCAAAGTGAGAGTCCAAGTTTCACAACCATAAAGAACAACCGGTAATATAACTGTGTTATAAATTCTAACTTCAAGATTTTTGACAGCAGACTGGATGACAAAAGCTTCTCAACCGAATAATAACAGGCATTTCCCATATTTATTCTGCGTTTTAATTTCCTCCTGAGTGTCATTTATATTTGTTACTGTTGCTCCAAGATATTTGAATTTTTCTACCTCCTCGAAGGATAAATCTCAAATTTTTATAGTTCCATTTCGTACAATATTCTGATCACGAGACATAATCATAACACATAATTAAATTTAAAATGTTATTATTTTAAAATTGTGACGTCATAGAAAAAAACAAACTTCAGATCTGTATTCAGCACACTCAAATTAGGGTTGGTACACTTCTTTTTGTTTACTAGCAAAATCACAGTAAAATAAATAAAATGGATCTAAATGTATTAATAATGTAAAAATTTAAAATATTACTATTTTAAAATTGTGACGCGATAGAAAAAAAAACGGACTTCAGATCTGTAATCAGCACACTCAAATTAGGGTTTGTATAATTACTTGCTTTTGTTCAGTAGCAAAATCACTGTAGACCAGTGTAAGAAGCCGACAGTTGCCTGAGATACGTCTGGTTGACTGTACTGCTACAAATTGGTTGTCAGGAATAAGTGACTAACTCAAAAAGTGATTGACTGAAATAGGTGACTCTGCTCACTATCTATCTTATGGATTGACCAATTACCTGGAATAAATGACTGACTGGAATGGGTGACAATGAAATACTGACTGGAATAAGTGACTGACTGATGGTCTCACTGGGATAAGTGACTGATTGGAGTAAGTGACTAATTCACTGACTGAATGCAATAATTGACTGACTGCCTGATTGAAATAAGTGACTGATTGATTGAATAAAATAAGTGATTCATCGATTGAATGGAAAAAGTGACTAATTGAGTAGAATAGAATATGATTGATTGATTGATTGATTGAAATAAGTGACTGACTAATTGATTGAATAAAATGATTGATCGATTGAGTGGAATAAGGGACTAATTTAATAGAATAGAATATGATTGATTGTCTGATTGAAATAAGCGACTCACTGATTGAATAAAATAAGTGATTGATTGACTGACTCACTGACTGGAATAAGTGACTGACTGATAAGTTGAATAGAATTAGTAATTGATTGACGGCTGCTTGAATGGAATTAATAATTATATTGACTGACTGATTTAATAGAATAAGTGACTGACTGACTGACTGGAATAAGTGACTGATCGACTGAATGGAATAAGTTACTGACTCACTGATTGACTGAATGTAATAAGAAACTGATTGACTCTTTCATTGACTCACTGACTGGAAAACTGGTTAATCGATTGATTAAATGGAATAAGTGATTGACTGAAATAAATTACTGATTTTTTGATTGAATAAAATATATGATTGATTGACAGACTGAAATAAGTGACTTATTTGAATAAAATAAGTGATTTATTGACTGACTGGAATAAGTGACTGATCGATTGAATATAATAAGTTACTGATTCACTGATTGAATGTAATAAGAAACTGATTGACTCATTCATTGACTCACTGACTGGAAAACTGGCTAATTGATTGATTAAATAGAATAAGTGATTGACTGAAATAAATTACTGACTTTTGATTGAATAGAATATATTGTTGATTGACTGACTGAAAAAAGTGACTTACTAATTGAATAGAATAGGTGATTGATTTACTAGCTGGAATAAGTGACTGATTCATTGTCTGGAATGACTGATTGACTGTAATAAGTAACTGACAGATTCACTGAATAGAAGAAGTGACTGATATACTAGCTAACTCATTGGAGTAACAGGCAAATTATTATTGACTGTGATAAGTTACTGACTCACTGACTGTAATAAGTTATTGTACATATTTAGATAACTGACTGATTGAACTGATAACGGACTGACTGACTTTGGCTGGCTTTGTGGCTGTCTGAGTGAATAACTAAGACTGACTGATATAACTCTGCTTGCGAGGATTGATCAGACTCAGTGTCATATCAGTTCCGTAAGTGTGGCGTGGTGCTATCTCATGTGGAAGGAAAGGGCAACCGTCTTGCATTACGACAGAGCTCTCTGTGTGTGCATTTTGTAAGAGTCACTTTCGCGATTACAGGCAGCCTGTTTGTTCCTTCCATGTCATATATTTCAAAGCACTTTATTTGACATAATGTGAGTACGATAACTTAGTTATCGATCTGTTTACGACTTCGCCAAGATATTGTTTACTACTACAAATAAAATGTTTTGAAATAGCATATTTATCTTTATCATTTGAGTGCTTGTTATTGCAGGCAAGGTGTTTTTTACGAGGCGGCCTATGTGGCACTTTGCGACCCTGCTCGGATAACGAAGAGTCGAAAAAGTACGAGTATCGCAGTTCTCTATAACAAGGCGTTGCTAAGGCTCCATGCTACCAGCTCTGATATTAATTGAATGGATTTCTTGTAAACCAACACGTGTCAGGTTTTTGTCGAAGTTGAGTTACTGGTATACTAGCTTGTTCCTTGTACGTGTTTGTGTAGTACTGTAAGTACACATATCAGTGCTAGCTGTGGTAATATCGGGGAACATTCAATGTTTAGAGAAATTGCACATGTCACGTTACATCCCAGAGGAATATAATCATTTTTATGATATTGTTTCAACTATCCTGTTACTAAAGGTGATGTAGATGCTGAAAATGATGTATGAGGTGACACTAAACACAATACAATAAGCATTTAAAATTGAGGCAGTAGCCAGAAAAAGTAAAAGTCACGTTTCGAGAAAACAAAGATTGAAAGATTTATTTTGATGTAATTGCGATTTGAATACTGTTGCAATAATATTTGTCTACACATTTTTGTTAAATAATGCATTCCAACTTCAATAGCGTTATAAATATATATTTCTTACTGGAGCATTTTGTAGGCCTTTTTTCCAGAGAACTAGTTTATTTTATCAAAATACTTTAAATATGATTATATTTTAGCAGAAATTAAATATCAACATTGAACAGCGCACATTACAGAGGTTTACAAGTTCATAATCATTTTAGTAAAATTATATTTCTTACATATATCATAGTTACGTCATAAATTGTACCGAATACGTAAAAATCAAGAATATCCGTTGCGTACAGAATACAGATTACAGGTTATTTAGTTTTAATCTAGAATGTATTCACACGTGTTGTTTTACAAAATAATCGATTTAATTTTGGTTATCAGAGACACTTAAATTTGTATTTCCATTTTCGATAATAAGTTATTCTACACCTATAATCTTCAATTTACCTCTGATTGAGGTTCTGGCTGATGTATGTATCAGGCAGTATATCTCACTTGACGATATGTCAAAGGAAGAACAATTGTTTGGTCCACACCTGTGGAGTAACGGTCAGCACGTCTGGCCGCGAAACCAGGGATCCCGGTCGGGGCAAGTTATCTGGTTGAGGTTTTTTCCGGGGTTTTCCCTCAACCCAATACGAGCAAATGCTGGGTAACTATCGGTGCTGGACCTCGGACTCATTTCACCGGCAGTATCACCTTCATATCATTCAGACGCTAAATAAAATAACCCAATAAAATTAAAAAAAAAAACAATTGTTTGTATGCATCAAGAAGTCTGATTTGATTAGTGGTATACGTATGTAGCTAATCGGCGATGTATGCATTGCAGGGGAAAAGGAACTGGCCACCCTACTCCATTATCTCCTGGCCTAGTTGCCTCATGAGTGATGCCTTATTGGTGTTACTTATGAGGTTAAAACCTGTCTTCGGACATTTGACTTCAATTCTTTGACAAAAGTCGCGGGTCGTGAAGCATGTGGTGTGTTAGAAACTAAATTGAATCTATGTTAAAATGATTTGCATTACTCGAAGACTTACCAACGCGACAATTTTTTCCTAGAACTGTGTTACAATGAATATTCTATCAATCTGAGCTCCATTTGGTTTTATCCTCACTCTGAAACTTGATAATTTGCATTGCAACAGCATTCGAGACACAGGTATCTTCAGTGGCGGTGCGTCAATAAGAGCACAAGAGCATATGAACACCTTGTTTCCATTAATGCACGACTAGTTTTATTATTTAATACCGTATTGGCGTAGTGGGGATGTATAATATCAGGATCGAGTATTTTAAACTTACCGCATCTTGCATAAATTTCTTACGTAAACTTGGCAACTTTCGTTCACGTACAAGCCGTGCTCTTTTCAAGAAGGTTACAGAAATTTCACGCATGCGCGGGAGAAAATTGTCTTTCGCTGGCCGCTTATCGACTCGTCAAGAGCACAAAGCATTAAGTGAACAGTGAATCTATCCTACAGATGTCAGGTGCATCGATGCCTATCGTTTACGTGCTATATCTCGAGGAGAAAATTTAATAAGTCTGTATTTTAGCCTGCAGGTGTCAGCATCTCACTGTCGGAACGTTTACTTTATGTGGATGTGTGTACAGTGCTGCTACGAGAGCGTAGTTTGTGAATTACTGTACTTCAGTGTCGGCATATAGCATAGTTTGGCTTTCAAAGACGTGCTGGCTGAATGTGATGGTGGTATGAATTTAAATGTCTATATGGTGGTGTATATTATTTAAGAATAATACAGAGGTGTGAAAATTATTAGAATAATCTTAATTTTAAAGGTTTTTAATAGTTCCTTCACAAATATTCATTGAATTGATGAATATTGGTATATAATATTACTATACTGATGTAGGATATATTTGCTACTAACAATGCCGGAAAGCATTGTTGCACATTGGTATTTTCTTATTTTACAATTGTTATGGGAATTCAGAAATTATTATATTATGTTGGCGGAATTGGAAACATAAAAATTAATTAAGAAATGCTTTAAACAAATTGTTCTTTGCGTTTACATTGTTGTGAAGGGTCAAATGAGCGTATACATCTGTTTTGTGCATATAATTTTTTATGTTTCCAATTCCGCCAACATAATAGCTATAATAATTTCAGAATTCCCATAACAATTGTAAAATAAGAAAAATAACAATGTACAACAATGCTTTCCGGCATTGTTGTAGTAAATATATCCTACATCAGTATAGTAATATATACCAATATTCATCAATTCAATTAATATTTGTGAAGGAACTATTAAAAAAATTTAAAATTAAGATTATTCTAATAATTTTCACATCTCTGTATTTACTGGCATGCATTTATAGTAATCAATCTATGCGAATGGGATTACAGTACTGGTATAGGCTATAGAGTATCAGTGTGTTGTGAATCAAAATACTGTATATTACTGAACACACTCTTTTGTAAATTGTTTTATGTATTAATTTTTAACAAACGTATACAATGAACTCTGTTCAAGTAATTTTGAAGAGTAAAGAACTGGGTAAACTGGATTTCAGGGAAAATTGGAAATAAAAAGACCAGGTTTCATTATTATTATTATTATTATTATTATTATTATTATTATTATTATTATTATTATATGTTGTTTTGAATTTATATACGGCTTTTTCGACAGTGAAACATTGGAATCATGACATTTAATAATTTCGAGGGAAAAATTGTTCCGGGGCCGGGTATCGAACCCGGGACCTTTGTTTAAACGTACCAACGCTCTCCCACTGAGCTACCCGGGAACTCTACCCAACACCGATCCAATTTTTCCTCTATATCCACAGACCTCAAAGTGGGCTGACAACCGTCAAGCAACCAGTGCTCAGTGGAGAGCGTTGGTACGTTTAACCAAAGGTCCCGGGTTCGATACCCGGCTCCGGAACAATTTTTCCTCGAAATTATTCAAATTAACTTTACAGGGAGTTATTCCTGAAAGCTTAATTTGCACATGACATTTAATATTAGGCTAAAAAGGTACGATTTCAAATTGTCTTCGATTTTGGAACACAAAATTGTGAACACACGTAATATTTTATCACGAGCCGCCACTGGGTATCTTCCATGTTCATCTTCTCCTGCGACTTGTTAACAAAAACAAAAGACGGATAATTGAAAAATAAAAATAGTATAATAAAAAAGCCTGCATAGAATTATATCAGTTTAATCTAAGGAAAAAATAAATTCCAGATCAAATTTGAACCACAAATTCATTCCATGATACAGCATTATGTTACGGTATATTACATTATATTATGTTATGTGCAGGGTTACTCGGATAGCTCTGCACGGAAATCTCTTTCCCTCGTAAGAGGCACTATAGAAAAACTGGACGTCGAGCTGCATGTGTTAGTCAAACCAGTTCCTGTGCTTGAGCAGTAATTGCTTAAGCCTTGCCTCTTTTTGTATTCCTCTGTTCTCCATGCGCATTGTCTACATTTTTATGAATCGCGAATTGAAATGTAGTCTATATTTTTTGCATGACTGCAATTTCAAGATCGTAGAGTTGGATAGTCTTTGTTATGTACTCGAAGACGATTTTACTTCGTATGTAAGCCTACTGTATGTTGATAACGAAAGTTAAAGTTATGTTGTATTTAACGACGCAGAGGTTATATCAGCGTCGCCGGATGCGCACACTTAAATGGCATCGACCTGGCCCGGAATCGAACCCGCAACCTTGGGCATAGAAGGCCAGCGCTATACCAACTTGCCAACCAGGTCGACATGTTGATAACATACTATACATATATATATATATACATGCATACATACAGCACATACCATACATATATAATACAGTATATAATTATTATGCTATACATACATACTAGACCAGCGTTTCTCAAACTATGGTCCGCGGACCACCTGTGGTCCTCGAGGTCTGTCCTTGTGGTCCTTCAAAAAAGACAGAATAAAAAATAAAATTAAAACGAATTGCGTATCACACTATAGCTTAAAATGTCAGAGTTTGGAAATGACACATGGCAATCGAATTTCACGTTTTCTCCCAGTACTGCATTTTATGAAATTTATTACCCTACCCGTCCATCGACTTCCCACTCTGCTCTCAGCAACAAAAGAGGGATTTAAATCACTATATACGTGGTGTTTCTAGACATCTTTTCCCTGCACATCTGGCGCCGCGCCTGTAACCCAGCCAGGGACCACCCGAATTCAAAACAGAGGACCAAAGTACCGAATCTTAATTCAATTTTAAAATATAAATATAGGCCTCTTGGTATTAAAATATGCTGCGAAAATGATAAATTTGCTTTCGAAGGGAACGAGAGTAAGGTGGTCCGCGGAACTGTTCTGACTTTAAAAAGTGGTCCCCACTTCAAAAAAATGTGAGAAACGCTGTACTAGACTATATTATAAGCTTAAATACATACATATATACATACATACATACATACATACATACATACATACATACATATATTATATTATATATTATATTATATTATATTATATTATATTATATTATATTATACTTTAAATTTAAATTGTGGTTTATTTAACGACTCTCGCAACTGCCGAGGTTATATCAGCGTCGCCGGTGTGCAGGAATTTTGTCCCGTAGGGAGTTCTACTATACTATACTATACTATACTATACTATACTATACTATACTATACTATACTATACTATACTATACTATACTATACTATACTGTACTATACTATACTACTATATACTATATTATACTACTATACTACAATATACTATACTATACTTTAAATTTAAACTTAAATTATGGTTTATTTAACGACGCTCGCAACTGCCGAGGTTATATCAGCGTCGCCGGTGTGCAGGAATTTTGTCCCGTAGGAGTTCTACTATACTGTACTATACTATACTGTACTGTACTATACTATACTATACTATACTATACTATACTATACTATACTTATACTACTATAACTATACTATACTATACTACTATACTACACTACTATACTATACTATACTATACTATACTATACTTTCAAAGTTAAACTTAAATTATGGTTTATTTAACGACGCTCGCAACTGCCGAGGTTATATCAGCGTCGACGGTGTGCCGGAATTTTGTCCCGTAGGAGTTCTACTATACTGTACTAAACTATACTGTACTATACTATACTATACTATACTATACTATACTATACTATACTATACTATACTTTAAATTTAAACTTAAATGATGGTTTATTTAACGACGCTCGCAACTGCCGAGGTTATATCAGCGTTGCTAGTGTGCCGGAATTTTATTCCGCAGGAGTACTATACTATATACTATTTTTTGTATACTATACTATGCTATGTATACACCTCTTATTGAGGTTCTGACTGATAATTATGTACAGTCTTAGAAAAAAGTTTTGTCGCACAGATATTTTACAAGTCCCAGGAAGGAGACAGTGTACATGACCAGACATATAACGAAACAAAGCTAATTGTGTCCTTCCCTTGTGACCCAGGCCGCATGTCATCTGATCATGCGCTCTGCCTCCTTTCTGGGTCTTACAAAGTTTCTGTACGGCAAAACTTTTTTAAGACAATACATCTAGTATCACGCAGTAATTACATTTCACTTGACGATACGTGTCAGAGGAAGAACAAATTGTTTGTATGCATCTGAAGTATGATTAGTGTAATATGTAGTTAGTCGGCGATGTATGCAATGGAGGGGGAACGAAAATGGTCTCTCTACCCCGTTATCTCCTGGCCTAGTTGCCGCATAAGTGGTGTCTTGTTGGCATCACTTGTGAGGTTCAAACATGTCTTCGGACAGTTGACAAAACAACTATACGTACTATGGCGTGCATACATACATACATACATACAGTCGACCTGGTTGGCGAGTTGGTATAGCGCTGGCCTTCTATGCCCAAGGTTGCGGGTTCGATCCCGGGCCAGGTCGATGGCATTTAAGTGTGCTTAAATGCGACAGGTTCATGTTAGTAGATTTACTGGCATGTAAAAGAACTCCTGCGGGACAAAATTCCGGCACATCTGGCGAAGCTGATATAACCTCTGCAGTTGCGAGCGTCGTTAAATAAAACATAACATACATACATACATACATACATACATACATACATACATACATACAGTCGATCTGGTTGATGAGTTGGTATAGCGCTGGCCTTCTATGCCCAAGGTTGCAGGTTCGATCCCGGGTCAGGTCGATGGCATTTAAGTGTGCTTAAATGCGACAGGCTCATGTCAGTAGATTTACTGGCATGTAAAAAACTCCTGCGGGACAAAATTCCGGCACATCTGGCGACGCTGATATAACCTCTGCAGTTGCGAGCGTCGTTAAATAAAACATAACATACATACATAAATACAGTCCACACCTGTGGAGTAACGGTCAGCGTGTCTGGCTGCGAAACCAGGTGGCCCGGGTTCGAATCCCGGTCGGGGCAAGTTACCTAGTTGAGATTTATTCCGGGGTTTTCCGTCAACCCAATACGAGCAAATGCTGGGTAACTTTCGGTGCTGGACCCCGGATTCATTTCACCGGCATTATCATATTCATATCATTCAGACGCTAAATAACCTAGATGTTGATACAGCGTCGTAAAATAACCCAATAAAATAAAATAAAATAAAAAAATAAAATAAACATACATACATACATACATACATACATACATACATACATACATACATACATACATACATACATACATACATACGAGACCTGTATTCACGTTTCCTAACTATTATTATGTTGATTTGATTTGAATTGTAAATCCGAATGCGCATTGAATTGTATCAATTTCTTTGATCACACCCATTGTTCACCTGGTCCTCTAGATCAGCTCCATTTGTGTACTGAGGAAATAAAATCGTAGAGACTTCCAATGTAATCCAGTTTCCTTACTTCCCCTCTATTTTCCGGTGCTATGAATTGCGGATTTGTCGTTTGTTTTTGTGTAAACAGCATGACTCAGCAGTTTGAAGACAATGGACAAATGGATAGAAATGGAAACGTTTGTAAGCCGTTGGAAAAGTACTGAGAGGGCAAGTCAGTCGCCTGTCTGAAGGGCTGGCACCACCATCCACCACAATCACTGCAGGTGTGTGCTGGCGAAGCAGCAATTTCATCATCCTCTTCCTTTTTCATTTTCTTTCTCTCTATTGCTCACTTGTTCTTAACCTTCCGCTTGGCAGTCGTCTTAATTCGACGCGCCTTGTCAAGCTTTTTGTTCATTCTTCTGAAGGCAGGGAACGTGAAGGTGCAGTTCAAGATCAGGGTGATAGAAAGGAACAGCTTGCTTCTTAAATAAGCAGAATTTCAATAACGCTAGGTTCGATCCCTGGTTTAGACCAGAGGAAATAACGTATTAACGCTTGACTACAAATTATTATACTAAGGACCAGTACGGTATTGATAAGTTCTTAGCATAACATGAGTTATTTTATGCTCGACCATGCCGAAATGTACTAATTATACACCTGGTAGCTGTCCTTTAATGCATGTCATTAAATTACACCTACTCATTAAAGTACAGGTGTCCAGCCAATGGCAAGTCAGCTTACAGGTATTCAGCCAATGACAAGTCAGCTTTGTAAAAGGTAAAAAGGTAAAGGTATCCCCGTAACATGCCATGAAGGCACTTGGGCGGCATGGAGGTAGAGCCCCATGCTTTCCATGACCTCGGCACTAGAATGAGGTGTGGTCGGCACCACGCTCTGACCGCCTTTTTACCCCGGGAAAGACCCGGTACTCAATTTTATAGAAGGCTGAGTGAACCTCGGGGCCATTCTGAAAGTTTGGCAACGAGAAAAATCCTGTTACCACTTGGGATCGAACCTAGACCTTCCAGTCCGTAGCCAGCTGCTCTACCTACTGAGCTACCCGGCCGCCCCAACAGCTTTGTGCCGTTATAAAACCGCAAGTATCGATTATTCTCGGATATGCAATCGAAAGAGAATTAGCGAAAAGTCTCGGAGGCTGGAAATCCAATACTGTCGCAGAAGGTTATGTTCTGTTACTATAATAATTAGCGTTAATTGTAAATAATATTCAAATAAATTAAATTTGTCATTTCGTTTTTCAATGTCTAATTTAATTTTAATGTTATATCAAAGTTAATATTTAGTTTACTCTGTAGGTTCTTATAGGCTATCAAGGTCAATATGGCATCTATTCCTCGGAAAAAATCAATACTTTCGCGTCTGCGCATATCTCACAATTTACGAGGTATTGCTCAAGGTCGGTTAGATACAAATAAAATGAATAATTTCAAGTTAGAAATATGGTCGAGCATAAAAGTCGTATGAAACTCGCCTATAATGGTAATTAAGAAGCTCGTATGAAAATTATGAAACTCGCTTGCGCTCGTTTCATAAATATCCATACTCGATTCTTAATTACTATCATTATAGGCTCGTTGCATAATGTACTATTATGCTCGACCATGCCGAAATGTAGTAATTATACACCTGGTAGCAGCCCTTTAATGAACCTCATTAAAACTACACCTATTCATTAAAGTTCAGGTGTTCCACCAATCAGAAAACATCATTGTAGCAATATGAAAGCGCAAGTAAAGATTATTCTCGGATATGCAATCGAAAGACAACTAGCGAAACGTCACGGAGGTTGGAAATCCAATACTGTCGCAGAAGGTTATGTTCTGTTACTATAATAATTAGCGTTAATTGTAAATAATATTCAAATAAATTCAATTTGTCATCTCGTTATTCAATGTCTAAATCAATTTCAAGGTTATATCAAGATTACTGTTCATTTTACTCTCTAGATTATATCAAGGTCAATGACATTTGTTTCTAGGAAAAAATCAATACTTTCGCGTCTGCGCATATCTCACAATTTACGAGATATTGCACAATGTCAGTTCCGCTCCCCAGTCAGATAAGAATAACATGAATGCTTATGAATAATTTCAAGTTAGAAATATGGTCGAGCATAAAAAGTCGTATGAAACTTGACTATAATGGTAATTAAGACGCTCGTATGAAAATTATGAAACTCGCTTGCGCTCGTTTCATAAACATACTCGCGTCTTAATTACTACCATTATAGGCTCTCAAATTTTATTTATTTATTCAGTAATAACATATACACAAAACGTTACATGAAAGTATCCCGAAAGTGCAAACCTCGTATTCGGGGATAGTTTTGTTTCGATAAAATACCTTGATAATGACACAAAATTTTACGTGATTCACAAACATATATTTTTTTAATTAAAATTTAAAATTTTGATATCAGAGTATTACATAGATTATACATATTTCACAAAAATAAAAATACCAGTATCTGCTGTTTCTAAAATAAATTTTAAAATTCTTATACAGGATCAAATTCATAAAAGGAGTAGATAGACAAAAACATGCACAATTATACCCAGACTAACATTTAAAAATCAGGATAAAATACTTGAGAAGTAAGCTACATAAAATGATAATAACAATAATACTAGTAATAACTGAGATAATCTATATCACAATTTCAGAGGGAAAAAGGAGATGATGCTGAGATTGGTGATGGGTTACTTACTTACTTACTTACTTAGAAATGGCGTTTAAGGAACCCGCAGGTTCAATGCCGCCCTCATATAAGCCCGCCATCGGTCCCTATCGTGTGCAAGATTAATCCAATCTCTGTCATCATATCCCACCTCCCTCAAATCTATTTTAATATTATCCTCCCACCTACGTCTCGGCCTCCCCAAAGGTATTTTTCCCTCCGGTCTCCCAGCTAACACTCTATATGCATTTCTGGATTCGCCCATACGTGCTACATGCCCTGCCCATCTCAAACGTCTGGATTTAATGTTCCTAATTATGTCACGTGAAGAATACAATGCATACAGTTCTGAGTTGTGTAGCTTCCTCCATTCTCCTGTAACTTCATCCTCTTAGCCCCAAATATTTTTCCAAGGACCTTATACTCAAACACCCTTAATCTCTGTTCCTCTCTCAAAGTGAGAGTTCAAGTTTCACAACCATACCAGAACAACCGGTAATATAACTGTTTTATAAATTCTAACTTTCAGAATTTTTGATAGCAGACTAGATGACAAAAGCTTTTCAACCGAATAATAACACGCATTTCCCATATTTATTCTGCGTTAATTTCCTCCCGAGTGTCATTTATATTTGTTACTGTTGCTCCAAGATATTTGAATTTTTCCACCTCTTCGAATGGTGATGGGTTAATATTATTATTAGTATCATTAGTAGCAAATCGTGGTGATATAGTAACAAAGATTAGATTAAGAGAAATAATATTCTTGGGGAAGAAGTAAACTTGCTTTACAATACATGGCACATGTAAACTAGGGAAATTTGTCATATGAGTTGTTTAATTCTGGATTTGAAAATTTCGTTACTTAAAGTAGCCAATTCTGGGTGAATTTTTATCATCGAATTGTATAGACGTGGACCATAATCTATACTATTTAGAAAACCAGCATATGTGAAGCATTTAGGTTCAACTAAAGTAAGAATTTCATTTCGTCTTGTATTATAATCAAGTGGTTGAGCTACAATTTAATTCTATTTTTATGATAGAATTTAATTAAAGAGTATTTATAAATTCATGTATGGTGGGTCCCTATCACCACGGCATGGCGCGTCCTCAGGTTGCGGATAGAGGAGACGGCCTCCAGATATGGAGGGTAGCTGCGAATATATTGAATAAGCAGTCGTGGACAGCCGATAAGGGGTGGTCCTCCAGCTTGGGGTTGGGCGAAGGGCTTACAGCCCATCACCGTAAAAAAACAGCTTGTTACGAATCCCTACAATAAAGCAAAGGAATAAGGTTTTGAGATTTGGCACTTGGAACGTAACTAGTCTTTATAGAACAGGAGGGGTAACATTAGTAGCAAAAGAACTAGCTAGATATAGAATAGACTTTGTGGGAGTACAAGAGGTTAGGTTAGATGGGAATGGCATATCACAAATAGGAGATTACTTGTTGTATTATGGGGAAGGAAACAATGATCACTAATTAGGAACAGGATTCTTTGTTCATAAAAGAATAAAATCAGCAGTAAAAAGGTCGAATTTATCAGTGACAGGTTATCATATTTAGTACTTAAGGGTAGATGGTGCGACATCATAGTTATAAATGCTCACGCCCCTACAGAAGAGAAAGACAACCATATAAAGGATAGCTTCTATGAGGAATTGGAACATACCTTTAGGGAGGCCGAGACGTAGATGGGAGGATAATATTAAAATGGATTTGAGGCAGGTGGGATATGATGATAGAGACTGGATTAATCTTGCACAGGATACGGACCGATGGCGGGCTTATGTGAGGGCGGTAATGAATCTTCGGGTTCCTTAAAAGCCATTTGTAAGTAAGTAAGTATGTATTTATAAATTCTAAAAATATTAAATTCGGAATGGATCAAGTTTGTTGGATAATCCAATCGCCTTTTCAAACAAATTTTGATTATACATTTTTGTAACAATTAGACGAAGAAGAGCAGTTTTTTTGTATTATAATGATGCTGTATTGTTGAAGATCATGTTTGATATGAAATCCTATGGTGACGTACAAAAGACAATGATCCCTCAGTGCATCCACCGAATTCATATAAATTTCCTTTTTGACCACCGTTTCAAAAATAATTATTTCATTATCGACCTATATTAAATTTTGTCAAGATTTAATTTTTTATCTGACATTTTAAAAAAGTTCTCATTATGGAAACTGACTTAACCAGTGACGAATATTCAAAACATGCTCTTTTAAAACACTGTCTTTATAATAATAATAATAATAATAATAATAATAATAATAATAATAATAATAATAATAATAATAATAATAATAATTATTATTATTATTATTATTATTATATTTACATTTATTTTTATTTTCGTTTTATTTTCCGCGCAAGTGTTAAATATTGCTGTATTTAGTTCAAATCTACCAGGTTAGACTGCATGCAATTATATGCCCTGTATGTTCGACAAATATGCCTTCTTAAACCTCGGGATGTATTACTGATCGCGATCTCAGGAAAGCGCCGATCAGAGAAAGAGTGTGGTAGGGTGAAATACCAGTCAATTTGGATGCCATAAAAGCAGAGCGTAATGTTGCATTCTGTACGGCAATGGTGGACTGACGCACAGTTTTCTACAAACTTGAGCATTTATTTGTATGGTTATTCCGACAGTGATATTTTTCTGCACAACAGCAAAATCGACACAGTTACTCACCATTCGAAGATCCGTATCTTTCACAATCTATCTTTCAGTGTAGCTTGATTTCTTGACACGTGAAGTGCTCGAGTTTCGTTCAGATCAGTGAGAAGATAAAGTTGCATTTTGTTGTTTTATTTAATGTGAAAATGGGAGACTGTGGCGAGGTGTGTCCGTGTGACGTTGGAAAACTTAAATTAAAATATTTCCAACATTTGAGCTTTGAGGAAAGCAAATTATATTTTCTCGGGGCAGATCAGTGCCTAAATTAAGAGCGCCTGGATTTCACATATACGAGTAAATATACCGGTAAGTCCACAGAATTACGTTTTGAAAGTTAAACAATAGAACTTTATTCTGTATAATAATAATAATAATAATAATAATAATAATAATAATAATAATAATAATAATAATAATAATCTATACTAATAATAAATCTGTAGCCGAAATTTTTCTGGTAATTTTCGATTTTCCAAAAATAATTGGTCGTAACATATACAATTAACCACCCTGAAACCGAAAATCGCTTTTTTGAAATTTTTGTTTGTATGTCTGTCTGTCTGTCTGTCTGTATGTTTGTTACCTTTTCACGCAATAATGGATGAACGGATTTCGATGAAAATTGGAATATAAATTATGTTAGTTGTAGCTTAGATTTTAGGCTATATGGCATTCAAAATACATTATTTAAAAGGAGGTTATAAGGGGGTCTGAATTAAATAAATCGAAATATCTCGATTATTATTGATTTTTGTGAAAAATGTTACATAACAAAAGTTTCTTTAAAAATAATTAAGGTTTATTCCTTGAAAAATTTCGATAGGACTGATATTTAATGAGATAAATGAGTTTTAAATTAAAAGAACTCTCATCTAAGGCCGTATAATGAAATAAAAAACAAATTACTTCGTCTATAAGGGGCCTTGGACAGCAACAATCGAAAGCTATGAAAGATAACCTACAGAGAATGTTTCTGTGTTTGTATGAAGTAATATCGGAAGCTAAATTAACCGATTTGTATAATTAATTATTATTTCACCATTGGAAAGTGTAGTTTCTCTAGATGGACATAATGCTATAATGTTATTACAGTAACTTCTGATATAATGTAATGTAATGTAATATAATATAATATAATATAATATATATTCTTTCCTTCCCGTCCATCTCTACTCCTGTCCGTGTCCTATTCTTTCCTTCCCGTCCATCTCTACTCCTGTCCCTGTCCTATTCTTTCCTTCCCGTCCATCTCTACTCCTGTCCGTGTCCTATTCTTTCCTTCCCGTCCATCTCTACTCCTGTCCGTGTCCAATTCTTTCCTTCCCGTCCATCTCTACTCCTGTCCGTGTTCAATTCTTTCCTTCCCATCCATCTCTACTCCTGTCCCTGTCCTATTCTTTCCTTCCCGTCCATCTCTACTCCTGTCCCTGTCCTATTCTTTCCTTCCCGTCCATCTCTACTCCTGTCCGTGTCCTATTCTTTCCTTCCCGTCCATCTCTACTCCTGTCCCTGTCCTATTCTTTCCTTCCCGTCCATCTCTACTCCTGTCCGTGTCCTATTCTTTCCTTCCCGTCCATCTCTACTCCTGTCCCTGTCCTATTCTTTCCTTCCCGTCCATCTCTACTCCTGTCCCTGTCCTATTCTTTCCTTCCCGTCCATCTCTACTCCTGTCCGTTTCCTATTCTTTCCTTCCCGTCCATCTCTACTCCTGTCCCTGTCCTATTCTTTCCTTCCCGTCCATCTCTACTCCTGTCCGTGTCCTATTCTTTCCTTCCCGTCCATCTCTACTCCTGTCCCTGTCCTATTCTTTCCTTCCCGTCCATCTCTACTCCTGTCCGTGTCCTATTCTTTCCTTCCCGTCCATCTCTACTCCTGTCCGTGTCCAATTCTTTCCTTCCCGTTCATCTCTACTTTCCTGTCCGTGTCCTATTCTTTCCTTCCCGTCCATCTCTACTCCTGTCCGTGTTCAATTCTTTCCTTCCCATCCATCTCTACTCCTGTCCCTGTCCTATTCTTTCCTTCCCGTCCATCTCTACTCCTGTCCGTGTCCTATTCTTTCCTTCCCGTCCATCTCTACTCCTGTCCCTGTCCTATTCTTTCCTTCCCGTCCATCTCTACTCCTGTCCGTGTCCTATTCTTTCCTTCCTTCCCGTCCATCTCTACTCCTGTCCGTGTCCAATTCTTTCCTTCCCGTCCATCTCTACTCCTGTCCGTGTCCTATTCTTTCCTTCCCCATCTCTACTCCTGTCCATCTCTACTCCTGTCCGTGTTCAATTCTTTCCTTCCCATTCATCTCTACTCCTGTCCCTGTCCTATTCTTTCCTTCCCGTCCATCTCTACTCCTGTCCGTGTCCTATTCTTTCCTTCCCGTCCATCTCTACTCCTGTCCGTGTCCTATTCTTTCCTTCCCGTCCATCTCTACTCCTGTCCCTGTCCTATTCTTTCCTTCCCGTCCATCTCTACTCCTGTCCGTGTCCTATTCTTTCCTTCCCGTCCATCTCTACTCCTGTCCCTGTCCTATTCTTTCCTTCCCGTCCATCTCTACTCCTGTCCGTGTCCTATTCTTTCCTTCCCGTCCATCTCTACTCCTGTCCCTGTCCTATTCTTTCCTTCCCGCCCATCTCTACTCCTGTCCGTGTCCTATTCTTTCCTTCCCGTCCATCTCTACTCCTGTCCCTGTCCTATTCTTTCCTTCCCGTCCATCTCTACTCCTGTCCGTGTCCTATTCTTTTATTCCCGTCCATCTCTTTCTTATACCTGTCTTATTGTTTCCTTCCCGTGCATCTCTTCCTTCTCCCTGTCCTATTCTTTACTTCCCGTCCACTCTTGCCTCTCCCTATCCTATTCTTTCCTTTCTGACCATGTTTACCCTCTACCTGTCTCAGTCATTCCTTCCCGTCCATCTCTTCCCTGTCCCTGTCCTATTATTTTCTTCCCCTACATCTCTACTCCTGTCTCATCCTACTTTTTCCTTCTTGTCCATATCTGTTTTTCTCTTTCCCCCATTTTTTCTCTTTTTACTTTTATCTATTAGGTCTACTGTTATTCATTTGATAGTTCTTGTTTTTTTAATGGTGGAAGTAGGTCCAACCTTTGAAACATGGTGCGATCATTATAACTGTATAACAAGAGCTTCTTTTGATAAACCTCCTTCACATCTGTCAGACATGTAGTCTTCCATTATCTTGAAGAATCTTGTCACAGTAAGCGATATTAAAATTGTGTAGAAAAAAATGATCGGTGTCGTATTTCAGATGTAATGTGTTGTTTTTGTCGTGTTTTATCATGTCTCGCGGATGTTGATGGATGAATCACACAGATTGGTTTGAATATGAGCTCACGTATCCGGTAGCGTGGCCCATGTACTTTGCCCCCGGCCCGAGTACTTAACCGCCTTTTTCTTCTGTTCCAGGTGAGCACGCTGTCGTGTCCGTTGTTTTTGTAAGTACTACAGAGATACATGTTTCTGCCTTATGATCGCACACACTTCTTGTAATTATAAACAATACAACCATTGTAACATTAGGAAGCTTTTCAGCTGTATTTTTTGGGAATGATTAATAGGCCTAAATATTACATCTTTCGAAAATATTGGTCCATGGACGAACCGCCAGAGCGTCGGTTCTGTACGCTGCAGTCATATGTTTAAACTCTCCCAACTTAAAGTCAAATTTCTGTTTGACGAAATATGTTGGATTAGATTTTCTCCAGATACTTCCCGTTTTCCTTTTCTTAATCTTACCTTGCTTCATAACTAGGGCCCGGATTTTTATGTGGGTTATAACCAGGCTTCGAAACTTCGGACCCGATAGAGCAGTTCAGTGGGAAATCCGCATAACGGCGTACTAAGTATAGTGGTAAAGCGGACAGTGGGTGGGGGTACTGTAGAATGAATGCCAACAAATACGCAAAGGAAAACGCTCTGGATTTGAAGGTTCTGAGGAATAATTTGGTTTTCATACAAACCTATTTTAAAACTGTATCTGAAACTATTACACGGTTATAAAAGTCAGAGCAAGAGATGCTGGAAGCCCTCAAATTAATTGAGGAAATGACACAGAGAATTAATGAGACCCCAAGTACACCGGGTACTGAACGTGGAAAACAGAAGCGGAAATCAGTTTTATTAAAAATAACGGATATTTATTTATTTTTTCATTTATTTTATTATTTTGCTAATAATCGTATCATAAAATATAAAATATGCAGAGAAACTTTAGCTCGCCCCTGAAAGAGTAGAACTCGCGCTCAGGGGCGGATTCCTGAATTGAAATTAATAATTATACAATACAATTTGCAATTATAGTATATAAATTTAAATTTACGATTTTTCAATTTTTATAAAATCCATACATAACTTTTTTAATTTAATGCTGGAACTATTCGAATTGACAAGATTAGGATATTTAAATATAAATTTCTTATATATTCTTGGGCCTAAATTACTACTATGATTAAATACTGTAACAGTGTTGCATTTTGGTTCAAACAATCTTAAAGAATTCATACCTTTTGTTTCTTAACTATGAGTATACAATTCAAAATTATTTCGATTTATGAAACATTATGATATGATATGAAACATTATGTAATATGAACAGCAAATTAGTGGACAAGAGTCACCCGAGAATAAAAGACTGTCTCTTAGAGACTGCAATGATGTTAGGTTTCTTCGTTTTGCTCCTATCACGTCATGCGACGTAGAGCGTAGCTTTTTGCAGTACAAACTGTGTTTGGCAAATAACCGAAAAAGATTTACGTTCGAGACACTGAAAATGTATCTTGTAGTACATTGCAATTCGGTACTGTAACTGCACTTCCTAAAGATGACCAATAGGATAAATGAAGAAATTAAAATTGCTACATGTTTATTTCCACCATTAACACTGTGTATAATTAAACACAAATGCTTATAAAAGACAGGAGAATAAGTGCTTTTCACATTCTTTTGAAATTGTCATTGTGTAATGTATATTTACTTTCAGAATGTCCATATGTGTGTGTTTCCCCATACTACCGTACTCTATTCTAAATAGCAACGTTGTTTCTAAATAGCAACGTTGTTACATCAACAGATCTCTACCTTTCACTACCTGCAGCGAGTCAACAACTTATAGTACATGCACAGTAAACTTATTGTATCGGGTCCAAAGTCTCGAAGCCTGGTTATAACCAGGCTTCGAGACTTTGGACCCGATACAATAAGTTTACTGTGCATGCACTATAGGTTGTTGATCGCTGCAGGTAGGTAGAGATGTGTTGAGGTAACAACGTTGCTATTTAGAGTAGAGTACGGTAGTATGGGGAAACACACATAATATGTACATTCTGAAAGTAAATATACATTACACAATGACAATGTCAAAAGAATGTGAAAAGCATTTATTTTCTTGTCTTTTATAAGCATTTATGTTTAATTATACACAGTGTTAATGATAGAAATAAACATGTAGCAATTTTAATTTCTTCATTTATCCTATTGGTCGTCTTTAGGAAGTGCAGTTACAGTACCGAACTGCAATGTACTACAAGATACATTTTCAGTGTCTCAAACGTAAATCTTTTTCGGTTATCTGCCAAACACAGTTTGTACTGTGAAAAGCTGCGCTCTACGTCGCATGACGTGATAGGAGTAAAACGAAAAAAACCTAACATCATTGCAATCTCTAAGACACAGTCCTTTATTCTCGGGTGACTCTATGCCCACTAATTTGCTGTTTATGTTACACAATGTTCCATATCCGTTATTTTTACATAAAATTGATTTCCATTTCTGTTTTACACGTTCAGTAACCGGTGTACTTGGTGTCTCATTAATTCTCTGCGTCATTTTCTAAATTAATTTGAGGGCTTCCGGCATCTCTTGCTCTGATTTTTCTAACCGTGTAATGGTTTCAGACACTCTTTGAAAATGGGTTTGTATGAAAACCAAATTATTCGTCAGAACTTTCAAATCCAGAGCGTTTTCCTTTGCGTATTTGTTGGCATTCATTCTACAGTACCCCACCCACTGTACGCTTTATCACTATACTCACCACGCCGTTATGCGGATTTCCCACTGAACTGCTCTATTGGGTCCGAAGTCTCGAAGCCTGGTTATAACTAATGGGCGGATGTTGATAACCTAAAAATCTACTGAAAATGACTATTTAAATGCCCTTAAATTAAGGGAAAAACGACATACAATTAAAAGAAAATTACATTTAAATATTATTCACCGTACTCACAACACAACTTCTTAAAAATTAATCACCTTGTTTCAATGACTGCCCTTCAAATCTCGGAGAGAGGAGGCAACTTCCTGGAATTTGGCTAAGATAAAGGAAAAGAACATGCAACAAAATGAAGGTTTTAAGAGAAAACTATAAATTTTAATGAGGGTTTATAATGTGTTTCAATCAGGGGTGGTCCATGTCAGTGCCTTCATTCTCCGTCTCCTCCTTCCACGCTTCACTTTTGTTACCAGATCTTGCAGATGAGAGAGTGTGATTGACAAAACGAATTGTGTGCGCAGCGTGTATTCTTGCAATCTTTGTGTTAAAATGCTGTCTACTACAGTAGACATCCCTTCCGAACCATTTCGACGACACAACGTCCTGTCCAGGACATGGTGAAAGTTTCCCCCTTCCAAACATAAATTCTAAAGACATCTTCGTACCGACAAAAGAACAGTAGCGGTCAACTCACTTAAACTAAGCTGCTGTCAAGCATTTTATATTACTTCCGTTGTGTGAAGTGAAGCCTTCAGTGGAATGAGGGATGGACTTTAGAGTCTGTTCCAAACTATAAAACTCAAACTTCTCTGTTATTCACTTATTCAGTAGATAATTACTACTGACCTATTTGGTTAGAAAATGATTTAAAATACCTATCTGTAAAGAAGAAAGTAAAATGCATTCTAAAATGATGTAAAAGTTCTTCAAAGTATTAAAAATGATCAAAAAATGCCGAAAAAAATATAAAAATGACCTATTAGTTCAAAAACGTTAAAAAATGCAAAAAATGCAATATAAGAAATTAGTTTGTTACGTTGATATTAACATAGAAAGGATTTCTATATTACTAGGCATCGTCCTAATGTGAAAAATAAGATGATGACTTTTCATCAACATCCGTCACTAGTAATAACGTGACTTCTTTGCAGTCGCTAGATGTCAGGATAGTGAAATTGATCAAAGTTGTCTTGATAGTTCATTAGGCTGATCAATCTGTTATATGTGATCAACGGTCAAGGTTAATGTCATTGCCTAAACTCAGATAAATTATTCATACTGATGTTTTACACTTAGGCCTACATGTTAGATGTGAATTCTCCGTCTAAGTTTATTATGAATTGTAGTCAGTCTTCAAATAAACTCTAAATCCCGCTCAAAAATGTTAGTAATAATTAAAGATCGACCTGGTAAATTAATTTGTGCTATACTGAGGATAACGTAAGAGTAATTCCTAAAAGACTAATTTGGCCGTCTCTTCAGTGTTGCCAACTAATACTAGATATCACCAAAAGTGGATAAAATTACACAATGCCATGTACTGTACTATAATAATAATAATAATAATAATAATAATAATAATAATAATAATAATAATAATAATATTAACAATAACAATGTCTTGCTTATTTACCACATCTCATCTTTATGATGGGGAGGTGTTTTTTAAAAGATTCAATAATTTGTGAAAGAGAATATTTTTCTTCTGGACCTCTCGCACATTATGTTAGTAGTTAGTAGATTAGTGTATGATCTGATGTTAAAATGTATTTTGTCTGACAACATGAAATTCATTGCTTTGATTAAACAGTTTACGATTCACGAGACCTAACCTAAAAATGTATTTTGTTTGATCACGTGAAATGATTAGTATGAATTCCGAAAACGAATGCCACTTTGAAATGTTTGCTTTAGAATATTTACTCCATTATTGTAATGAAAGTCTAAACACGAAAGCAATTAATTAAAATGTGAAATGGTATTTCTATCGATTACCCAAGGGCATGCATCACACGAAATATGTTATATTTATTTACACTTAGCCTACCTGACTCTAATCTTGAAATTGTAACCACAACACAAAGCAACACATACAGTAACTATTATGTATTAATATTAATACTGATGTTAATTAATTATTAATATGTTCGGATTTCACTAGCTTCCAGTAATGGGCTCAGAAATCTAGAACAATTTGAATTTTCAGAATTTAAACTACCAACAACTTGTGTCACTGCTGCCAACATGACAGATATAAAATCACTACCAGTTGTAGTATTTCTCAGTACCGAAATTCGAAGCGAAGTTGGCAAAAGAAAATTCAACCTGCAAACTAGAAAATCACCATAATCCACTAGCTTATGTAGTAATGGGGGAAAAATGATTAGGTTTTATTCTTAGGGTATTAAGTACGCTGACCCGGACTATTCTTCCTCTCGTTGCCGGACACCAAGTCTTGACTTTGTTGGTAACATGACTGGAATTTAACAGCAGTAGCAGTAGTAAAGGGCATTTGCTTCGGGGGGTTTAAACTGCTCTCATGGCAGGCAACTCATTAGAACATTAATCTGCCTTTTGTTGCTGGCGTATTTTTGTGCCCGTGGAGGGATATTAACTTGATGGCACATTACAAATTGCGAGATGGCAGGGATTGGTAAGGGCTTGCGTCGGCCCTCGGGCCACTGCGTAATGATGGTGGAAAAAAAAAGAAGCTCGCTGAATGGCCTACGTGACTGACCATAGGGTGAAATGTAATCACCTCGTCTGTCCTTGGCTAGCGCTGGTTCCTGAGGTTCGTGGCCGAACAGTTCAGGCAACGAGTCCCTATTAAAGTATAACACACGAAACATTTTTACAGCAAATAGTACAGTATTAATACAGTAGTAGCAAAATAATAATAAATAATAATAATAATAAGTAGTATCAAAAATAATAATAATAATAATAATAATAATAATAATAATAATAATAATAATAATAAATAATAATACAGTAGTATCAGAAAATCATAATAATAATAATAATAATAATAATAATAATAATAATAATAATAATAATAATAGTAATAATAATAAATAATAATACAGTAGTATCAGAAAATAATAATAATAATAATAAATAATAATAAATAATACAGTAGTATCAAAAAATAATAATAATAGTAATAATACTAATAAATAATAATACAGTAGTATCAGAAAATAATAATAATAATAATAATAATAATAATAATAATAATAATAATAATAATAATAATAAATAATACAGTAGTATCAGAAAATAATAATTTATTTATTTATTTATTTAGAATATTAACGTAAAAACAACAGCACAAGGCCAATACAGTTTAGCACAATACAAAACAGAACAAAACAACAAATGATGATGAGAATGAATGATAGAAAATGGCAATGAGATGAAATACAAACAATATAATAGTCTACATCAATAATTGATAAAATAATAATTACAAAATTATAAAATTAACAATGAGATAACTGGAATAATGGAATAGTCTACATTAATCAATTGACCAAATGCAAGAAAAATGGACAAATAATTATAAAATTAGATCAGTGAGTTAAAAACTCAAAGATATACTACACATTAAATGGATCCAATATCACAGAACTGCACGCATTGTATTCTTCACCTGACATAATTAGGAACATAAAATCGAGACGTTTGAGATGGGCAGGGCATATATGTAATCCAGAAATGCAATATGTTATTGGGGACCGGAGGAAAAAGACCTTTAGGGAGGCCGAGACGTAGATGGGAGGATAATTTAAAATGGATTTGAGGGAGGTGGGGTATGATGATAGAGACTGGATTAATCTTGCACAGGATAGGGACCGCTGGCGGGCTTATGTGAGGGCGGCAATGAACCTTCGGGTTTTAAAAGCCATTTGTATAAGTAATAATAATAATAATAATAATAATAATAATAATAATAATAGTAATAATACAGTAGTATCAGAAAATAATGGACATCGAAAAATTTTGTCCAATATTCTTTTGGGAAGATTAACTCCATATGTAGATGAAATTATTGGGGATCATCAGTGTGGTTTTAGGCGTAATAGGTCGACTATTGATCAGATATTTCTTATTGGACAGATAATGGAGAAAAAATGGGAGTATAAGGGTACAGTGCATCAGTTATTCATAGATTTCAAAAAGGCATATGACTCGGTTAAGAGAGAAGTTTTATATGATATTCTTATTGAATTTGGATTCTCAAGAAACTAATTCGATTAATTACAATGTGTCTCAGTGAAACGTACAGCAGAGTCCGTATAGGTCAATTTTTGTCAGATGCGTTTCCAATTCACTGTGGGCTAAAGCAAGGAGATGCACTATCACCTTTACTTTTTAACTTCGCTCTAGAGTATGCCATTAGGATAACAGAGAGGGGGTGGAATTGAACGGGTTACATCAGCTGCTTGTCTATGCGGATGACGTGAATATGTTAGGAGAAAATCCACAAACGATTAGGGAAAATACGGGAATTTTACTTGAAGCAAGTAAAGAAATAGGTTTGGAAGTAAATCCCGAAAAGACAAAGTATATGATTATGTCTCGTGACCAGAATATTGTACGAAATGGAAATATAAAAATTGGAAATTTACCCTTTGAAGAGGTTGAAAAATTCAAATACCTCGGAGGAACAGTAACAAATATAAATGGTACTCGGGAGGAAATTAAACACAGAATAAATATGGGAAATGCCTGTTATTATTCGGTTGAGAAGCTTTTATCATCCAGTCTGCCGTCAAAAAATCTGACAGAATTTATAAAACAGTTATATTACCGGTTGTTCTTTATGGTTGTGAAACTTGGACTCTCACTTTGAGAGAGGAACGTAGGTTAAGGGTGTTTGAGAATAAGGTGGTTAGGAAAATATTTGGGGCTAAGAGGGATGAAGTTACAGGAGAATGGAGAAAGTTACATAACACAGAACTGCACGCATTGTATTCTTCACCTGACATAATTAGGAACATTAAATCCAGACGTTTGAGATGGGCAGGGCATGTAGCACGTATGGGCGAATCCAGAAATGCATATAGAGTTTTAGTTGGGAGGCCGAAGGGAAAAATACCTTTAGGGAGGCCGAGACGTAGATGGGAAGATAATATTAAAATGGATTTGAGGGAGGTGGGATATGATGATAGAAACTGGATTAATCTTGCTCAGGATAGGGACCGATGGCGGGCTTATGTGAGGGCGGCAATGAACCTTAAAAGTCAGTAAGTAAGTAATAATAATCCATCATCATCATCATCATCATCATCATCATCATCATCATCATCATCATCACAGACTGTATCTTGTAGGCAGTCCCATCCTTTTCAGGTCCTTTATCGTCCTTTTTCACTTTCCACATCTTCCTGCTTATTCTCAGTCTCTTCCTTCAAGGTGAGTCTAGCATCTGTGCTTAATAATTTTTCTACTTAGTCACAGCGTTATTCACATTACAGTAAAATAGTGTAAACAATGCGTAATTAACGTAATAAATGTAAAGTACGTAAAAAACCTCCAAGAACTTTTATTTTTACTCTTCCTTTGTTCAGTTTGTGATAAAAATTTACCGTTTGAATTGCCAACAAACCTAGTTTATAACTCGAGGCCATCAATTAATGTTTAAAAAATGGAGACATTAAGACGATTTTGCGGTACATACCAAATGAAGTGAAAGGTTTCTACACAGAACTGTACACATGACCTACTACCAACAAAAATAGTAATGACAGTGGAAGCGAAGACTGAAAAAATAAATTTATTAATTTCTGACATACAAAAAGTCTATTCAGCCATACTTCCCAACTCTTTGATGATTAGACATTTATCACATAAAATTTGAAAAATTATTACATTTAATTGATTATTATGTTCAGATTATAACAATTGCCTTAAACTGTTATAATACAAAAAGGTCTTTATCACTAGAATAGTTTATTTTTAAAATCGCACAAGTGACAAAAACAAAACTTTCGGGAAATCAATAAAAACTGTCTAGTTTAATTAATTTTATTTTAATTGTCAAGATGTATTTAACAAGTGATATTAGTTGCTAAATGTTAGATTTATTCACTATTAGTTGCGTTTTATAATATATATGAATGGTGAATTTGCAAAACGATTTAAGTCCACATTTTGGGGTTTTGAGTTGAGAGCATGATTATGTTACTGTGTGCAAGGGTCATCGTTTAGTAGCAGAATGACTTTAATCCACGCCTTTTGTATAGTTTTTCTTAGCAGGGTTTGTAAAAAACGACTTTAATCCTGGATTTAAGTTGTTTTGCCTGTCAAGTACTGAAGAATCTTACATAATATGTAATTTTAATCATATAAGCAGCTGACAAAATTTTTTTGTCTGTTGTCATTGGTAATTCTTTAGTTGAGAAAATTTATTACGTTTGAAGAACAGAGCATGGAAATGAAAAGCAATATGCTCAGTAATTGTGCTGAACTTGTAGCTGAAGTAAAAAGTATTGCAAAATGGAGCCAAGTTAAGCATCGAGAGAGAGGATTTTCTTGCTAGCCTTTGTGTATGAATTAATCAACCTATATTATATTTGTATTCTATAATTTTGAAATATATAATTAGTTTTAATTTAATTTCTTCCTGTAACCACTACAGGTTGCCATCGACAAAGAGTACCATGATACAATAGAGTAAAAGCCTTGAGGCTTAGTGATAAATTGTTGTTAGAGTGAAAAATAAACAATTTGAATTATATTGAAACACATGATGTTAAACGAAGTAACGTCAAGGAGATGCGAATTAGTCATGGTCCATATGTATGATGCCTGAAAATAGCTATTGAGCCTTTGAGTGCTGCAATTGTTAGATCTTTTAAAATACTTTTATGCAGGCCAAAAGATTTACAGAAGTCGACTAGGAACCGGGGTATGGTCCCACGGGCTCCTATCATTAGTCCCGTAATGACGATGGATTCCAGATGGTATTTGTCCTTATAAAAACTGATGGAAGGTTCATATATATTCCTTTTTTCCTCGTGTACTTCTTCTGGCTGGTGTTCGTGCGATTCGAATCTCACAGTAGGGTCTATGATGTAACCTTCAAGAGAGGGAGGTTTAAATGCAATGATGTCAATTCTTCGATTACTGCCCTCACTGGATATGCCGTGTACTTCTTCATATACTGAATAACCTTTGTTCCTTAAGGTAGTTGTCCTACTTTTCACGTACGATATTATTCTTCTCTAGTGTTAATATTATATTATATAATTCCATTGCCGCTGTAATTTAAATTTTAGTTCCTATTTTATTTTACTTATTTATTTTTATTATTTTTTTTCTATATTTCTCTTATACAGTATTAATATAGTGTTATACAGTATAATTTCTGTAACTGTAATTTTAATTCTATATCCTATTTTATTTTATTTTACATTCTCTTATAGGCCTATTAATATTATATCTGAACTGCGACCGAACACTAGCGCTGCTCATTCGGTCTCAAATTTTGTTAATACTACTGTATCTCCTGTTTTATATTGTTTGTATTATTTTATTTCTATTTCTCTTGTTTGTTTGTAATTATATTCTTTATTCTGTATATTTAGTGAAATGTCCTTTTGTGTCTACCATGAGGGATAGGCCAAGAAAAGTCTTTATGAAGTATGTAATTTTCTCCTGCACAGTACTTCAATAACTGTGTCCCTTCCAGTATATTAAAAACTGCGTTTGTTTTGCAGACAGTTGCCCGGGACAAAATAAGAACAACACACTAATCAATTCTTAATGGTAATAAGTGCTCAGAAACATTTCTTCAACATCATACTTTTCTCCATCAGAGGTCTGTGCTCTTGTGATTGTTCAAAATAATGTTGTTCAACAATTGCAATAAGGTTATTTTATGATTTTGGTACAAATACATTTAGTTAAAGATGTTTATGTGTCAGTAACCTAATAATTATGATGCAGGATTGAAGTTAATTTGCAGAACAACTTGAGTCCTGAAGATAATTAAATTTTTACGACCTGAAGAAGAGTACAAAAGTATGAATTTTTATACTAAAACTATTTCTCTTACATATCTCTCACATATAAAATATTATATTGGGTGAATTTTCAGTTTGGTATTGCCAGTATAGGGAATTAAGAACAAACACTGAAAATACCTTAGTTTTGTAGTGTGGAGTAGTAGAAACTCGATGTGATCACTGGGAGAGCTGTGGTCCCACCCCACCCAAAATAGGTTCCTTACCTCTAAATAGGTTCCGAGAGGGAAGTTGGAGGCAGTTCTGTAGTGAAAGGAGGCGGTAACGGAAAAGTACAGTCTGATATGACAGCAAAGTTTTCCTACTGCGCTTCAGTTCAGAAACAATTTAAGATGCTTTGAAATAGACTGCGGCTTCTGCTTGACAGTGAGGTTTGGCGTTCTGATTGGCAACGTGGGCGTAGGAGAGAGAGTTGCATGAGGGGGAGACAGCGTAACTGTTGCCTTTATCTGAAGACAAGGACAAAAAAATACTGCGCTCCGTAGTGTATTTTAAACGATGTGCACACGTTGAAATCTGAGCGTCAAGTGACCTATGTGGCAACTCTATTTTGCCTCTACATTCCTCTACATTCCATCCCGTTATCCCCACTCGCAGACTTGACTTGGACAAGCTGTAGTTATACCTAGGAAAATTGTCGTACTTGAAGGAAGAAGGCGGCCATAATTGTGACGTTATTTGAAAGTGGGAGAATGATTGCCTAACCATTCAATTATCTTAACACCTAACAAAACCTAACCTAACCTAACGTGCTACACACCTATTGTAACATTCCTAACGTTTAGCACACCTGTTGTAACATTCCTCACAGTTTCATTTCGTTTGCCGATATTGGCATCCCTGCTACACCTGTACAATATCGTCTGCTGGAATTCTGAGTCATCTAGTGGAAGTGAAGTGAACCTGCGACTCTGTTAATTACGTTTGCGTAGTTGTTTCTGTATTATCTGCAAGAATTATTTTGTCATTGTAGTGATAATTGCATTTATATTGTACAATAAAAATTGAAATGTGTCGTGGATGAGATAAAAGTGTTCTAAATTGATTTCCAGCGCCACAATCCCAGTGATAAACGTGTGAATATTCGTTAGAAGTCCATTGGAAGTGGCCGTACGAAACTAAAACTTGACCTTATATTGTAACAATATATGGTTCAGCGAGGCTAGAAACAGTTTTCTTTAATTTTCTCAAAACTACTTCTAGGGACTTAAGTCGTTTTGCAAATTCACCATTCATATAAAGTCTCCCAAAAAAAATAGTAATAATAATAATAATAATAATAATAATTATTATTATTATTATTATTATATTATTACATAATTGGGTTGAGAGTTTTCGGGTTTATGCCGCGTTGCCGCGGAAGTCTACGCCGTTTAACCTACATCACTCCTGTCAACACCAGGAATGCAACCGAATCAGCGAAATTATAATTCCAAGAAATGAAATCAATCTCCCAGTTTTTGTCACCGCTGAAAGGCCCTCTCCTAGCGGCGATTTGAATCAGATCTATGGCCCCGATATGGGATTTATTACGTGGCTATTAAACCGTCCGTCTGTCTATCAACCCGCCCCTCGTCTTAGGTTCATGATGCAACTTTCTTGTCTCAATTTTTTACGGTTTCGTTCGGTTTGGGTCTCCACCCGTCCCGTCTGGCGGGCGTCGTATTGCCAACTGTGTCGTTTGACAAATTTTCCCACTTTGATTTATTGTGCCGTATTTAGGTTCTTCGTCCGTCGGAGGCGACGAATTCGTGGCGACTGCCGTTTCGACAGTTGAAATATTACACTCATAATTGTTAAGACCTGTTATGCAAATAAAATAATAAATCTTTTAATTCTTTATTTGTTATTGGAGGAATATCTACTAGTGTTTCGCTATTAATGTTACGACAAATGTAAATGTTACCAGGGAAGTCCTCCTTATAAGGCGTAGTTATAAAATGGGTAACATTTGCACAAAAAGCAGTCCGTATAAGACGGTGAACTTAACGTCAAATAAATACAGAGCTGCCGTGACATAAAACTGGAAAGTGTTTGGGTTGTGCTGAAAAGGCGGAATATGTGAAGAAAGTTGTAAATACTTCAAAGGCACTAAACATTCCAATCTCTCTTAACTGCGGTTTAATCTCGCTCAGTATTGTAAATCAGTGATACAGGGTGTTTCGTTGTTATGTTACTAACATTACATTTGAGACACACAAGTCTCCATGCCACTTTTCTCTTGCTAACTGTTGCAGCACGCGCTACGAGCGTACTAAGCTAGCCCCGGCTATCCACTGGTTACTAGTACAGAATATCCTATCGCTAACACTGGTTTATGAATACGAAAAACAAAACTCCTAAGGGCGGATAATCCACCCTTAGGAGTTTACAGGAGTTAAAAACTTTAAAGAAAAGTATATGTTTTGAAAGCATAGGAAAGAAGTTAAAAACTTCTGTATGTATGTATGTATGTATGTATGTATGTATGTATGTATGTATGTACGTACGTACGTGTATGTATGTATGTATGTATGTATGTATGTATGTATGTATGTATGTATGTATGTATGTATGTATGTATGTATTATTAACACTACAATTGTATGTATGAATTTATTTATTTATTAACACTACAATTGGTATACACCCGGTGGTAGTGATATATAATATACAATAATTACAATTACGTGAAATAAAATAAAATAAACGTAAATCTATAAATAGTAGATGCAATAAACCTAGGACTATAAATAAAAACTATTCTATAATAACGCCTACGATAAGCAAAAGTAACTCTAACTTATAAGTACTTTTATTTCACCCAACTATTACCAATTTAAGTAATTACATATCACCTTAATTAATTACATACCAACTTAATTACATATCATAATTAATTACATATCACCTTAATTTATTTACATACCAACTAAATTACATATCATCTTAATTAATTACATATCAACTTAATTAATTATATATCAACTCAATTAATTACATGACACAACTTAAATAATTACGCTGCACCTCCAATTAAATTTTCAGTCTAATCATCTCAATCTTTCCTTAAATGTATTGATTTTAAGAGGACCACCCTGAAAGATTGCCGCAGGTAAGCTGTTCCAGTCTACTATTGTGCGGTTAACAAAAGAAAATTTTGCGACGTCCGTTCTTTGTCTTCTACATTTAAACTTCCTAATATGATCAGCCCTTCCTAAGTTGATCAGCCCTTCTATTAGCGTTACTTAAATTAATACACCTAAATCAATAATAAAAATAACAATAATTTTAATTTTAGTAAATATTTCATTTTAAGTGGAATTTATGTACAAAGAACTGGTCCTGTACCTCTGGCTGATATGTACATCTATTGTCAGGCAGTACACCTCACTGGACGATATGTATCAGAGGAAGAACAATTGTTTGTACGCATCTGAAGTCTGATTGGTGTAATATATAACTATACTTATTTTTTTTTTGAAAGATGGGACATGACAGGAGCGTTGCGATCGGAAAAAGAACTGAATGTCACATAGCGTGGTAGGCCTGTTGCTATGGTAACAACGGTTGAGTTGCCAAACTTACAGTTCGCACGTGGCGAGTGCTTAATAGCTCTCTTGGCGACATTTATTGTGCACACAATGTTAGCATTGGTACGTTTCCTCTTTGATTCTTTGTCGATTTCTGTTTTCTTGCTTTCGTGTCAATTGTCAATGAATGTTTTAACGTCAGCCATCTTAACGACAATTGCTAGCTTCCATCAGCTGGCAGCGTGGTAGTCCATATTGGCAACATGGCACTGTAGTTCCAAGCTCGGCCGCTTAACTGTCATGTCCCATCTTTCAAAAAAACAAGTATAGTTAGCGATGTATGCAATGGAGGGGGAAAGGAACTGACCACCCTACCCCATTATCTCCTGGGTTAGTTTCCTCATAAATGGTGCCTTGTTGGTGTCACTTATGAGGTTCATTTTTATCCTCTGGTTGAGGTTCTGGCTGATATGTACATCTATTATCAGGCACATCTCACTCGACGATATGTGTCAGAGGAAGAACAATATTGTTTGTATACATCTGAAGTCTGATTAGTGTAATATGTATCTAGTCGGCGATGGTTGCAATGGAGAGGGAAAGGAAGTGGCCACCTTACTCCATTATGTCCTGGCCTAGTTGCCTCATAAGTAGAGCTCGGAATTTTAGGTGCTAAAAGTTAATATTGTTCCTCAGTATAGTTTATAAAATAGAAGCCATGCCCCCACTTCCTTGACACGTCATTCTTGTCATTCAGTATTTTCCTTTTGGTACCGTTAAAGGTCTCTAATCCTCTTAACTACCACTTACAAATTAATGCACGGTTTACAAGATTCAAGTCATAATAGACTCTGTTGTCTATTATTAAGTTACATATCGGACTCCTGTGAACTAGGCTTAAAACCTTCCTCACGGGCACCACATCTATTCATCTACATTCATGCCTGTGTGCACCATTCTCGATTAAAATTTGACGATGGTTAAGTCGGCACTTGACCATCTTCAACGCCAATTTGCGGAGTATCAATCTCGATCAAAGTTAAACAAGCGAGTTGATGATGATCAAATTTTATCACAGGTGTGGAACCGATTATCTTGAATTGAACATGGTCAAGTCGAGAAAACCAAAATGGCGGCACGATTTGACGTACTTGATGGAATTGAAGATGAAATGATGTACCGGTATCTTGAACACGCAAATCATTGCGGAAATAACAGAATTGGTGTTATTGTAGAAAGAGTAAGTTTGTAGATGAATAATAATTTTTTTTTTTCAAAATAGACTAATGTGTTATATATGTTTCTGCTTTGGAAGATCGGGACTTTACTTGAGGACAAAATATTATTTAGGCCTAACTGTCCAATTTTGTTAACATAGTAATAAAGTAGTTATTCTATGCCAATAATATAGTAAAACTAAATGACCATTTTGTAGAATGCGAGATTATCACTTATTAGCTATAGATTTGCCGTTTGAAACTATTAGGACCTACATGACGTTTTTGACAATTAGGCTATTTACGAATTAAGAGAAATTACACGGATACCTTCCTTTCCCTCTTACTGCAAAATTCCAACCTTGTGAACACAAAATAAATGGATAAAATTCAGAACAAGGATACTTTCCTTTCCTCTTACTCCAAAATTCCAACCTTGTGCACACAAAATAAATTGGCACTAAAAACTTCCTTTTCGTATGCATGACGATGCGTATTCGACATACACAGACGAATTGCTTTTTTTTTTTTTTTTAATAATTGTTAGCGAGGTATCCGTATACTGAAATTTTCCCGAATAAATTATTGGCACTGAAATGTGTCTTTTCGTAAGCAAGAAGATGAGCATTCGACAAACACATACAAATCTGCTCTTTTTAGTAGCCTATTTCAAGATAATTGTCAGTGAGGTATCCGTATACTGAAATTTTCCCAATTATTATCAATAATATGAAATAACCACTGTATAAATTACGTTACAAATTATGTGGAATTATGTAAACACGTATAACTCATGTTGAATTGTGAGGTTAAATCCAACCAGGTAGCCTGCTTTTCTCTTAGAGAACTTCCGTCAGTACTTTTATTCTCTAATATGGATACAGAATTGCTGAGGAGATCTGAAAGAATTCCCACTTCGAACTGTGAGAAGTTGGGTGCTCTTTTTTTTTTTTCTTCCATGATTATTGAAACTTGTTATTTGAAAACTGCGAGGATGTTTGAAGCAGTCCGACAAACAAAAGCGAAGCGATAATTGACAGTGTGTGTTCGTCCGCTGTTTTATACGCGGTAACCTAGCGCTCAGATGATTCTTCTCAAGTGAGCGTAGCGTCAGCTGACGGTACTGAGTTGATCGAGGGAAAATGTCGGTGCACCGCATCTGTAACTTGATCATTGTCAAGAATTAACCATGTTTCCGTGATTGGTGATAAGCGGGCTAGATGATCGAGAATGGTGCACACGGCCATCAGTGTCATTCTTAACTTTTAGCACCTAAAATTCCGAGTTCTGTCATAAGTGGTATCATAACCGTAACCAATACGGCGTGCCCCCGTTGTGAACAGACACGAATCAAATTTCTTTTTTCCTAGAAATGCCAAATAACGCAAACCCCTCTCCCCTCTGAATACAAAGTATGCGTATCATCTTGTCAGCTAATACTGTGTAACTGTCATATTCCGAAGTAAGCGACACGACCGAAAACAGCTATTTATAACACACTGTTAGCTTAACCTTCCGTTCTTGAGGTCCCTCTTACGACGTGACTGACTGTAGGATAGAGATTCGCACTGTCGTGGCAAGGAAGAAATATGCCTTCCTCTCAAATCTGTGAAAAGAAAGCCAATATTTCTCTCTAACGCACATTTCCTCCTCGAAATGGTGTTTTCTTTTAACTGTTTGCAGTCCCACCTCCGACTTCAGTTTTCTCTCTGAGATGCAAAGTGTCTCCTGTGAGAAATTGTCAAAAACAACATTTGGAGCACGCGCCGCCTTTCACAGCCGAGGGCTGCAATTCTATTTTCAGAAAAGCCTGCTTCGAATCGCTATACAGAATTCCTGTGTAGAGGTCACGTGTCGTATCTCTCTCAGAAAGATATTGTAACATTCGCAGAGGGGCGAAGGAAAATGACTATACATGGTGTCTCTGAGATTAGTAGTAGTAGTATTCTTACCAATTTTGTGCTTTTCAGTGGTTCAAATAGATAGAATGTATAAATAATAAGTAGTTTTATATCTCTCCTGAAAATTTTGAAAAAATCATTTGTGCGAGATCGTGCGTATTTGCTTGTTTTCCGCACAGAACCAATACGCGGTGAATGTGAAATACCACATTCAGTATTCCCAACGTAACACACATAACAATTTCCCTCTTCTTACCGCTCAAGCGCGACATTCATTTTACTGCTTTAGGCTTTTAACATATTATTTTTAGAGACGTTTAACATAGTAATAATTATAAATTGGAAACTTACCACTGCAATTTCACCTAAATTGCAATGTTAATTATTATTTTTAAATATTTGCAAAAATTAAGTAAAGTCTACTACTCCACGAAACTTATTGCATTCCTGATACAAGTAACATTAAGGAATCCCTGAAAATATCAACAAGATTCCAGATGCGGATGTTATTAGTGCAATATGTTATATAAATAATATTGTTAAAATATTAAAATGAAAAATAAATCATTACATAACCTTACCGTTTGTTTTAAGTTCGCATTTATAGACTGGGGGAAGAAAGACAGACGTATATCACGGCCTGTTTTCTGTGTTAGAGAAAACATTTTATAGCAACAATGTTGAAGAAATATATTTTGGTTCTCCGAAGTTGCCGTCATTAAACAGAAACCAACATGGAGATTTCATTGCAACTAATTAGAAATTCGTCTTTCAGGTATGTAGGCCCTAATAGACGATCTTCGCACAAAATAATGTACGATACACGAGCGGTATGTTTGTTTTCATGTTCTCGGAAATTAAAAAAGCTCAACTACGTTTCGCTTTTTCAATCTTTTCCTCGACCATGAAAACGTCAACATACCGCTCTTGTAACGTATATTACTATTATGTACGTGATATTAGATCTAGGCCATCGATGTAATTATGTTTTTGCTGTGCAAATCTTCTACTCGACGACAAAATTTTAGTTAACTGTCCATTTTGTGAACATAATATCTAATGTAGTTAATATAAATAATAGTGTAGTTGAACTAAATTACATATTTTTTTTGTAAATACGAGGTATCACTTGTTAGCAATCGATATGTTAAGGACCCTGATAGTAATGTAGGCTACTCGTTCAAGTTGTTGAGTTTATCGAATATCATGTGAGCATTTCCATAGCAACGTCAATGTAATATCCCTTCCACAATGCCTCTCTTTTTCCTCTACTGTAGGTCGAATTTAGACGTTATACTTGGTTACACAAAAAAATCGATAGGATAAATTTCGAATTCATGGCCATTGGGTACTTTTTACTTAAACCTATTATATTTTTTTTACCAAAATTATTATTAGACATCGAATTTTTATGCACTAAAATATCTAAAATATGCATGCATTTATGCTGTCAAAACCTTAAAAATATGGTCTATAATTTAGAAAATATGCACTAAAAATTTTAATTGTAGGCTTATGCATTTTGGTACTTAAAATGTACAATCTTCCTTAGACATCATTGCGGTCGTTGTAATTTGATTTGCAGTATACAACGATTATTTTTTCCAAATGCTCAAAGTAGGTTTATAACGTATATTACTTAACACAAGTTTGTATGCTGAGAAGGACCTTTCAATGTCTACAGATGTTATTGAGCAAAATTTGAAAGAACTTACTACCTCTGGGGAAATTTCTTCTGGAAGCACTATGTTTTCAGCTTGAAGATATTTACCCACAGAACAGAAACCTTTAATGTCAGGATTTCTCTCTAAAACACTGTACAATTTACCAATTAATTTTTCTGCTTACTTTAAAGGAACACTCTGAAATTTACTCTGAACCTCCTTGAGGGTTGATAAAGTTTCATGTAAAGACAAACCACATTTTTTGTGGCTTCAGCTATAATTTTGAAATGTGCCTTGATTACAGCCAAGTCCCTTTGCAATAGTCACTATTAAAATATTCTGTGAACGTTGAATTGACAAAGCTTCAGTTGCATTTAGCGCACCAACGAATTCTTTAACTGCATTGAAATTATTTGAATAGAGAGAGCAGCTTCAATCCACGTACCCCAACAGGTAAATATTGGCTGTGGGGGCAATGGGAGGTCTGAAAATTGTTTTTCGTGAGCATGAACTCTGGAAGAGGCTGTAATAAAATCTTCTTGGTGCTGGATATCAAAGTGTTCACGTCAGGAAAATTTTCCGTTATGACTTCCGCTACTGTATGAAATCCATGCACAATACACCTAACATGAATGAGTTTGGAAAAAAAATACTTTCAAAGCTGAAGCAATAACATCAGTAGGCCTACTGATTTGGCAGTAGTGCTCGGAGAGGCTCCTTACGGGTGTCTCTATAGTAAGGACTTTATTACCTTGTCACTAATGTGTTTAAATATTAATTTTAAAATTAAAAATATATGTATTATATGCTATATATATGGAAAAATGATGAAATATGCAGCAACGTCGGAAATATTCAATTGTATCCACTATAAAACTTCACATACAAAAACAGAAGAGCATGAAACATACTGCAAAAATTAATTCCATATCACAAGTAAGAATTGAAGTATATTTGAAGAATGCCCCAAAGCGAACTCCTGGATCTCCTCTAAAAAGTGTCTTTCGTCCTCGGAATATATCAATGCCATCAAGATGTCTTGCAACGTCATCGCAGTGAGATCTGTCCTTGGCAGAACCTTCAGTACTACTCGTTGTCGCCATCCCGGCTGCAGCGAGACTGAAACACTTGGCCACGTACTGGGGTTCTGTAAGAAGGGAGAGCTACTGCGTAACAACAGACACCATCGTGCCCGTACAGCAGTTGCCAACCTAATTAGAACAGAGGATGGGAAGTACATGAGGAGATTCATTGTGTGTCTGAAGATGATTCTCGTAGACGGGTGGATATAATTGCCATCAATAGAAGAACCCAGAAAGCGATGGTCTTAGATCCTACGATTTGCTTTGAACGAGACACGAATCAAGCACTGCAGATAAATGATGACAAGCGAGCTAAATATGTACCTTGTCTTCCATACCTCAGTGAAAAATATGGCATTTCGCTTTACAAGTGGGATGTTACAGGGTTACTATTTAGAGCGAGGGGTTGTTTACCAAAATTTACATATACATAATATCCTTAAATCCTTTAAAATTCCCTTTTATGAGGTTCAGAAGATTGTAATGGAAATTCTGAAGGCCTCTCTTCAAATTCTACACTATCATCTATATGTTAACACGTAAATTATTGTTTTAATGTACAAATAGAATCATTATTTTGTTCGTTTCATTTCCCTTTATCTTTTATGTTTGTTAATTCCGGATTCCAGTGGTCAACCTCACTTGAGGACGGAGGATTTGAAATAAACCTTAGTAGCAAACTAAATATGCATTTGCATATAAATCCGATGTCTAATTATTATGTTTTATGTGCATCATTTCTTGATAGATTAAAAAATAATGTACTTGTAGATCCTGAATATAAACAAAATGCATTCATCAGGATAAATCGCTGTAGGCGAAAGACCATTTTTGGTCTCAATGATGCTGAAAACGGATATAGCCGCGAAAATCTCGTGAAATTGTGTCTTTGCAGCATCACAACACATTTTTTTCTGTTCTTCGAGTGTTGAGAAAGCAACAGTATACTGAATACTCTTCATTGTTAAGCGCTACCCGTGTTGATTATGATTGATGAAATCGGTTGTTTGTGTTGCAGCATCAGGACTAGGGCTGGGATAAGTTTAGTATTGTTGCAGCGACCTTGGCTCGAGTCCCGTGCCGTGCCAAAGTCCACGCGGGGCGGATGGCCTCAGCCTGGTATTGATTTCTCCTCGGCTCAGATAACATGTCTCACCGACCGGGTCGAAGTCCACATTCTTATCCTGCCTCCCATTCTTCCGTATTTTTCTATCCTTATTCCTCCTTTTTTTTCTGATGCGTTTCATATTTCTGTTTATACGTCGTTAGAATATGAATCGGTCGGAGCTAAAAGGTATTAAGTCACCGCGACTGTTAACGCTAGAGCAACTGGTCTTCCATCTTGTCGGTCCGAGTTCTGTCCCTGTCAGGAAGTGATGTAATTTATAGTGGATCAGGTAAGAACAGCTCCTAAACAGCAAATATTGCCAACTGTTACCAGATATCACACGAGCCTACGTACTGAATGACTTATTTACGGACCGTACTTTACCTAAATGTTGAAAGGTTATTCTAAATAATTCAATAATTAGTAACATTTTCGTAAACAAACTATACGAGAAAGGAATCAACATGTCAAGTATTTTTGTCAGGCAATACGAAATTCATTGGTTTGACTAAACAATTGACTCACGAGACCTAACCTAAAAATGTATTTTGTTTACCCAAATGAAATTATTAGTACTAACGCCGAAAACTTACCTGAGTATAGTCTTGAATTATAACCACAAAGCAACACATAAAATAACTATTATGTATTAATATTAATTAATTAGTATGTTCAAATTTCACTAGCTTTAAGTAACCGGCTCAGAAATCTAGTACAATTTTAATTTAATGGAACTCCAGTGCTGACAACAAATGTCTCATCTGCCAACATAACAGTTACAAAATCACTACCATTTGTAGTATTTATCAGTATCGAAATTCTAAACGAAGTTGGTAAAAGAAAATTCAACCTGCAAACTAGAAAATCACCAAAATCCACTAGCATATGTAGTAATAGGGAAAAATGGTTAGGTTTCACCCTTAAGGTATGAAGTAAGCTGACCCGGACTATAGACAAAGCATATGTTGTGGAGGGTTTTTTCCCCTCTGCCATAAACTGATGAGGATCCTGAAGAAAATTGGTGTGGATTGAAAACTAATCTTTATATGCAACGAGGAGTCGAAGTCAGGATAGAAGAAATGTCAGAAGGAAATGAAATATGGAGAGAAGTACAAGGATGCCCTTTTTCACCTACTCTGTTCAACATCTACTTGAAGGATATAGTGAAGAACTGTTTTCAGAACATGATTTATTACCTTTTTTTTTTTTTTTGTCTTTTCTAATTACAGAGTATATGTACCCCGAAAACATAAATCTGTAAATTATATCTGTAACACCGTTGAAATCCGAAATCATAGTTAAGCCGAATAAACTGCAGTTTAGTTATTGTTCAAATTCTCGAGAAGGAGATAAATTTTATCATTCCAGGAAATACACGCCCTTTGGAAATTCATTTGCCTTATTTTATTTCTGTCTAGAGTAATTACTTTTTCTTTTCTTTTCAGGTAAATCCACATTTTGATACATTATTCTGGGACATTTGCGCCTGAAGGTATGTAGGATTACATTTTCTTTTCTACCATTTTCTCCTTTTTTGTATGGCGTTTTTGGTATTCATATCAATTGCCTAACAAGATTGGCTTGAAATTGAATCTTGTATTTATCAACAGTAATCTCACTAGAGGTTTTGATTTATCTAGAGAAAATCGAAACTCGAGTGGGATTTAATTGACTATTACACGATTAGAAGAAAGTATAAAAAGATTAGAAGAAATAAAGTACTCTAATACAATAAAATATTGACTTACTAAAATATATACTAAATTGTCTTGAAAATGTATTGTTGTACTATCTGATCATTACAAATATTCCGCTAGATGGCAGTAGTGTGTTATGATCCGCTATTCTCTTGTTACAAGTTTTGCCAACTATACAATCTTCATTGAACTGTATGGACGATTACTAGTCGAGAAGAAGGCTTTGTTGATTCAGTTTCATTTTTATTAAAACAGTTGCATTCTACTTCAATTATCAATATATATTAAACAATTTCTGATACGTGACTATCCATAATCTCATACAGCAGAAGCTATAACATAACCTAAATAATATAAGCAAGATAAATGATAGAAAAGTTTTAATTAAGGATGATGAAATAAACATGAATCATTCTAAAAAGTAGAATTTATTATTGAAAGTACAATGTTGCAAACAAAGAAACAAAATAAATTCTAGGGACGTTATAAAAATTGTAGGATAAGCAGACATGATTGGTTGAAACACGGCGTTCTGTACCGTTTTATTGGTCAAAAGTAGTATGACGTAGTAAAAGTGTACTAGTCAATAAAATCTGTAGGAGAAAAGATTATTTATCTAATGAAATGTAGTATAAGAAACAAATCAAGAATCAGCATGATGAAATTTTAAAGGAAAACAGCTAAATACAGAAGGCAGAATCAGAAACACTGTTATTTAATGACTCTATATCAACTACTGGGTTATTTAGCTTCGATGGAATTGGTGATAGCGAGATGGTACTTGGCGAAATGAGGCCGAAGATGCGTCATATATTACATGACATTACCCTTACAGTTGAGGAAAACCTCGAAAAAAAAAATAACAACCAGGGAATCAGCCCAAGCATGAACTACGCCGGTGGCCATTTGCGTATTTGTAGGAAGTTTAGAAGTAATTATTTTTCCTATACTAGTTATATACGTCTACCTTTCTAGAGAAAAATCATCATAAACATCGTCATCATCATCGTCGTCGTCACCATCACCATCGTCGTCATCATCCAACTATCATACAATTGAGCCATGTGAACCGTTTTCATCATCTGTTACCCAGAAGTCTTTTCAGAGGACGTCTTTCATTTCTCTGCCCTGTGGTCTGTATTTGACGGGAATTCTGTCCCTGTCCGATAATTTTGGATAGTGAGATTTTTTAACTCCCATTCCGTACAATAGAGGTCACCGACCGTACGTCGTTACTTGTTTAAAGCTCAATTGCCATAGTTAAGTAACGACGAACGAAACGATCTATTTCTGCACACTGGCAGGTGGACTGCATAACACTAATGTCAGTTTCTGATGTCTCTATTCCTGTACTTCGCCACTTAAAATAGAATACATACAACCTACGCCTTAACTGCTGCGTATACAGAGTGACCAGGAGCAAAGGACCATACTTTGAGGGGTGATATTATGAACAATTCTAAAGAAAAGCATTATATTATAAACATGCCTTATTCTCAATGGTTTCGGAAATTGAAAATAATAGGCATGATTCTCTTTTCTTCTTCTGCATAATTACTCACATTGACGCAGACGCACATTTCAGTACCTGAATGAAATCCATCCTGGGGGTTGGATCGGTCGCGGTGGAGTCATTTGTTGGCCACCGAGGTCGCCCGATCTTATACCATTAGATTATTGTTTGTGGGGTCGGCTAAAGAGCGAATTCTGTAAGTGCAGTAAAGCAATTACTTGCCCACGTTTTAAATGATTGTTGTTGTTTAGTCAACTGTTCGATGACAGGTCTGAACCTCATAAGTGACACCATAAGACATCACTCATGAGGCAGTTAAGCCAAGAGATAATGGGGTAAGGTGACCATTTCCTTTCCCCCTCCATTACATACATCGCTGACTAGTAAGATATTCCACTAATCAGACTTCAGAAGTATACAATTATTCTTTCTCTGACACATACTGTCAAGTGAGATGTACTGCCTGATAATAGATGTACATTTTATATGAATGTGATCACACTAAAGAATGTCTGAACCAGCGCAAACAGGACTTCTGGTTACACGAGTTGCAGAGTGCATCGAAGTTGACAGTGGCATTTTTTAACATATGTAAAGATGAAAGGACAATTAAACACAACATACAGTTATCGCCCTCTAAATTTACTATGATCTGCACTGTCTCCGTTCATGGTTTCGATTGGTTTTCTGACAACCTACGAGTACTTTTTTTTTTTAAGAGTTTTCTTCCAGAACTCTGCGTGTACTCTCAATATTCAATATCTTAGATCTTCAAGGACGTTACAAATCTTTAATGTCTCCTCCATTATTGAAACGCTGGAACCATGGTTGTGCTACAAGATGACTAACGACACCTTCACCCTTAACTTCACGTATTTTTTGAGCCGCAGCAGCAGCAGCAGCTTTATGATCTTGTTTCCATTAGTGTTTTAGAAGGACTATAATCTCATATTTTATCACTTAAATTTTATATTCTTTGTATTAACAATAAAATAACCGTCTGCCATAAGCTCACAATACGCAGTAATAACCACAGAGTCCCATAAATTGTATTGCCAACTAAAGAAAATAATTAAAATCTTACAAAACACCAAACTTAAAAAAAAAAGATTACTTAAAATATGACCTAATATTAACTGCAATTTGCACAGTGTAGAGGCTGACACTAGTTTTTTTTTTTTTTTGATGATCAAGATGATGATGATGATGATGATAATAATAATAATAATAATAATAATAATAATAATAATAATACTTTCTTACTTACAAATGCCGTTCTCACATAAGCCCGCCATTGGTCCCTATCCTGTGCAAGATTAATCCAGTCTCTATCATTATATTCCACCTTCCTCAAATCCATTTTAATATTATCCTCCCATCTACGTCTCGGTCTCTCCAAAGGTCTTTTTCCCTCCGGCCTCCCAACTAACACTCTATATGCATTTTTGGATTCGCTCATACGTGCTACATGCCCTGCCCATCTCAAACGTCTGGATTTAATGTTCCTAATTATGTCAGGTGAAGAATACAATGCGTGCAGTTCTATGTTGTGTAACTTTCTCCATTCTCCTGTAACTTCATCTCTCTTAGCCCCAAATATTTTCCTAAGAACCTCGTTCTCAAACACTCTTAATCTCTGTTCCTCTCTCAAAGTGAGAGTCCAAGTTTCACAACCGTACAGAACAACCGGTAATATAATCGTTTTACAATTCTAACTTTCAGATTTTTGACAGCAGACTAGATGACAAAAGCTTCTCAACCGAATAATAACAGGTATTTTCCATATTTATTCTGCGTTTAATTTCCTCCCGAGTGTCATTTATATTTGTTACTGTTGCTCCAAGATATTTGAATTTTTCCACCTCGTCGAAGGATAATCTCCAATTTTTATATTTCCATTTCGTACAATAATCTGGTCACGGGATGTAATCATGTACTTGTCTTTTCGGGATTTACTTCCATACCTATCTCTTTACTTGCTTGAAGTAAAATTTCCGTGTTTTCCCCAATCGTTTGTGAATTTCCTCCTAACATATTCACGTCATCCGCATAGACAAGCAGCTGATGGTAACCCGTTCAATTCCAAACCCTCTGTGTAATCCTGAACTTTCCTAATGGCATATTCTAGAGCGAAGTTAAAAAGTAAAGGTGATAGTGCATCTCCTTGTATTAGCCCGCATTGAATTGGAAAAGCATCATATAAAAACTGGCCTATACAGACTCTACTGTAAGTTTCACAGAGACACATTTTAATTAATGTTTATTAAAATATTGTTATTCTTTATTTTTTAAATAATAAGCAAATTTTTAATTAATCGAACTAGTTTCTTGGGAATACCAAATTCAATAAGAATATCATATAAAACATCTCTCTTAACCGAGCGAAGTGCCTTTTTGAAATCTATGAATAACTGATGTACTGTACCCTTATACTCCCATTTTTTCTCCAATATCTGTCGAATACAAAACATCTGATCAATAGTCGATCTATTACACCTAAAACCACACTGATGAACCGCAATAATTTCATCTACATATGGAGTTAAGCGCGAATGAGAGGAAAATGTAAGGGAAAACACCGTTTATGAGGAAAATTGAGAGGCTTTCTTGTAGTTTGACTTTAATTAGGCAGTGTGTCCATAAATGACATTCCTCCTCCCTAACCCGGATTCTGAAATTTCGACGTGAAGCTAGGCAGCCATTTTGCTCATCAAGGAGAGCCTGGTCAAAGTTCAGACTCTTTAATTCTTCGCCCCTTCTTCCTTATTCCATTTCTCCCGTGCTATCCTCTTTTATTGGATCTTTTTCCAAGCGTTCAATTTATAGTCGTAAACAAGCGGTGGGTGGGCAACTCCTGTCCTTTTTTATTGACTAGAAGTCCTTGGAATAAATTTTACGTTGGCTGGCCAGAAGGGAAAGAGGTGAGGGCCGAGGATTTGACTGAAATTAAGGAAATGCAGCTTTAAAATATGATCTCCAAGTATTCCAAAGTCCAAAGTTCAAACCTATTTCAGATACCTCGGTAAACACTTTTTTTTTTGTTCCCCTCTGTTCTTAAACTGACTGTGTGACGTAAGAAAGAATGCTCAACCCATATTGACACTTGGTGTATTTGTGTCTGTCTGATTTCTTGTGAGACGAGACCGGGTGTTTTGTAAATTCAGTTCGTGTTCACAAAATATTTTGACTTGTCAGATTCCGTGGAGGTACCTTTCGAAAAATTATTCCTTCCAAATGCGGTGCTAAGTGAATGGTTCTATTGAGATGATATACTCATACAAGAGCACGGGCAAGAAGAATAATAGCAGGGAGAGTATGAAAAAGAAGACGAAAATGAGTATCAGAAACAAGCAAGTACAGGTTGAGGAAAGGAAGCTAGGTAGAGGATGAAGACAGAAATCATGGCGGTTAGAGTGAAGGCAGAATACAAAATGTAGGCCTAGATCAGTGGTGGGCAAAATGAACGCAACCCACAAGACAGGGAGGGGTTGCACTCTACAGTGCAGTGACGGATTTACAGACAGTTGCGCCACTACACTCCTACCTACCATATGTAATTATAATGTCAGAATTCTTTATTTCTGAAATAAGTGCCTACCTACGCAAGCAACACAATTACAACAGAATATCACAAATGGAAAGCGAGTCGGAGCTAATTTCAAATAAAAATTATAACTTGAAACTGGTGAAAACAATATATATATATATATATATATATATATATGTTTTCACCCAGTATGTTGTATACTAATACATACTAGGTTCAAAAAGTTCCCGGAATTTGCTAGAATCATAGAAACAACGTACCTTAAACACTATTCTACAGCATTCCCTTCAAAATAGTTGCCTTCCGCAACAACACACTTTTGCCAACGCGTGTAGAGTTCCTGGAAGCAGGCCTGGAAGCCATTTTGTGAAACCCGTCTTAGTGCTCTCGTCGCGTTTGCGATAACCTCTTCAGCATTGAATCTCCGTCCTTTCAGATGACTTTTCAGACGGGGAAACAGAAAGTAATCAGGTGGTGAGAGATCAGGAGAGTATGGTGGGTGATCCAAAGCAGTTATGTTGTGCCTGGCAAGAAAATTCTTTACAATAATTGCGCGATGAGCAGGTGCATTGTCATGCATAAGGAACCAGTTGTTTTCTACCCACTTTTCTGGACGTTTCCTTCTCACTGCGTCCCAGAGGCGACGGAGGGTTTCTACGTACAATTCTTTCGTTACAGTACGACCTTCTGGAATGAACTCATGGTGCATGAGACCCTGAGAGTCGAAGAAAACTTCCAACATAACTTTGCTTTAAGTGAGCTTAAATGCGACAGGCTCATGTCAGTAGATTTACTGGCATGAAAAAGAACTCCTGCGGGACAAAATTCCGGCACATCCGGCGATGATGATATAACCTCTGCAGTTGCGAGCGTCGTTAAATAAAACACAACATTTAAAATAACTTTGCCTTTGGAAGTGTGCCTAGAGAGGAGATGTTTTCGATTTCCACTCAGATGACTGTCGTTTAGGGACTGGGTCGTACAAGTAGCACCAGTTTCATTTTGTTTAAGAAATCACCATCTTCATCAGCCATACTGATCATGTCCCCAGCAAAACACAGAACTTGATGTTTGTACTTTGCTCTGTGGACATAATTACAAAATGCGACGAACAAACGAAACACTATGATAAACAATTGCCTACAACTCAAAACCAATAATTGCCATTATCAACAAACTTTAAGGAAATGACATCATGAATGTTACCAACAAAACAAATGTATAATATCCCTTGTTATATATTAATACGAAAAATGGTAGTAAAATTCCGGGAACTTTTTGAACCTAGTAGTATTTACAATTTATATTCACATTCATATTTACATCAGTTAAAATTATTACATATAATACAATTGTCATTCCCATATTATGAGCAAAATTGTTTAAATTATCATATACACAGATAGCGGATATAATAACGGATGATACACAAATTGTACATGATAATGTTGACAAATATAAGTTAATATACATTAGAATATTGAAAAGTTACAGTGCTAGTTGTCTGTTTTCTGATCTTCTATTATCTTATCGATCACTATTTCAAAGTGATTTGAAGCACTATATCATAAACAATTTTCACCCCAGTGTTCCTAATAATAAACACAAGACACTGACAACCTGTAGTGTCGCTGTAATGTTACAAACAATGTAAAGAACAAACTTCGGGACGCGTGAGAATGGGGCACAGTAATGATTCAGCTGATCATTTATGGTCGTTTATGCATTGCTCATAGATTTCTCAAGGGTGTGATACCTGAATATGTTTTAATATACTATATTACGAGAAATTAGCAACAAAACTAAAGGATGCGAAATACTCTCTACAGCTCTACTTACTTACTTACAAATGGCTTTTAAGGAACCCGAAGATTCATTGCCGCCCTTACATAAGCCCGCCAGCGGTCCCTATCCTGTGCAAGATTAATCCAGTCTCTATCATCATACCCCACCTCCCTCAAATCCATTTTAATATTATCCTCCCATCTACGTCTCGGCCTCCCTAAAGGTCTTTTTCCTCCGGTCTCCCAACTAACACTCTATATGCATTTCTGGATTCGCCCATACGTGCTACATGTCCTGCCCATCTCAAACGTCTGGATTTAATGTTCCTAATTATGTCAGGTGAAGAATACAATGCGTGCAGTTCTGTGTTGTGTAACTTTCTCCATTCTCCTGTAACTTCATCCCGCTTAGCCCCAAATATTTTCCTTAGCACCTTATTCTCAAACACCCTGAACCTATGTTCCTCTCTCAGAGTGAGAGTCCAAGTTTCACAACCATACGGAAGAACCGGTAATATAACTGTTTTATAAATTCTAACTTTCAGATTTTTCGACAGCAGACTGGATGATAAGAGCTTCTCAACCGAATAATAACACGCATTTCCCATATTTATTCTGCGTTTAATTTCCTCCCGAGTGTCATTTATATTTGTTACTGTTGCTCCAAGATATTTGAATTTTTCCACCTCTTCGAAGGATAAATCTCCAATTTTTATATTTCCATTTCGTACAATATTCTGGTCACGAGACATAATCATATACTTTGTCTTTTCGGGATTTACTTCCAAACCGATCGCTCTACTTGCTTCAAGTAAAATTTCCGTGTTTTCCTAATCGTTTGTGTATTTTCTCCTAACATATTCACGTCATCCGCATAGACAAGAAGCTGATGTAACCCGTTCAATTCCAAACCCTGCCTGTTATCCTGAACTTTCCTAATGGCATATTCTAGCGCGAAGTTAAAAGTAAAGGTGATAGTGCATCTCCTGCTTTAGCCCGCAGTGAATTGGAAAAGCATCAGATAGAAACTGACCTATACGGACTCTGCTATATGTTTCACTGAGACACATTTTAATTAATCGAACTAGTTTCTTGGGAATACCAAATTCAATAAGAATATCATATAATACTTCCTCTTAACCGAGTCATAAGCCTTTTTGAAATCTATGAATAACTGATGTACTGTACCCTTATACTCCCATTTTTTCTCCATTATCTGTCGAATACAAAAAATCTGATCAATAGTCGATCTATTACGCCGAAAACCGCACTGATGATCCCCAATAATTTCATCTACGTACGGAGTTAATCTTCTCAAAAGAATATTGGACAAAATTTTGTACGACGTCAACAAAAGTGATATTCCTCGAAAGTTACCACAGTTGGTTTTGTCCCCTTTTTAAAAATAGGTACAATTATGGACTCCTCTACAGCTCTACACGAAATAAAATATTTCTTCCAACTATTTAGATTGTGGAAAAGTCCCCATAACACTTATAGCGTTCCCTCGTTGAATGGCAATACTAATTCTTTTGCGGAGGAAAGCCGTAGAGCGAGAGTCACCGTTAAGTGCTGATAAATATTTGCCGATATCAGAAGTTAATAGTCCATTCACGTGATATTTAATTAATCATTTTTCAAAGCGATTTCTTCGAAATTGGGATTTATATCTGTGTATGCTATTTTCAGTTGCGCAAGGAGATGAGCATCGCTTAAGCGGGATTTGTGGCTGGACTTCATAAATTTCATTTTAGAAAACAGCTGTTCGCACTGGTAGGTTGATGAATACATATCGGCATTTTCCATAACTATGGTCCTGGAACACAACTATGGTCCACGATACAACCATTCAAAGATCATTGTAGAAGTAACATAGACCGTTCGTAGATAGCTGCAGTGACTTGAATTCAAACTACAGTACAGCAAAAATATAGATAAACGAGGTACTACGTTATGGAGTACAAAATTTGAATAGTTGTATCGTGGACCATAGTTATGGGAAATGACGGTACTCATTATTTTTGAAGCAAACTGTCTAAGCAGTGGATATGTAGTACTGGACATCTTTTAACAAATTTTAGCCCCCAGTAGACCTTCACATTCTGCTCTCAAGAAGCCATCATTTTGCAAATCCAGTACCTCTAACTGCAATTCTGGGATAACATTTTCAATTTAAACATGAAAAGGAGTGGCAAAAATATTGACATTTTTCTCCATCCTTTGAAAATCACTGAATCTGTGTTCTTTGAACTCGTATAAGAGGTGATCTATTTTAAGAATGTACATATTTAAGTTCGCGTCTTGAATATTTGTAACTTATCCTAAACATGAGAAATGAAAGAACCCCCTTTCTTGTAAGTGTGATATCCTCTCGATTCATATGATTCTGCGAAAGATATTGTATTACTAATGAAGCTCCGAAGTACAGCAATCCAGTATAATCCGTCACGTACACGCGCAGTATTTTCATGGAGTGGGAGAAGGAGAAGGTAGGGGGTAAGTTTGATGCTTCGCTGAGGTCTGACGTCACTGCGGCAGGCGTATAGTGAGGATCACGAAAGAACAGTTCCTACACAGCAAGTATTGCTGTGTTGTCAGGGTTGCCAACTGTTACCAGATATCACACGATCCTACGTACTAAATGACTTATTAACTTACAGTAATTTATGTTGGAAGGTTATTCTTAATAATTCAATAATTTGTAACATATTTTCGTAGGCAAACTATACGGGAAAGGGATCAACATATCAAGTATTTTTGTCAGGCAATACGAAATTCATTGGTTTGACTAAACAACTGACTCACGAGACCTAACCTAAAAATTTATTTTGTTTAACCATATGAAATTATTAGTACTAACTCCGAAAACTTACCTGACTGCAGTCCTGAATTATAACCACAACGCAACACATAAACTAATTATTATATATTAATATTAATTAATTATTAGTATGTTCAGATTTCACTAGCTTCCAGTAACCGGCTCAGAAATCTAGTACAATTTTATTTTCATGGAACCCCAGTACCGACAAATATTGTCGATACATTTGTCTCTGCTGCCAACATACCAGTTACAAAATCACTACCTTACTTACTTACAAATGGCTTTTAAGGAACCCGAAGGTTCATTGCCGCCCTCACATAAGCCCGCCATCGGTCCCTATCCTGTGCAAGATTAAGCCAGTCTCTATCATCATATCCCACCTCCCTCAAATCCATTTTAATATTATCCTCCCATCTACGTCTCGGCATCCCTAAAGGTCTTTTTCCTCCGGTCTCCCAACTAACACTCTATATGCATTTCTGGATTCGCCCATACGTGCTACATGCCCTGCCCATCTCAAACGTCTGGATTTCAAGCTCCTAATTATGTCAGGTGAAGAATACAATGCGTGCAGTTCTGTGTTGTGTAACTTTCTCCATTCTCCTGTAACTTCATCCCGCTTAGCCCCAAATATTTTCCTAAGCACCTTATTCTCAAACACCCTTAACCTATGTTCCTCTCTCAGAGTGAGAGTCCAAGTTTCACAGCCATATAGAAGAACCGGTAATATAACTGTTTTATAAATTCTAACTTTCAGATTTTTCGACAGCAGACTGGATGATAAGAGCTTCTCAACCGAATAATAACACGCATTTCCCATATTTATTCTGCGTTTAATTTCCTCCCGAGTGTCATTTATATTTGTTACTGTTGCTCCAAGACAAAATCACTACCATTTGTAGTATTTGTCAGTATCGAAATTCGAAACGAAGTTGGCAAAAGAAAATTCAACCTACAAACTAGAAAATCACCACAATCCACTAGCATATGTAGTAATGGGGGAAAATGGTTAGGTTTCACCCTTAGGGTTTAAAGTAAGCTGATCCGGATTATGTAGCTCGGCAACAAACATTTCAAAGTGGTGAAAAACCAAGTGCTTCTACCGGTCGTACTGGAGTGGGATTGTCATTTGTCTTGAATCTCTTTAAGAGTACGATTCTACTCCTGTGAAGTACGGTTTACTCTAGACTCTAGACATGGTGTAATATAGGATTGTCCTATTCCTACTGTCTTAGTGTACTTTAGGCCTCACGTTACTAGTTGGTGGGGTGTGAAAGTATGACATCATGCGCGATACAAAAACGGAAGTGCTGTGTTTAGTACGTTGCCACACTATATCCCAATTTTGTATTCTTATTGCAACCGAGAATTCAATCCTATGACCTGTAAGTTATGTAATTTTTTACACTATTTCCTGAACTATGAGTATTTACATAATATAATCATGCACACGAAGAAGAACTCGACGCAGAAGAAGATATCAGATGATAAACAACATTAGGATACAAGGATCATTTGTGGAGACTAAGAGGAAAGCAGAAAATAGGAATGATTTATACTTTAATTTATTTCCAAACCTAACTTTCTTGCTTCTTCAAATTCTTGTAATGCTCCTGGTAACGCTGTCTTTGTTCTTGCAGTTAAGGCGACATCGTCTGCATATGCTAGTTGCTGGGTTAAACGGTTATAAATCGTGCCTCCAGGATTTATTTTGATGGCTCTAATTGCTTTTTCAAGGACTAAATTTAATACAACTGGGGAGAGTGGATCTCCTTGACGTACTCCATTATATAGGCTACCATAAACTCTTCCGATAGTTCCTTTTCTATTTTCACTTGACATATAGTATCCTTCCATGTCATTTTTATTAATCTTATTAACTTTTACATACACATACATACATACATACATACATACATACATACATTTTTAGTAGGTTATTTTACATCTTAGGTTATTTAGCGTCTGAATGAGATGAAGGTGATAATGTTGGTGAAATTAGTCCGGGGTCCAACATTGAAAGTTACCTAGAATTTGCTCATATTGGGTTGAGGGAAAACCCCGGAAAAAAACCTCAACCAGAGCTAAATTGTCCCGACCGGGAATCGAGCCGGGGCCACCTGGTTTCGCGGACAGACGTGCTAATCGTTGCTCCACAGTTGTGGACTACATACATACATACATACATACATACATACATACATACATCATTTTACTAGCTATCTCAAATCTCAAATTAATTATAATTGATTGAATTAAATTTGCTCATAAATTAAGTTACTACTTTACCTTATAGGTTTATCTAAATTTAAATAAACATGTAGTCTACTAGTCGTTAAAACTTAACTGAAGAATATTGCTGGAGAACCTTTTAAGTGTAGTAATTTAAATATTATATTGTATTGATTAAGGCTGGTTGAGTGGAAGAGAAGGCCTTATGGCCTTAACTCTGCCAGCGAAAAAAATTATTATTATTATTATTATTATTATTATTATTATTATTATTATATTATTATACTTACATGCATGTGTCCACATCTGTGGAGTAACGTTAGTGCGTCTGGCAGCGAAACCAGGTGGCCCGGGTTCGATTCCCTGTCGGGACAAGTTACTTGGTAGAGGTTTTTTCCGGGGTTTTCCTCAACCCAATAGGAGCAAATGCTGAGTAACTTTCGGTGGTGGACCCCGGACTTATTTCACCGGCATTATCACTTTCGTCTCATTCAGACGCTAAATAACCTAAGATGTTGATAAAGCATACATACATACATACATACATACATACATACATACATACATACATACATACATACATACATACATCATTTTACTAGCTATCTCAAATCTCAAATTAATTATAATTGATTGAATTAAATTTGCTCATAAATTAAGTTACTACTTTACCTTATAGGTTTATCTAAATTTAAATAAACATGTAGTCTACTAGTCGTTAAAACTTAACTGAAGAATATTGCTGGAGAACCTTTTAAGTGTAGTGTAAATATTCGTAATTTAAATATATATTGTATTGATTAAGGCTGGTTGAGTGGAAGAGAAGGCCTTATGGTCTTAACTCTGCCAGCGAAAATAAATTATTATTATTATTATTATTATTATTATTATTATTATTATTATTATACTTGCATGCATGTGTCCACATCTGTGGAGTAACGTTAGCGCGTCTGGCAGCGAAACCAGGTGGCCCGGGTTCGATTCCCTGTCGGGACAAGTTACTTGGTTGAGGTTTTTTCCGGGGTTTTCCCTCAACCCAATAGGAGCAAATGCTGAGTAACTTTCGGTGGTGGACCCCGGACTCATTTCACCGGCATTATCACTTTCATCTCATTCAGACGCTAAATAACCTAAGATGTTGATAAAGCATACATACATACATACATACATACACAAACAATATTTCAGGAGATGGACAACAGTGAAAGATCAGCGGAAGAGTTCGACATGTTTGTGTGCAAGTGATTTATAATGAACATTATGTATGTAAAACAATAATCAGTCCATTACGCGCCGGCCTGGAATATTCATCCCTTATACAGTATATGCTGTATAGAGCCAGTCGCCTTGAATTTTAATTCTTTGATATCCTCCAATGATAAACTACTTTCATGTTTTACTGGATAATTTATGAATTCAGGTTTTGCTCGTAACGTTTATTGTAAGAATTGATAATCTATTTAAAGAAAACGTTATAATTGCTCATTAAACGAGCAATTACAAGTGTAATAACATGATTACAAGGTTGCACTTTGTTTAAGAGACATAACACAATCCACGTCCATAGAAGACTCAAATAATGACACGTTTGGAGTTCGGTTTTACGTTCCGGAAATCCTTGGCGAAAGTGTAATATTTTTGTAGTAGACACGACAAGATGGACACCGGTGGTTTGCCTTGTTCCTGCTCAAAGTATTGCCTATTATTATGTTGGGGACTTGTTTGCTGGAACTCCGGTCGTGCTACAGGAAACGTTTCGTCTGACGCAATCGTCGTTACATTCCTTCTTATTCTTCTCTTTTGTTATCTCGTTTAGAAGGACACGTCTGGTTTTTGATGCGGAGGAGGCGATTTCGAGCTCTGGGTGAGAGAATGATCTGCTGTGACAAGGTAGAACAAAAAAATTCAAAGCAGAAATTGTACACGATTTATACATAACAAGGAAGTGAAACTTGGGTGTGTTTCTGTTGCCTTTGACGGTTACGAAGCTTCACCTGAGTTCCCAAAAATATGAAAGTGGTTACCGTAACTGCTACTGAAGCAACCGTTACTTTGAATTTATTATTATTATTATTATTATTATTATTATTATTATTATTATTATTATTATTATTATTATATTAGAATGTGATATGAAAGAATGGGAAATACGTTACTTCTGAACTTATCGTTCTTCCTGGAACGTAGAATTCGAATTTTGGGTGTTCAGAGCAGACAAAAACGATGCATTTTAAAGGGTGATATACTTGTCAGAATGGATGGCTTCTTTTGGGATAGAGGTAAAGCTGCCGGTCTCATATCGTACATTTTCCGGACAAAACTTGTTGGAATTTGGACACTCGGTAACCTCTGATATTGAAAGTGCCGGTAAATAAAATACTCCTAATCCTATTACTACTACTACTACTACTACTACTACTACTACTACTACTACTACTACTACTACTACTACTACTACTACTACTGTCGCTGCTACTATAATTACTACTTATTTCGTCAAACTATCCAGTGTGTACCTTCTGTGATGATACGTAAAACCCATGGTACGTGCTCCAGGCAAAAGTGTTGGAATTTCGACACTCAATAACCTCTGACGTTGAAATTGCCGGTAAATAAAATACTACTGCTACTGCTATTGCTATACTTGCTATTGCTACTGTTGCTATTACTACTATTGCTGCTACTATTTCGCTAAACTATCAATGTACTACTATCTGTGGTGGCTACGTAAACCCATGTTACGGACTCCAGGCAAAAATGTTGGAATTTCTACTACACTCAAGCTAACCTATGAAGTTGTTAATACTTCTACTATTGCCACTAACTAAAATATTATTACTGCTACTGCTATTACTACTATTGCTGCTTGCTACTACTTGCTACTACTATTATTACTGTTGCTGTTGCTGCTATTACTACTATTGCTACTACTTACTACTACTATTACTACTACTACTACTGCTACTACTATTATTACTGGTGCCACTGTTGCTGCTGCTGCTACTACTACTACTACTACTACTACTACTACTACTGCAGCTACTAATACTACTGTTACTGCTACTATTGATACTTCTACTATTGCTACTACTACTGCTCTTACTACTATTATTACTGCTGCTACTGTTGCTACTATTACTACTATTGCTGCTTACTACTACTACTACTTACTAGCCTACTACTGCTATTGCTGCTACTAATACTACTCTGTTACTGTTACTGCTACTATTGATACTTCTACTATTGCTACTACTACTACTGCTTGTACTATTATTACTGCTGCTACTGTTGGTACTATTACTACTACTACTACTACTAGCCTACTACTATTGCTACTACTAATACTGCTCTGTTACTGCTACTATTGATACTTCTAATATTGCTACTACTACTACTATTATTACTGCTGCTACTGTTGGTACTATTACTACTGCTGCTGCTACTACTACTACTGCTACTATTACTACTGCTATTGCTGCTGCTACTAATACTACTGTTACTGCTACTATTGATACTTCTACTATTGCTGCTACTACTACTGCTTGCTATTATTACTGCTGCTACTACTATTACTACTACTACTACTATTACTACTAGCCTACTAGCTGCTACTAATACTGCTCTGTTACTGCTACTATTGATACTTCTAATATTGCTGCTACTACTGCTCTTACTATTATTACTGCTGCTACTGTTGCTACTATTACTACTATTGCTGCTGCTACTACTACTACTGCTACTAGCCTACTACTGCTATTGCTGCTGCTACTAATACTACTCTATTACTGTTACTGCTACTATTGATACTTCTACTATTGCTGCTACTACTACTGCTTGTACTATTATTACTGCTGCTACTGTTGGTACTATTACTACTACTACTACTAGCCTACTACTACTATTGCTGCTGCTGCTACTAATACTGCTCTGTTACTGCTACTATTGATACTTCTAATATTGCTGCTACTACTACTATTATTACTGCTGCTACTGTTGCTACTATTACTACTATTGCTGCTGCTACTAAACTACTACTATTGTTAATGCCTACTATTGATACTTGCTGCTTGCTGCTACTACTACTCTATTATTGTTAATGCTACTATTGATACTTCTGCTATTTTGTTACTACTACTACTACTAATACTGCTCTACAACTGCTATTATTTCTGCTACTGCTATTTTGTTACTATTACTACTACTACTTAGTTCGACAGAGACTGTCCAGGGTGCATCCTTGGTGGTGAGTCGTTTTTAATCTACACTCATAAAGTCAAAATTAATAAATGAAAACATTATGGTGGTGGTACTGATGGTAGTCGAGAATTTGTTGAAATGCCATAGACGAACCGGGTCCCCAGAGAAAACTTCTATGTTACCTTGGCCACGGGCTTGCCCAAAGTTTTGAATTAATTTTAAGGATACATAAAAAAGGAAAAGACGGAAGAACAGAAAATGTCTACCAAAGAAATATGAGGAAGATGAGAAAAATTGACTGGTATTTGAGATGCTTAAAATGAGAGAGATAAAAAAGTATAAACAATAAACAATATGAACAAAAACAGACACTTTAATTCTTCGACTATGAAAATAGGAACATCTGGAGAATATGAAAGGAGATATCTCAAAAAAAGAAGGAAAAAAGATCAATACGTTTGAAATATCAGTCGGCATCCTTACAATAAGCATTTTAAAAAATATATGATTTAATACTAGGGTAATGCTTGAAGAAGTGTACGTTGAGGGCTGCAGTATGCGAATTCCTTCGCACTTGCGTCTCAATTGGCCGTTGAAGTATTTGTGAGACCAATTGAACGGTTTGGGATTTGTCCAAAGTTAAAGTCGTCACAAATCGTGCGTTTATACTTAGCAAGCACTTCGCATATTCAGCCTCCTATATGCGTATTGTGCACTTTAAAAATATCAGCGCCAAGAGAGTCTGTCAGCGGGCTGTCCTCGTCCAAATATACTCTGCCACATGGAGTGCTCGACACCTGTCACCGCAAGGTCAACTGCGCAAACAAATGAAGCGATTTAATGCGTTCACTTGAACCCCAATACCTGCGTTATTTCAGCAGTGACGTGCATGCAGACCGCCTGACGAAACTCTATGCAACACAATGCAGTCCCATTCGTTACTATAATGCAATTTCTGATGTCATAACGTACAGTATATTATTTTTTTATTGTTTATTGTTAGTAAAATAACATGTACAAAAATACAGGGACATCATTTTACTTTACTAACATTTTTAATATTAACCTGGCTATACCTTTAGAGAACCGGAAACTCCGTTCGCTACCCCCTTCCACAACTTGAGTTCGATGATACTGGCGTAAAACACAAACAAATCACTTTACTAGGTATAGGAGGGAAGAAAAGTACTTCATCCATTTACGTGAACTAGGAAATATCGCGATTTTGAGTTCGATAATTTTCATTAGGATTTTTATTTAATCAAAATGCAGTACTGTATTAAGAATAAATGTTTTTACTCACGAACGTATTCAACGTTATGCACTGTATATTATACTGTCTACAGCATATTAGCGTTCAATATAGAGAATAATGAAGTTCAATTGAAAAATAATCATAAAATGGATATTTAAACACGTTTTTGAAGATGGTAGCCATTCATTTCGATAGCCTACAGGCTTCAGTTCTTTTGTGCATATTATCGCACTATAGACTATTGCATCTAATTCCAATTACCAGTTTCGTCCTTCGTACTAGTAACTCATGTTGAAATAATTCTGTATCTACGCTATAAAAGAGTACCTTATGTAATGTAAATTCAATCTTCACTTCTGCCCGACCCGCATAGATAAAATTACTCAGACATGTTATCTACTGTCCGTCCAAGTGGTTATGCCGCAGGATCGTAGAAAGGAGGGAAATCACGTGACAGTTAATTACTTAACGAGGTCCTTTTATTTAAGTTATTTTAAACAGTTGTATAATATTAAACGTAAACAGAAATTAATGTTTTCAGAAAAGAGCTAAGACAGCCCTGCTTTTACAGAGGGCCGTGCAGAAGGAGGTGGGGGAAATCGGGATGCGACGTAGGCAAACGGACAGTACCTGTGCGAAAATATGATTCAATATTAAAAGTTCTTTCGTCACTGGAAAACGCGAACATATTTCTGGAACGCACTATACTCAGTAACTCAGTGCTGTTTACTATAAGCGGCCTTGATTCTGTCTGGAAAACAGTTGAAACTTCATTAGTAGAAGGGGTGGGAGTGAAGTACACTCAAAAGCTCAGGTACAATAAAAATTGAAGTAAAAATAAAATGATGTCCCTGTACAATCTTAGTTCTTCCCTGAAGGAGTAAAAACTCGTGCTCAGGGAGATATCTAAACACAAAGATAAATACAAACAAAGATAATTATTTTACACAAACTGGGTCAAGAAAAAAAAACTACAGGAGTAAATTAAATTTTGCTTCCTGTGTTAAAAACCTTGGAGTTTACTTTGATACGCATTTAAACTGGAATAACCAAGTAACCCATATTACCAAAAAAGTGCTTTCCATACTACATTCCTTAAACAGCATTCGGAAATTCCTTCCGCTATCACTCGAGAAAATACTAGTGGAAACACTAGTAATGCCCCACTTCGATTATTGTGATTTTCTACTGACTGACCTCAATGTCAACCAGTCGCAAAAATTACAAGTGTTCATAATTCTTGTGTTCGCTTCGTCTGTGATGTCCGTCGCGCTGACCACATTACCCCATCCTTCCAAACTCTAAACTGGCTACGGCTTAACGAACGTAGAAATTTTCATTCTCTTGTTCTCCTTTTCCAAGTCCTTCACACCTCTACACCTACCTACCTTGCCTCCCGTTTCAGTTACCTGTCATAATATCATAATCTGTTCACACGCACGCAAAATAGCCGCATACTAGCCATACCAACACATAAGACATCATCGTATTCATCATCATACACAATCTCGCTCTCGCGCTTGTGGAATACCCTACCCAGTGACATCAGAGACTGTCGGAATTTAGTAGCGTTCAAAAGCAAGCTTATTAAGCATTTTCTTACTGCGTAGAGTAGGTTTAATTTTTACTTCATTGAAAAAAAAAATTCTTGTTAACTTCTACAATAAACTGTCTAGCTTTTATTAATCAGTTGGTCCACAGTAACGGTCAGCGCGTCTGGCCGCGAAACCAGGTGGCCAAGGTTCGAATCCCGGTCGGGGCAAGTTACCTGGATAAGGTTTTTTCCGAGCTTTTCCCTCAACCCAATACGAGCAAATGTTGGGTAACTTTCGGTGCTGGACCCCAGACTCATTTCACCGGCATTGTCACCTTCATATCATTCAGACGCTAAATAACCTAGATGTTGATAAAGTGTCGTAAAATAACCCAATAAAATAAAAATTTATTAATCAGTTAATCTTTTAGTACATTAATTTTTATTGTATTTGTAAATTAATATTAATTGTAATTGTATTCTTAATATTGTAGTTGTAATCCCCTGGTGGAGGGGAAGAGAAGGTCTGATGGCCTTATCTCTACCAGGTTAAATAAATAAATAAATAAATAAATAAATAAATAAATAAATTTGAAATAATTTTCTTGCAACAAAGTCAGTTGTGGGTCTAGTGCAAGGTTTTTGTAAAATTTTAGCTCAATTTGCATTTGACTTTTATAATGTTTTTCCTGCTTGTTTTAGCTTTTATAATGCTTTTTGCTGCCTATTTTAGCTAAAATGCCCTTTGTGGAAAGTTCTAGGTTGTGGGTTTTAGCTATAATGTTTTTGCAAGGTTTTTGTAATTTATAATGCCTTTTATTTTAGCCTTTTTGTATTTTTTAGCTATTTATAATGCCTTTTTGCCTGCTTGTTTTAGCTATTTATAATGCCTTTTGCCTGCTTGTTTTAGCTATTTATAATGCCTTTTTTTAGCCTTTTTCCTGCTTGTTTTAGCTATTTATAATGCCTTTTTGCTTTATTTTAGCCTGCCTATTTTTTAGCTATTTATAATGCCTTTTTGCCTGCTTGTTTTAGCTATTTATAATGCCTTTTTGCCTGCCTATTTTAGCTATTTATAATGCCTTTTGCCTGCTTGTTTTAGCTATTTATAATGCCTTTTTCCTGCCTATTTTAGCTATTTATAATGTCTTTTTGCCTGCTTGTTTTAGCTATTTATAATGCCTTTTTGCCTGCTTATTTTAGCTATTTATAATGCCTTTTTGCTTGCTTGTTTTAGCTATTTATAATGCCTTTTGCCTGCCTATTTTAGCTATTTATAATGCCTTTTTGCCTGCTTGTTTTAGCTATTTATAATGCCTTTTTGCCTGCTATTTATAATGCTTTTTCCTGCTTGTTTTATTTTATAATGCCTTTTTCCTGTCTATTTTAGCTATTTATAATGCCTTTTGCCTGCCTATTTTAGCTATTTTTTTGCCTGCTTGTTTTATGATGCCTTTTGCCTGCCTGTCTATTTTTTTGCCTGCTTGTTTTAGCTATTTATAATTATAATGCCTTTTTGCCTGCCTATTTTAGCTATTTATAATGCCTTTTGCCTGCTTGTTTTAGCTATTTATAATGCCTTTTGCCTGCCTATTTTAGCTATTTATAATGCCTTTTTGCCTGCCTTTTGCCTTTTTGCCTGGCTATTTTAATGATTTATAATGCCTAAACTTCCTGTCTCTTTATTATTTACATTTATAATGCCTTTCCTCCAATTTATAATGCCTTTTTGCCTGTCTATTTTAGCCCTTTTGACGACAATTTTATAATTATGATGGCGACAGTTATTTATTTGTTTATTTATTTTATAATGTACAGTTGCTTATCACCAGTAATATTTATGACTTTTAGTTCTGTGAGCTGAATTGAGCGACCCGGATTTGTTATAATTATGATGACAGTTATTTATTTGTTTATTCAGTTGCTTATCACCAGTAATTTTACTTTTAGTTCTGTGGGCTGGTCATTACTCCCAGTTTATAAATCATTTATAAACTCCTCGCAGCATATTTTCATCTGTTCAGTTTCAATTCCGGGTATTCTTGAGTTTAAAATATCGCACAGAGGTCTCTCTTTAAACAACAGTTATTCACTTAGTCATGAGACGTATAAACAGCACCAAAACCTGTATACAATAACGTTAATGGAAAGCGTTGAGCTTATATTTGGCCTCGGGGGAATCTGTAACGTACAGGCATTTGAAAGAACAGTGTTTTCAATTTAGAAAATAAGAATGCTTGAGTGTAAATAAGCTTTTAATTATTTAAAGTTTATTACCGGTATCGGATTGCCACTTAAAGTTTTTAACTCTCTTTGTTACCTTTGTGATTTAAATTAAGTACAAAGATACCAGCTGTCAAACTTAAGAACATTCAGCTGCTACAACACTGTTTTTCTAAAAAAAAAAAAAAATTAGCTGTCATGAACTTTAATTTTTAAATGCTGAAGAATATTGAGTATGTGTTAAATTTAATTCTAATGTATCGTCTCTCATTGCACGAACTTTAAAAAAAATTACTATACATTTATAGCTTAAGAAGTTATTCTTCTTCCGCGCATAGAGATTATATACACTTTTTTTTTGTCTCCCTATTAGAAAAATTAGACCGACTGGCCTGTTCCGCTGTCATGCCATTCTCTCTCTCTCTCTCTTTTTTTTTTAAGATCTTCCCAATTTTCTTTTTCCATGTGTTTGGTAAGTGAAATCCCCTGAAAAAGGTGACGGGGCACGAACCAATAGCCAAAAGTACTGGCAGCATTGAACAGCGGATATGAATGATGAAGGCCTGTGGGGTAAGATTTTTTTTTTGCAATTATTTGGACGCAGTTAGTTTATTTTCTGCTCAAGAGATAGGCCTATATCATATTTTATTTAGCTATCATAAACTTTAATTTTTAAATGCTGAAGAATATTGTGTATGTGTTAAATTTAATTGTAATTTATCGTCTCTCATTGCACGAACATTAAACATAGGCCTAAGCTCTTTTCTCTGCAAAAGCCCTTTTTTCGGCTATAGTTTTGTAAAAAATATGTATTAGTAATATGCGTTACAAGAGCGGTATGTTGAAGTTTTCATGTTCGAGGAAAAGTTTGAAAAAGCGAAACGTAGTTGAGCTTTTTTAATTTCCGAGAATTGAAAGAAAACATACCGCTCGTGTATCGTATATTATTTTGTGCGAAGATCGTTTATTACATACCTGAAAGAGGAATTTCTAATTAGTTGAAATGAAATCTCCATCTTGGTTTCTGTTCAATGACGGCAAATTTGGAAAACAAAAATATTTATCTTCAACATTGTTGCTTTAAAATGTTTTCTGTGTTTACTATACTCCAGCAGGCCGTGATATACGTCTGTCTTTTTTTCCCCCAGTCTATGGAAGCTTGTTGATTTTTTCACAGCTTCCTTAATGTTACTTGCATCACGAATGCAGTAACTTTAGTGGAGTTGTAGAGTTTACTGAATTTTTGCTAATATTTAAAAACAATAATTAACAGTGCAATTTAGGTGAAATTGCAGTGGTAAGTTTCCAATTTATAATTATTACCATATTGAACGTCTCTAAAAATAATATGTTAAAAGCCTGAAGCAGTAAAATCAATATGTCATTTAAGCGGTAAGAAGAGGGAAATTGTTATGTGTGTTAGGTTGGGAATACTGAATGTGGAATTTTAGACTTTCCGCGGATTGGTTTTGTGCGGAAACCAAACAAATACGCACGATCTCGCACAAATGACTTTTCCTACCTTTCACCTTTTTTGTTCTCTTGATCACCAGATTAATTTATCATCATACTCTTTTTATGGTGAATTTTATTTAATTTTCGTATTTTTTTCTTCTTTTTATTATTATTTTATTACATTCCATTTGTTGTATTCTTCCATACGTTTTCCCTATTAACTATTTGTACTAACTGAGTTGCTTTTTATTATATTCCAATCTTTAGATCTGTATTGTACTTTATTTTTTCTATTATAATATTATTTTCATGTTTTTTAGTGTCGATTTTGTTATGCTATTTTTTTTTGTAATATGTTAGTATTCTGTTCTTTAACTTTTTGTTAAATTTTCACTGCCTGTATACTTTGTGGCCTGGTAGAGTGTAAGGCCCTATGGCCTTAACTTTGCCAGTATAAATAAATAAATAAATAAATGAATGAATGAATAAATAAAAAATACGTCACCGGGTTTGAGAGACGAGGTGCGCTGGAAGCATTTTCAGTTTTAATTAATGTACTATGATGATTAAAAATTTAAAATAAAAAAGAACTATTGTAAAATTTATAGAAAGTAACTTTGAACTCAAAAACAATTCTGATACAGGCCTGTAATTATATGTCTATGTTGATCTTCATTCTAGATATGTTATAGATGAGGGAACAATACTAGTACTATTCCTACTTTAATTTTAATACTACTAATACTGCTACTATTACTACTACTACTGTTTCTACTACAATTATTATTATTATTATTATTATTATTATTATTATTATTATTATTATTATTAGGGTTAGGATTTTGATGACCTATAAATCATGAAAAAATGTCCTAAAACAATACATTTATGACCTAAAAATCTTAAAAAAATGCCCTTAAAAATGCCCTAAAATTGATCTTACATAATTGGCTTAGTAAGAAAAGAGGTTTTGTACTACTTAATATTTAGACTAATAAATAAATTAAATTTTACATAATTTTTTCTAAATAGTAAACTTTAATTAATTATTTTACCTGATGTAGTTTCCATGTATGATCGTTCACTTCTGCTTTGGCATGTGGACGTGAGGTCAGCAGTCAGCTGTTCGGTCTTGGCCCTTCATGGGCTGTAGTGCCATGGATTTACTTTACTTTTAGTTTCCATGTAGTCTACCACAAGGCCACTCTTATCCGGAATTAGCAGGTATAGAGGACTGTATATTAAAGGGGTGGTTGGACTGATCCATTACGTGGGGTGTACTGCGTTAAAATGGCAATATTTGTGTAGAAAAACGATTAAAATATTACACAAAATGATGGGTATTAATGGAAAAAATATGTAAAGAAAATATCAAAGGGAATAAACATTATTTTACATTAATCATGGGGATTTATGGCCAAAATTATATGAAAATACCTAAAAATGATTGAATAAAACAAAAGATGCTCTTATGAGTTGAAACAGGCAGAAAATGCAAGAATATTCCCTAACAAATATGTCTTAAAACACTCAGTTTATCACATAACATATAAATACAAAAGCAGCTATGTTTATGGCTTACTAGAAAAAAGATGCAATTTCATCAAAATCCTAGCCCTAATTATTATTATTATTATTATTATTATTATTATTATTATTATTATTATTATTATTATTATTTCTAATACTATTGCTAATACTAATGCTATAACTATTGCTAGTATTGGTACTACTACTAATTCATAATACTAATGCTGCTGTTACTACTACCACTATTACTGCTGCTGCTATTACTGCTATAACTATTACTACTACTGGCATTACTACTGCTGTTAGTATACTACTATTACTGGTGTTATTACTACTGTTACCATTACTACTACTATTACTGATACTATTACTACTATTTCTAGTATTACAGATAGTAATACTGCTGCTACTATGTAGTAGTACTATTACTGCTATTTTATACTGCTACTTTTACTGCTACTTCTACTACGAGTACTGCTACTTCTAGCCATCAGTGTAGCTGGACTCCTGATCCAAGATTTGGCTCGAGCGTGGGTTCGATTCTTGCTGGGGCTTTTTAAACTAGTTCGGTTCTTTTTCGAGATTTTTCCCAACTGGAAGATGAACTTTAAGTAATTACGTATTGCATATTTGGAGTCATCACGCCAAAAAATGTTTGGCTATATTCGACGATAGATAATCATCCTTTTGATATAGCGTGGTTAAGAAACTGTTAGAGAGAAAGTTGGTCATAATCTGTAGGCCTATCTGGTTGTTTTCGAAGTGATACAGTATGGACATAATTAGCATCTTCACTAACTTCGACAACTTTGTCGCCCTCCACATCACACAATAATAAATGCCAAATGTCAATGCCCTGAGACCTTAGTAGAATTCTTCGAACCGAGAACATTGGCTTCCGTGCAGCTGTAAAACGATCTATTAATCCATGCGTTCATCATTGCTTCATTTTATTACTTCTTGTTGAACGTAGCAACATCTCCTGCAATGGACTAGGGAATGGCTAACACAATTTACCAATCGCCATTGCTAACACAGGGCAAGCATTGCGTCAGATTCTGTATTTACACCACTCTTTAGGAAAGTCATAAATATTTTGACGATCCCTCACTGGCTAATGCCCCATCGCAATAACAGCTCTGTTGTTCCGCGTGTCAGGCGCAGAATGGACTGCATTGTGCTAGGAAACTTCTAGACTCTAATTTCGGTCGGTTAACTGACCTTTCTGGTGTATAAGGTTCGGCCGGTTCCTTCAGGGTAACCTGGATTATAACTTACCTACCTCAATAGGTTACGCGTTTCGCAGCTCAACTGTTTCCTTGCGTGGCCTTCCCTATCGTCAGATGTCATCTTTTTATATTTACCTGTGGAAACCAGATTGAGTTTAATTTTTTATTATAATAATTGTGTCCAGCCTTACTTTTTTTTTTTTGCTAACGTTCCTGTCTACAAATACAGAGGATTCCGGTTGCATTCCGTCTTAGTTTAGCGTTTAATTACACAGGTAACTACAGACGTGGACAAATTATTAACAAAATTGACGATTTTTATGATATTATGTTTGCAAGATTTCACTTTTCATGTTAATTTAGACTACAGTTGATAAATTTTATGCATATTTCTATCATTACAATAGATAGAAATATGCAAAAATGTCAACTGTAGTTTAAATTGAAGAGTCAAAAAATATTTACTTCTGTAAAAAGTATATAATAAAAATCTTCATATTTTGCTAATAATTTGTAAATATGCAAAAATGTCAACTGCAGTTTAAATTGAAAAGTCAGATTTTGTAAAAATATAAAATAAAAATCTTCAGTTTTGCTAATAATTTGGAAATATCTAAAATGTAAACTGTAGTCCAAATTGAAGAGTGAAATTTTGTAAAAATATAAAATAAAAATCTTCAGTTTTGCTAATAATTTGGAAATATCTAAAATGTAAACTGTAGTCCAAATTGAAGAGTGAAATTTTGTAAAAATATATAATAAAAATCTTAAGTTTTGCTAATAATTTGTAAATATGCAAAAATATCAAAGGTAATCCAAATTGAAGAGTCAAATTTTGTAAAAAAAATATGCAGTACAAATCTTCAATTTTGCTAATAATTTCGAAATAAGCAAAAATGTCAACTGTAGTCTAAACTGAAGAATCATATTTTGTAAAAATATGTAATAAAAATCTTCAATTTTGCTAATAATTTGTCCACGTCTGTATATTGGGTGCGATTTGTTTCTAAAGTATTTTATTAAGGTCACAGTTAGGGACAGTATTCTGTCCCAGGGTATACGGAGATTTATTTGTTCATAGACCAGCCGTGGCGAGAACGTGACTCGCGAGACATTGTGGCTCGCAGTGATAGCTGTGCATTTTTTATGTTTAACGCTTGCTTTAACCTCCGCCAACCCCCACCCTGTCACTCACTGGAGTCAAACTCCGTTCCATTTGTATTTGTCTCTGACTTGCGAATGGCATATGTCTCTCTCGAAACCATGTACGAAAGTTCCAAGTAGGATGGGAGGACGCATTTTTTTGCTGTCAATATGATGAGAATATTAAATGACATGTATGATTTGTTCACAAGTAGGTATTACGAGGATAACGGTTGTATAACATAAAACGGCATTATATTACTGTACATGTTACGGATGAAACATTAAAAGGTTAAGTATTACTGTTGTTGTTATCATCATCATCATCATCTCTGTACGTCGACCCTTTTTCAGCAGATGTACGAATAATGCGGTTAGCTCTTCAATTTGAACTCACTGATTTACTATGTGATGTCAAATGAAAGCTAGATGTAAGGACTTGACAAATGTTGAACTTTCAAATATTTGCCAAAAAATAAATATTCGAAGCTTCGTTCTTTCGCTTGCTCTGTTCGCTACAACTTACGTTTGTGAAAAATTATTTTCAACAATTAAAATAAAAAACCAAATTTAGATCACGACAGACAGACAAATAAACTATCATGATCAACTACGACTGGCAGTAAGTGACATAATTCCTGATTTTCAAAACTTTGTCGCAGAGACATTCTGAAGACAGTTAATTTTAGGTTGTGATATTGTTCATTTCTTTTCTTCGTTACACTGTACTAAACATTAGTTTGTAACCTTGTACTGTATAAAATTATATTTAATGCTTGACGTTTCCCCAAGGAAAATGAAAATCCGTTAATAAGTCAGACAGTTGCTTTACTTCCCAAGTTCGGATGTCCGCCTCCTCCAACAGGTCCTATGCACGTTGCAGGTTACACAGTGGCTCGGGGAACGATTACATTTTCGCCACCGCTGTCATAGACTATATTGGCGTGACGTCATTTGGCGCATGGCACAGGTACAATCAGCGGAACTTGCATCTTCTTTGTGCTGTAGCTGACTTTCTATTCATGATTCAGAACTAGACCTCAAAGATAATCGGAAATGCATTGTAGCGATAAAAATCGATACTAAGATGACCTTTCCTACAATTTAAGGGGTTAGGTACGGCTTAAAGCAGTAAAATTTTGGAAATATTCAACATTTTTTCCCCCATTACTGTATCTTGTACAATAATGAAAATTAGTGTGTGTAAAACACTGTCCTTCTGCTATATGATAAACATATTTTTATGATTTAAGAAAATTATTAATATATATATTTTTTCAAAATTCAAAATTATCAGTGCAGTGATGAAGCCTTTTCCTCATAACTCAAAAAGTATCCAACATTCTGTGATGAAATTTTTTGTGTTTATGCATGTGATATCTACAATATGATGCAAAATCACTTGATAGATTGTCTGATAAAAAATAAATTCACTTTAACAAATGGTCAAATATCAGTATTTTATTCTAACACAAAATAAAAAATATAGCCTATATATTGTTTATTAATGAATGTAGTTGAAAGAGCATGATATTGTAAACATGAGTTTCAGCAATAAAATAAAAGAGAAATGTAAAAGTTAACAAGTTTGTGAGTTATGAGGGAAACGCTTCATCACTGCACAGTGAACTGCCACCTTTTCGAATTATATATATATATATATATATATATATATATAATATATATATATATGTATTTTTTTAATCGTAAAAGTATTTCTTTCATATAGCAGAAGGACAGTGTTTGATATATACCAATTTTAATTATTGTACAAGATACAGTAATGGAGGAAAAAAATGTTGAATATTTCCAAAAATTTTACTGCTGTAAGCTGTACCTAACCCCTTAAATTATTTGTTCATTTTTTAATTTCCTTCATTTTTACTGGTACTGGCAGAGTTAAGGCCAAAAGGCCATCTCTTCCATTCAACCAGTATAACATAGCAAATATTATAAATAAATAACATCAATACAGCTAATTGGCGATGTATGCATTGGAGGGGGGGGGGAGGAACTGGCCACCCTATCCCATTATATCCTGGCCTAAAGTCTGTGTGATGTATCTTGTCTCACTGTGAAAAGAGAGAGAAAGGAGATATCTTACTTCGTCTGTATTGTTATGGCAATGGGGGAATGGAGCTGTGCCGTCCATCCATCCAGTGGCGGAAGGGACCAGTTGATACATTTTGTAGCGCAAAATAAAATTACAAAATATCTCTCTTCGTACTGTGTAGTTCCGTCACTGAGCTTGTCTTTCAAGAAATTGAGTTCCGGTAGCCTGTACAATAATAAGGTTTTGAAAGGAATCCTGAAAATTTACAACCCTCCTATAATCTCCACCCTCATTTGAAGGGACTTGGTTTTATTGCTACTGAGACAAGATAAACCTTACCAGGTATAGTTGCCTCATGAGTGATGCCTTATTGGTGTTACTTATGAGCAGACATCGAGATTTTGGACCCGATAGAATAAGTTTACTAAGTCCATACTATAGGCAGCTTTTTCACTGTGTTAGAGGGGGATTGGAGTCGGCAGAAGAAGAGACATGTGTACATGAAACCCAGTCCAGTCCAGTCTGCTGGTGCTGTACAGTGACGTTCCAAAAAAATAAAGCAACTAATTTATCAAACATTAAAGTAAAACGATTGTTAGAGGAAAAAATTTTATAGGACCAAAAATTAATGTTTACATACATTAAAATAAAAAAAAAAACTATAATGCGAAATTTTCAAAATAAATTAATATGCATTTCCTTTCGGCTTCTGTCATAAGCACAAGTGCAATACTTACTCAACACACATAATAATCCTACACAATATACACAACTTATGATGTACAATACATGGTACTCTTACAATGTAGCCTACTACAACACACATTCTGAAGGTCTCAAAACTAAATTTTCTTCGGTAGTCGGCAAGACAAAGTTTATATTGGGAGACGCTCCGCTCTACATCACATGATGTAATGGATTTATTTTATTTTAGTAGGTTATTTTACGACGCTTTATCAACATCTTAGGTTATTTAGCGTCTGAATGAGATGAAGATGATAATGCCAGTGAAATGAGTCAGCGGTCCAGCACCGAAAGTTACCCAGGATTTGTTTACATTGGGTTGAGGGGAAAATCCAGGAAAAACCTCAAATTGCCCCGACCGGCAATCGAACTCGGGCCACCTGATTTCGCGGCCAGACGCGCTAACCGTTACTGCACAGGTGTGGATGATGTAATGGATGCAAAACGAAAAACACTAGCCTATGTCATTGAAATCTATTTTCGCTAACCCAGCAGTGTTCGTAGACTTCTTCCCTGCTAGCATGTCTTTATGCCACAGAATATCGCATATATTCTTAGACTAATCACTTAGATGCACAGATAAAAACTAGACTACTAGCTATCTCCTGTCCTCTCTTCTGATAAAGTGAACTAGGTGTACAGGACTGTTTTTATTATCAGAACAGTACCTCCTCTCCCTGCCTTATGAGTATGACTGAGTAAATAAAGCACATGGGACGACAGGTAGGTCGCTACCATCACTGCCCCCACCCACTACCGTCCTGCTTTCCAACTTGAAATCGCACTGTTTTCATCTATCGGGTCTAAAGTCTCTAAGCCTGCTTATGAGGCTCAAACCTGTCTTCGGACAGTTGACTAAACAACAACAGAAAACAATGAAATAATAAGTTATTATTATTATTATTATTATTATTATTATTATTATTATTATTATTGTTGTTGTTATAATGATAGACCTACTAAGAGCAAAATGTAGTCGTGTTTAGTTACATTTAATTCTAAGAGTTAAACAGTTGCAATTTAGTGTTAAATAAGGCAATTTGGATCAAAGGAATGACTAACACAATGAAGGAAAATGATATATTAAAAATTATAACTTACCCATTTTCTTTATAAAATATTAACTTAATCTTTTTCTTTGTGCATGGGGGCGTTGGAAAGTAGTAAAGGAATTGATCCCAGGACGTGTAATGTGTCACGTATTGAACCCGACCATGAACAACCGAGACGAGTTAACTTGAGCATGGATGATTAATTTTTTATACGTTCATTGCCAACTACCTTCACTACCGGAAGATTCGTGTTTCTTTTGACTATTTCAAATGTTCTGACATGCTGTTTCATTATTTCCACCCTCGCTTCAGTTATTTTTATTCCTATTTCTTCCTAAATGTCGTGTTGCTCTTTATTGCCTTTCTATTCATTGAACGATTTTGTAGCTCGAAGGTCAAACAAATCGGAGCAAGACAGTCTTAAAAAGAAAAATAATGCACTGTCGTTTGGAAGCTGCAGATCTCGGTGAACGGGTTTAAATTGATTAGATCTTGTACAGAGTGAGCAAAACTACGCTATATCGTTACGCGGAAACCTTTTGTATCGGATGGATAGACCAATATAATTAATAATTTATTTATTTAATCTGGCAGAGCTAAGGCCAGCAGGCCTTCTCCTCCGCCCAGCCAGACTCTAATTCTAATAGAATACAATTGGTTACATAGTTATTAAATTAATAATAATAATAATAATAATAATAATAATAATAGTAATAATAATAATGTTTTATTTTCGCTGGCAGAGTTCAGGCCATAAGGCCTTCTCTTCCACTCAACCAGCCTTAATCAATACAATACATATTTAAATGACAAATATTTACACTACACTTGAAAGGTTCTCCAGCTATATTCTTCAGTTAAGTTTTAAAGACTAGTAGACTACATATTTATTTAAATTTAGATAAACCTATAAGGTAAAGTAGTAACTTAATTTATGAGCTAATTTAATTCAATCAATTATAATTAATTTAATATCTGAGATAGCTAGTAAAATGATGAAAATTAATTTAATATAAGCTTACTAGGACTATGTTACAGGGAGAAAAAATGTGTGTATATATATGAAGAGTTCGCGGGAAAACGATGAATGTGACAGTTTTCTTAAGGTTGATGTCATTATCTAATTCAATGGATCACTACGAAATTTAATGTTGTTCTTATGAAAATGGTAAAAAGGAGAATTATCACTACGAATACAGCAATCCTTTCCTTTATTTTCTGTAGAAACAGCACTACATCTTGCAGATCATTATCTAATCCTTAACAGAAATGTGACTTCAAATTTTTCCCATGAACTTTCTATAATGAGAAAATTAGAGAAAATTAATGTAATTGCCATTAGAGGTTTTATAAATCTATTTAGAGAAATAATGATAATAATAAGAATGGACAGATGTTAGTTTCATTATAAGTAACAAATATTAATCAGCAATTAATCTGTTAAGTAAGAATTTATGTAATTTTGACCTAAATGAAGTTATTGTCCAACAACCCCTTATATCACTCGAAAGCGAGTTCCAATTTCTAGCAATTGAAACTGTATAAGATGAAGAATATAAAGATATCTTGTGGTAGGGTATAATGAGTAAATTTTATGATGAGATCTTGTACTTAACTGATGATATGCAGATAAATTTTGAAAACGAGAAGCCAAATAGACCATAAAACAACATGAAAGTGAATAATGAAAGTTGGATAAGTAATGTTAGTGATGATAATAATAAACGTTAATAATAATGGTAAGAAAATACTTATTCTGTGATGATGATAAGAATAATAATAATAATACTTATACTTACTTAAAATGTTTTTTTAACGAACCGAACTTCATTGCCGCCCTATATCAGCGTCGCCAGGATCCCTATCCTGGAAGATTAATCCAGTCTTTATCATCAATCTCCACCTCCCTCAAATCCATTTTAATATTATCCTCCCATCTACCTCGGCCTTCCTAAAGATAATAATAATAATAATAATAATAATAATAATAATGAGATACCGTAATTTAAATACTTATTCTGTGATATATATAAACCATTAAACATTGAGAAACCTGAAGGAGCTATTATTGTTAACAAGAATTGTTAGAAAAATATTTTGTTAGTCAATTCTTAAATTGGTTTGATATCTGACAGTCCCTGACATTACTCGGTAGGGAATTCCAAAGTCGAGGAACAGCCACAGTGAAAGAGGATGAATATGAGGATGTTCGGTGGAAGGGAATAGATAACATTAAGGAGTGTTGTGAGCGTGTGTCTAGGTTATGATGGGTGGATAAATTTTGAAAACGAGACGCAAGATAGACAGGAGTGGAGAAATGCAATATATGAAAGAGAAGGGAAAGACAGTGGATTTTTTTACGATCTTCTAGACGGAGCCAGGACAACATTTCGAGGGATGGTGTTGCGTGATCAGCCCGGCGAATATTGCAGACGAAACGGACGCACATATTATGAACACGTTGTAGTCTCTGCGCCGAAGTAACGCTTAGATCAGTAAACAGAATATCACAGTAATCGAAGTGGGGCATCACGAGTGTTTGCACTAACATTTTTGTCATGGAAAAGGGTAGAAAATTCTTCAATCGCCTAAACGAGTGGATTAATGAGAATACTTTATTGCAGGTTTCTGCAACTTGAAGGTTCCAATTTAAACTTTTATCCATATAAATACCTAGATTCTTTACTGATTCATTGAACGGAATTTCGGTGCCGTATATTTTAATCGGGAACAAATTTGGTGTGGTAATAGTGCTTAACAAACGTGAATGGCCCACAATGATTGACTGTGATGTAAACTTTGACTGAGAGCTGTATATTTTGCTTAGGCAACATGGAAGAGCACAAAGTTTCCTAACAAGGGATACTTCAGAATCATCTGATCGAAACACTTTCAAAGTTATACTGCCAAAGAAAATTAAAATACATAAAATTGACTGCCTATATTAGCTGTAAAAGTGTGAAAAATTAGGCTTTAACGGTGATTGTGATTAGAATTAGCCACACCCATCGCTTCGCTGCACTTGCTACAAACAAATAATGCCATTTTTTTCCTCAGCATGGCTCAGTAACTTTGGTACCAAAGGGATTAAGAATGTTTTAATAACATCATATAATCAACTTCCCGATGTTTTAAGAAATGTTTAAGAAAACGTTTTTGGAAAGATTATTTATTTTAATTCTCGGTTGGTTTATTTATTTGATGGTTTCAAACCTTTCTTCTTTCTTCCTAAAACTTCAAATGAATATCTTACTGTTCTTATTTTCTTTATTTAATTCTTGTCATTTTGTATGTTTTTACAGACTGTAACTTCAAAACTTGTTATATTATGTTTACAGCATATTATGTATCTGATGAAATGGGTTTTACAATATAGTTACTAGTACACATACTTTTAATAAAATGAAAAAAATGTTAAATGAATATCTTCCACTTGATGTACAAAATTAGGTCACTTCTTTAACAATCATTTGTTTTCATTTTATTATTTCAACCTGATTGAATGGACATGGATATAAAGCACATTTTTATTTAAAACTCATATATGTCGTTATTCTAAATGAGGCAGTAGAGCAAGTGGACAGCTTCAAATACTTGGGATGTACTATAAGCAGTAACATGAGGTGCTGCCAGGAAGTCAAAAGAAGGAAAGCAATGGCAAAGGAAGCTTTTGATAGAAAAAGGAGCATCTTCTGTACCATTAGAAAAGAACTACAAGAGACTAGTTTGAAGTGCTTTGTTGGAGTGTAGCATCGTATGGGGCAGAAACATGGACATTTTATTACAAAGTGAAGAGAAGCATGGAAAAAGAAGCATTTGAAATGTGGATATGGAGAAGAATGGAACGTGTGAAATGGACAGACAGAATAAGAAATGAAACAGTGTTGGAAAGAGCTGGGTGAAGAAAGAATGATGCTGAAACTGATCAAGAAGAGGAAAAGGAATTTTCTGGGTCACTGGTTGAGAAGGAACTGCCTTCTGAAGGAAGGAAATGGTGAACGGAAGAAGAGTTCGGGACAGAAGAAGATATCAGATGATAGACGACGTTAAGATATATGGATCACATGCGGAGAGTAACAGGAGGCAGAAAATAGGAAAGACTGGAGAATGCTGATTTATATGAGCCGTTCAGAGCAAAAACTATGGTGAAAAGAAAACATCAAAATTGAGTAATGAGATTTAAAGTAAAAATTGTGTAAAATACAGCGCAAAGTAGCAATTAATAAGGCCTTCTTTTTTGTATCCACTGACTACTAATAGTTTAAATAAATTGAATCTTAATTGCTACTTTGCTATTTTCTAAAGAACATTTACATCTTAACCCTCATTACCCATTTTGACTTACACCACTTTGCTCTGAACGGTTTATGTATAAGAATATATCCTTGGCTAACAGGATGCTCTGAAACAAATAAGTTATATTGTTAGGCTATTCAGCTGTATTCTGTTTGGAGGTGAAAATAAGTGGTCGTGTTCTGTGGGGTCTATGCCACTAAGAAAGGCGATAAACATCTGCTTACTGCATAAAAGATAATCAGAGTGAAAGGAGTTTTTCAGACTACCCAGTATTTGAAGGGTTCAGAGCCATAGTGGACCAAGCGCCATTTATTAAAAACGGAGAAAGCAATGGTTAAACTGTTAATGAATACCATAGTTTAATGAAGATTGACATATCATTTAGTTTTAATGTGACCCTATACTTTATATTACTTTGATTTTTCCATTGAATTATGGTAATAACATCATTTATAATTGTAATTGTATTCTTAATATTATAGTTGTAATCCCCTTGTAGAGGGGAAGAGAAGGCTTGATGGCCTTATCTCTGCCAGGTTAAATAAATAGATAAATAAATAAATAAATTAAAGACTTTAATTTGTTCCATTGCATGTGAATACGTGTCTTGTATCGTACGGAATCATTATTTCATTCGAAAACATATGTTGCGCGTTTAATTAGCTTCGAATTTTCCTCTTGCTACGTTCTTTATTTCCACAGCGATGTCCACATTTGTTCATCTTCTTGGAAGAGACAGTACTTCCATGGGCCCGTACCTCTCGCCTCCTCGTCGTGCCTCATACACACGTCAAAACAGACAGTAACGCCACCACTGCTTATCGGTAATCAGTTTCTTGCGCTAGCTATACAAATGAATCTAAATTTCACAAGATGATGTGAAAGGCCTAATTCAAACCGAGTGCATGAGTCTCATAAGAACGTTGTTGAGGCAGGGAATACTGACGGAAGGAATGCGAATGAAACAATGTGATAAGGAAGGGAGGGCGACAGGAAAGGTCACTAAATAGCTTGAATGATAATCAAGAATACAGTCGGAAGAGAAATGACATCGATAGGATAAGTCTTGCGTTGTGACTTTAGTTTGTTCCATTGCATGTGAATACGTGTCTTGTATCGCAAGATTTTTATTATTATTATTATTTTATTATTATTATTATTATTATTATTATTATTATTTCATTCGTAAACATATGTTGCGCGTTTAATTAGCTTGAATTTTTCTCTTGCTACATTCTTTATTTCCATAACGATGTCCTCATTTGTTCATCTTCTTGGAAGAGATAGTACTTCCATCGGCGCGCATCTTTCCCTCCTCGTCGTGCCTAAATACTGTACTCCAAACACGAAAGTCTCCAGGGAATGAGACGCAGCCATGCTGTGAATTAATGTTGATGTCATAAGATGTCATAAGGTCACACACGGGGCTCTTATCTCTATTGGCTAGCTCTCACCAACAAAGCATAACATTGATACAGACATATTGATACTACCTAGTTACAAAATTAGATCACAGTTAATCTTTCTTTTAATTTTCATACAGGAAATAACATATGCAGGATGTCGCATGGTTTTCAACTGCGGTAATATTATTTATCTACTTCCAATAGTTGACGCAATATAAGCACATTCCTTTCACGGTTCATCTCCTGGTCGTGGAACAGTACTGTACTCCAAACACGAAAGTCTCCAGGGAATTAGACGCAGTGGGGTGATGCTGTGAATTAATGTTGATGTCATAAGATGTCATAAGGTCACACACCTAGGTACTCATATCTCTATTGGCTATCTCTCAAAGCACAAACGATAACATTGATATACACATTTTTATACTACCCTAGTTACAAAATTAGATCACGGTTAATTTCCTGGTCTTTTAATCCCTCCATACAGGAAATAACATATGCAGAAGAGCGTATAATTTTTAAACTGACATTATAACGGTAATATTATCTATCTACTTGCTCCAATAGATGACAAAATAGTAAGCAAAATATTCCTTTCAAACGGTTTTTCTTGTATGGTTAGAGAACAGTTGCACAGAGATGAGCTTAAACGATATTTTCAAGTATCTGTGACAAAAGACTGTGACAATTAAATATCTGTGACTTTTATCTTGATTTTGTCATACCGATATTTTATATCGATACGTAAGCTCTGGTCATGAATTACACCGATATTTTGTCACACAGATAAAAATTAGCAGGAAATTTGCGAGTGCAGTTGTATGAAAGGAATGCATGTTTAGCTGCTGCATGTATTATTAATTCTTAAACATTAATTTGAAGTATTGAATGAGTTCGGATGGGAAAATTGAAACCTTGTTATTAAATCCATTTTCATGTACCATTAACAAATAAATACTTACCTAACTGAACAGTAACATGTTCAGTGCAGCTTAAACAATATCATTGTACCAAGAGGTTAAATAAACTGTTTTGAACCAGTTGATCATTTTTCGAATGGTTGATATGGAAAATTGAGGACTTATAATGATTATCCTAATCGTTTTAAAAATTGATGTGGGTTTTTTTTTATTGTTATGAATTATTATATATATTCCCCTAATGGATACATTATTTTAAGTCGCCCCTGCATTAACATTATAATATTGATCTAGAATGTTCCAATAGATGAACAATAATAAAACACATTCCTTTACGGTTTATCTCATGGTTGGAAAAGTACACAAAACAAAACAGACAGTAACGCCACCACTGCTTTTCGGTAATCGTTATTATTATTATTATTATTATTATTATTATTATTTAAATTATTATTATAACTATTATTATTTTATTATAAGATGGAGAAACTACCGCCAGATTGCTTTGGTATATCATGCGCACGCGCAAACCTTTGTTACGATGTGAAGAAAATATCATGTCACAGAGTACTGAATACGGAGCAGATTTCGATAGCGATATTTTGTCACAATATTTCGTCATCAATCACAGGTTTATCTGACAAAAAAATACCTAAATGACAAAATATCGGTTTGTGAAATAAAATTAGCCATCTAATCGAAGGTCAAAACAGACAGTAACGCCACCACTACTTTTCGGTAATCGTTCCTTGCGCGAGCTATATTGTACGTGAAAGTGAGCTTGGAGTTCAGATGTCAGCATACAGCGCTATATTGTATACCAGATGGAAGGGTCACAGAGTGCAGCAGTATCAGTTTCTGCTGTTAACTTTGACATCAGAGATATCTGTGGAGGGTTTCATTCTAGTCGTTTGTGTCAAAGTGAGCATCGAAATCTGATGTCACTGCAGGCGCTGAATCCGTCAGAACTGTGGATAGTTTCACAGCCGTGACTCAAGTATCCCCCCCTCTTTTAACGACTATTTGAACCGTGAAAGCCGATTCACTCTGCGGATCTGATAAATCGCAACTCTTAAAAGCAATCACTTTACTCTGAAACGTGCGTTCGTAGTAGTTCCCCACTGTTCAACTCACCCTATGTGGGTAACATTTCCATTGTTCCTCGCTGCTGCTATACGGGATACAAATGCGACAAATGATTTTACACTAATGGCGATGTGCATCAACCTCGTTAAAACGTAGTAGCTGTGGGTCACTAAACCACGGCTAAAATGCAGCCGTGGTTAAAATGTAATTTCGGTGTGCACTGGTTACTTAACACATTGCTAGTTGACACCTCATTTAACCAGGTGGCACGCTATTTCTACAAAGTGACAAAAGGAAAGCATTCAGACCTCTGCAACGATGATAGTTAACACCTAAAAACGAAAGCGCTTACTTCGTTCTATATTGAAAAGAACGTATCCTATATTTTCGTATTGCGATTTTTTTTTTTCGGCGCTGTTGTTTCCGGGTTGCATTTATTTGTTTTTGTGCGAGATCGTGCGTATTTGCTTGTTTTCCGCACAGAACCAATACGCGGTAAGTGTGAAATACCACATTCAGTATTCCCAACGTAACACACACATAACAATTTCCCTCTTCTTACCGCTTAAGCGCCACATTCATTTTACTGCTTTAGGCTTTTAACAATTATTTTTAGAGACGTTTAACATAGTAATAATTATAAATTGGAAACTTACCACTGCAATTTCACCTAAACTGCAATGTTAATTATTGTTTTTAAATATTTGCAAAAATTAAGTAAAGTCTACTACTCCACGAAACTTATTGCATTCCTGATACAAGTAACATTAAGGAAGCCGTGAAAAAATCAACAAGATTTTCAGATGCATGTTATTACTGCACTATTTAATATTTTAAAATATTAACATGAAAAATAAATTTATTTTTAAGTTCGCATTTATTTACGTGTTGTTTTAGCAACAATGTTGAGATCTTATTAAACAGAAACCAAAATTTCATTGCAACTGAAAATGTAATAAACGATCTTCGCACAAAATAATGTATCACGAGCAACTCAACTACGTTTCGTGAAAACGTCAAAAGCTCTTGTAACGTATGTTACTATTACGTGTTGTTAGATTACGGTCCAACGTGAGTCTAAAGTTAAAGTAGGCCTCTACCAAAGAACTGTTCAGTATCCTTTAATCCACCTATGTCAATCGCTGTGGAGTAACGGTTAACGGTTAGCACGTCTGACCATGAAACGAGCGGACCCGGGTTCAAATACTGGTTGGGAGAAATTACCTAGTTGGAATTTTTTCCAGAGGTTTCCCTCAACCCATTAAGAGCAAATGCTGGATAACTTTCGGCGTTGGACCCTGGACTCATTTCACTGGCATTATCACCTTCATCTCATTCAGACGCTAAGTCAGCGGTCTTCAGCACACTGCACCCTCGGACTAGCGTCTCTTACCCACGGAGAAGATACTCCACTATGATGCATTCGTAACTGCTGGCGGGTATGCTCTCTACCTCTTCCTGCTGCACACGACGGGGGCACAACACGTTGCTCCGCTTACGCTTTACCCATTTCAGCGAGTGCTGACTACCACTGCACTACGTAATTGATAAAGCGTCGTGAAATAATCAATAAAATAAATGGAATAAATTAATCCATCCATAACCTCTCTTTGTTCAGCCTACTTGGAAAAACATAGATTTTATTAAAATAATAATGGGCTAATTAATGGTCTTCGTAATTAATTTAAAATTGGAGACACATAATAAATCAATAAAACAGATCAACAGGTACACGTACACATACTAATACTTACAGCTTTTAGAGAACCCGGAGGTTCATTGCCGCCCTCACACAACCCCGCCATCGGTCCCTATCCTGAGCAAAATTAATCCAGTCTCTAACATCAGCTTGGGGGTTGGACTATGGGCTAACAACCCATCACCGTAAAAATCAGCTTGTTACGAAACCCCAAAATAAGCCTCAGAATGAGACTGAATCTATGCCCCGACCACATATACATACTAATACATGAAATAATTAAAGACCTCCTCGGAATAACGGTGTAACGAACAAATCTATCTACGCGTTTCAGGAGAAAGAAAATTAATTTCAGGGGCATATTTCGTTAGGCCTACATTTACAAGCAGAACCATTTGACAAATCAAGCATACAAGTTTTTTCAGCTACTGGATGCAATCATTTATTGTTATTTATAAATAAATGCTTCAAAATTACGTTTTCCACTGAAGTCACATATTTAATTATTTTGATGTTACACCCTTATTCCGGGGTGGTCTTCAGTTATAGATTACATAATTTAAAATTTTGTGTAAAAATGTTCAATAAAATTATAATTATTATTATTATTATTATTATTATTATTATTATTATTATTATTATTGTTATTGTTATTATTCAGCTGGCTACGGACTGGAAGGTCCGGGGTTCGATCCCAGATGGTGACAGGATTTTATCTCGTTGCCAAACTTTCAGAACGGCCTCCGAGGTTCACTCAGCCTCCTATAAAATTGAGTACCGGGTCATTCCCGGGGTAAAAGGCAATCAGAGCGTGGTGCCGACTACACCACCTCATTCTAGTGCCGAGGTCATGGAAAGCATGGGGCTCTACCTCCATGCCCCCAAGTGCCTTCATGGCATGTTACGGGGATACCTTCACCTTATTATTATTATTATTATTATTATTATTATTATTATTATTATTTATTATTATTATTATTTTAAATTTGCATGGTAGGAATTTAGATCTATTTAATGTATAGTTTGGACTAATTTTGGTTAGGCCTATATTGTATAATCTGAAATCTTTTCAATGTTAATTACGTTTAATATATGTGTTTCTTTTTGTTTCTAATTTATTTTTTTATTGTTGTAATTGGAGTATTATCGTCATTATTATTTATACCCATTGCATTTTCATGTGCTGAACTATAATTTGCCTCTGACTGTTGTCCAGCACACAAATAATGATGACGATGATGATGATGATGATAATAATAATAATAATAATAATAATAATAATAATTTATTATCACAATATAGACCCTCATTTGCATTTGAAGTCAGAAATGTACTCCAAATTGCATTTATAGAGCGTATTTCTGTATTGCTAACTTGTCCCAGAAACCCGGAGAATTTTCCATTGAAATTATGAAATAAACTGATTAGTGTAATATGTAGCTAATCGGCAATGTAGGCAATGGAGAGGGAAAGGAAATGGTCATCCTACCTCATTATTTCCCAGTCTAGTTGCCTCATAAGTGTATGTAGTGGTAACAAAATCTTAAATAGGCTATGTCCCATATTAGCGTATGATTGCAACGTTACAAGTAAAGCCAAACTTCAGTTCACTGACTCCAAAATGAGATTAAGAGTCAGCATGAAGCCTGTAAACATCATCAGCGGGTGGTGAAACGATAAATTAAACAACTATGTCAACTTTCCCGAAGTTCTGATAAAAAGGGCGTAAAACTGTCTTGTTGAAATCTTTATACCTGCTAGATAGCGGTACAACATTTCTTATGCACAAACAATAATTATTACATCGCTACACAGTGAAATCCACCATTTGAATTTACAGGTATATGACGTGTCGAACTGGATGAGGTTCTGTCACAGTCTAGTATATACAGTCACGAAGCTTGAGTTGTGAGGGTGCTAGGAACAATTTTCTGTGCCGGTACTATTTCGCATTGTCTGTAATGAGGCGATATTAGCGATCCTAGTGGCTAGCAACTATCTATGGATGCATATTTACTACGTATTGAGCTTCTTGACTGTATATACTGTACTCCAACCACGAGAAAGTCTCTAGGGAGTGAGACGAAGCGGGGTAATGCTGTGAATGAATGTTGATGTCATAAGTTGTCATAAGGTTACATACGTGGGTACTCGTATCTGTATTGGCTAGCTCTCACAGCACATTGATACACACATATTGATACTACCCTAGTTACAAAATTAGATCACTGTTAATCTCCTGGTCTTTTAATCCCTCCATACAGGAAATAACATATGCAGGAGAGCGCATGTTTTTAAACTGACGTTATAACGGTAATATTATCTATCTACTTCGTTCCAATAAATGACGCAATAGTAAGCACATTCCTTTCACGGTTGATCTCCTGGTTGGAGAACAGTACTAGACTGTGGTATTACTTAATTTCGTACATAAAAACCGAAACATATTTACTTTATTTTCTCATAAATATAAAACCAAAACATCAGACAACATATGCTTGACAGTACCTAAATGTACTATATCTATAGCGTATAATCAAAGTAGCAGCTTCGGTCCAAGGCTTTGTAACATGATAATAGCTAAATTCCCAAACATACAATTTGCTAATGCTCCTTATTTCAAGAAAATCTATTAAAAATGCTGTTAACAGAGAAAATTTAAAGTTCAATTATTGTGATGTGTGTTTTTTTCTTTTCTTTTTTCTTTTATTACTTTTTACTCTGTTATTCAATAAAATGTCGTAACATTAACTTATGTGGAATGCCCCTGAGCACAAGTATGTACCCGGTCGGGACAAGTTACCTGGTTGAGGTTTTTTTCCGGGGTTTTCCCTCAACCCAATACGAGCAAATGCTGGGTAACTTTCGGTGCTGGACCCCGGACTCATTTCACCGTCATTATCATCTTCATTTCATTCAGACGCTAAATAACCTAGATGTTGATACAGCGTCGTAAAATAACCCAATAAAATAAAAAAAAAACGAGTATGTAACTTACTCTTTCTGGGAGTGCTAGAGAGTTCTTATATAAAAAAATCAATATGTATCTTTGTCCTGGCAATAAAGTATTATTATTATTACTAAAACTAAATCCACTGTCACTAACCTGGTCACATATCTAAATCAAATTGTACCAATAATTGAAACGCAGGGACAAACTGAATCAATATATTTTGATTTCAGCAAAGTTTTTGATGTAGTTCCGCACTATATCCTTCTTCATAAGTTAGGAAATATTGGCCTTTCTGTAAGCTACGTAAAGTGGTTCGAAAATTATTTAAGTAATAGAGTTTCATGTGTAAGATTGTTTAATATACACTCTTATTCTTATAATATAAATTGCGGAGTCCCGGGGATCTACTTTTAGGACCTCTCCTATTTGTTATATTCATAGATGATATATGTAAAAGAATAAGTTCTGACTGTTTATTATTTGCAGACGATTTAAAAATTTTTCGTACAATCAAAAGTAGTACTGACTGTCAATCACTTTAATGTGACATTAATTCAGTCGCTAAATGGTCGGAAGACAATGGTATGAAAATTAACGTATCCAAAACTAATGTAATAACCTTTTCTAGAAAAACTTCTTCACTGAAATTTAATTATTATCTAAATAATGTACTAATTAACAGAACGGATTGCGTAAAAGATTTTGGAATATTCTTTGACAGTAAATTGTACTTTCATAGTCACGTTGATTACATTTACAATCACGCAATCAGAATGCTAGGAATAATACTGTCAATAACTTATTCTTTTTCCACGCCCGATTCTCTCTTAATGCTATACTATACATTGGTGCGATCGAAACTCGAATATGCATCTGTAGTTTGGAACTCGATTACAACTACGGACTCGGCTAAATTAGAAAATATAGAAAGAAAATTTATATCTTTATGTTCATTCAGATTTTTGCCCATTAATTCCGGGTATAGTTATGAGAGAAAATGTGAATATTTTAATTGTCAAAATCTATATGCTAGACGCCATGAGCTAGATTATCTGTTCTTTTGTAAAGTCCTCAAAGGTGATATATCCTGTGACTCTTTCTTAAACAATATTACCTTACGTATTCCAACAAAAGATATGAGAGCCCACAAACTTTTCTATATTAGAAATTCGAAATTTCTTTCACCAGTCTCCAGATGCATTAAAAATGCCAACATGCATGGCTGCGAATTCGATCCCTTCAATGTATAGACTTTGTTTGCTCTTGGCAACGATTTATCATTTATGTATTATTTTAGGCATTATACTCAATTAACATTGTCTCATAGTATTCTTAGTTATCCATTCATCGTCATTATTGTAATTAATTGTAATTATATTTATGTGTAATAATTATTTTTGTTTTATGTTTTTGTTATATTTGTGCTGAACTGTAATTGGCCCCTGGCTGTTGTACAGCACATTAAATAAATAAATAAATAAATAAATAAATAAATAAATAAATAAATAAAATAAATAAAAATTATTATTATTACTTACTTACTTACTTACTTACTTACTTACTTACTTACTTACTGGCTTTTAGTCCACGCCTGTGGAGTAACGGTTAGCACGTCTAGCCGCGAAACCAGGTGGCCCGGGTTCGATTCCCGGTCGGGGCAAGTTACCTGGTTGAGGTGTTTTCCGGGGTTTTCCCTCAACCCAATATGAGCAAATGCTGGGTAACTTTCGGTGCTGGACCCCGGACTCATTTCACCGGCATTATCACCTTCATCTCATTCAGACGCTAAATAACCAAAACTTTTGATAAAGCGTCGTAAAATAACCTACTAAAAATTGCCTTTTAAGGAACCCGGAGGTTCGCTGCCGCCCTCACATAAGCCTGCCATTGGTCCCTATCCTGAGCAAGATTAATCCAGTCTCTGTCATCATATCCCACCTCCCTCAAATCCATTTTAATATTATCTTCCCATCTACGTCTCGGCCTCCCCAAAGGTCTTTTTCCCTCCGGCCTCCCAACTAACACTCTATATGCATTTCTGGATTCGCCCATACGTGCTACATGCCCTGCCCATCTCAAACGTCTGGATTTAATGTTCCTAATTATGTCTGGTCAAGAATACAATGCGTACAGTTCTATGTTGTATTGTTGTGTAACTTTCTCCATTCTCCTGTAACTTCATCCCTCTTAGCCCCAAATATTTTCTTAAGCACCTTATTCTCAAACACCCTTAACCTATGTTTCTCTCTCAAAGTGAGAGTCCAAGTTTCACAACCATACAGAGCAACCGGTAATATAACTGTTTTATAAATTCTAACTTTCAGACTTTTTGACAACAGACTGGATGATAAAAGCTTCTCAACCGAATAATAACAGGCATTTCCCATATTTATTCTGTGTTTAATTTCCTCCAGAGTGTCATTTATATTTGTTCCTGTTGCTCCCAGGTATTTGAATTTTTCCATCTCTTCAAAGGATAAATTTCCAATTTTTATATTTCCATTTCGTACAATATTCTCGTCACGAGACATAATAATATGCTTTGTCTTTTCGGGATTTACTTCCAAACCTATTTCTTTACTTGCTTCAACTAAAATTCCCGTATTTTCCTAATCGTTTGTGGATTTTCTCCTAACATATTCACGTCATCCGCATAGACTAGCAGCTGAATTATTATTATTATTATTATTATTATTATTATTATTATTATTATTATTATTATTATTTAATTTGCCAGTATTATGAAGCATGGCTTCATTCATTGAGATAAGTACAGCTGATAGGCAGACAGGGCTCCAGGCAAAATATTTCGGCTGTTTGCCGTTGACGTTGAATGTCGACACTGAATAACCTTCTGTAGTTGAAAGTGTCGTTAAATAAAATACTGCTACTCGTGTACAACTGCTGGCACTGCTACCACCGCCTTGTGAAATCACATTGACAACAGAAAAATACCCATGCCAGGCAGGATTCGAACACAACCGTTACCTCCATGCAAATTCTCGTCGCTTCAATATGTGTGTACTTAGGCAACTTCCTCTCACATCTTAGCAGATTCTGAAGTGTTGAAAAATTTTGTTAAATAAAGGACATCCATTACCATAATTTTTCTGAAACCCGAGGGGTCCCTTCCTGTCAAGAAAAGAATCCTGCGACGTTCTCTATATCTCCACCAGAGATGAGAACCAGGCAACCGTTGCGGTCTTGGCACACGGTTCTCTAAAAACCGGACGGGACAGACTTGATTTTACCCCTGGCTATACACAGAAAAAAGGTGTAATTGTGGCTTTGTAAAAAGTAGCATTCGGGCAGACTCAAGAAATTGATGTTCTTTGCTTGGAAACCAGTTCCTCGCATTTAGGTAAAACTGACACGAACATCTAGAAGCCTGGGGAGCATCAGATGTGGTTGTACAACAGTTTTCTACTAAAACTAGTCCATTTGTCCCTTTATTATCGATTAATTCAAAGAAAAAATTTGAAATCTTATGGGAATATGACTCTCACAGCAAACAGTAACAATAAATCGACTTGTACGAAAGAAAGTTGTTACATTCCGAAATTACTGTTGCTTTTTTAATTAAATTGTACACAAATAGAATAAAATTAGCTTACTTGTTACATCAAGTCGCTTGCCAAATTCAGTGAGAAAAGTAGGGTATTTTAAAATGAGGAACACAAACATAATAAATGATTTTGTATATAACAAAGCTAGTGATGATTATTTTTTGTGAAACACTACACATCTATATATTTTGAACTGGTAATGGAAATTACGGGAAAACGGCTCAACGGATTTTAATAAATGACCCTCATTTTGAAGCTTGGAACCCAATGTTTTTCATAAAAATAGTAGTTTTCAGTGAAATGTCGATTTTCCTACATCATTTTCCTATTTTCTAAAATCGATCTTTCGTCAGTTTTGAGAACTAATTAATTGCATTTCAGAATAAAACAAAACACACTATAATAAACAATTGACTATTACACGAAGGCCATGACCTACAGGATTGCTGACATAGAGTTCAGATGGCTCAAATTCTTTCACATCATAATGCCAATATGTCGATCTTCATTTGTGTAATTTTTTGATAACGTATAAAAAATAATTTATGTCTGATTCTCTGGTCTGTGTATTAGATATTAAGAACTACAAAACTTAAGAATGTTTGATGACATTATTACCATTAAAAATGAAATATTATTACAGTTAATGTAACACATAATGGTATACTGATGATATGAAAGTGAAAGCTTTTGGGGCTTTAAGTAAGTAGACGCAGAGAAAGAATATTTTATATTAGATCTTCATTTCTATAATTTACTGAAAACTATAAAACTTACGTAAGGTAACAATATTGTTATTAAAAATGAAACACTTTTATAATTATTAATCAAGTAGTGTGGGTCTTTTTCATATATTTAATGGCAGTGTGATATAGATATTTACATGTCTGATTTTCTAATTTTTCTTGGTAGTAATTGAGTCATGCTTCCTATTTTAGCTGCGTCTTTCAACTACATCAAAATTAATTTCATATTTCTTTGGTTTAATCGATTAGATTTGTGATCTCTGTCAAGCATATTTTGTTGTATGGAAAATAGCATGCCATTTCACTTCTTGCTACCGTGATGAGTAAGTTTATTTCCCGCAACCAGCAACGAATGAAACACTGAAACTGCTAACGATTTACGATGGACAATTTTATTTAGGGCGCATGTAACATTGTACAACTCTGACATATCATTCGCCACATTTTCCACATCTCAGCAATAGATTCCTCACAACAGCCTATATTACAGAAAATATACGGGATAACATTCATTGTTACACAAATTAATCCAGCAGTATTTGGTAGATCAGTATTGTCTGGAGGAAGCGCAAAATTACAATTCCTAAGAAAAGACTAATAGGTATTACTTACTGATAAAATAAGAGGCCTACAAGATTTTGTAGTCTCTTGATCACCTCAGCAAGATCTCTTAGTGGGAAAAAGTGAGGTCTATTCATTTACGTGTATCCTATCGTCCTTTTCAATCTCCAAATTTATTTCAGTTCATATGACGTCATAGTTTAAATGTCATTATGTCAAGTTTACCTCAGTTTACTGGACGGAAAATAGCTAATTTCAGAGGAAGCACAGAGTACACACCACTCGATACCGATACCCTATAAGGTCATCCGTAAAAAGTCTTGCCTCCCAAGCAGAAAATGAATGACGCCCTGGGTGTCAGCCTCTGTTTCTTATTCCTTTTGAAATTCTTCTCCAAAATGATGGTTAAAATTCGCCCAAATTATAGGTCATTAAGGGTACCTTGCACAAATGAAAATCCCCTTCAATTTCATCTGCGCTTGATAAGATTAGAATGTGAAAGATTTCTTCTCCAATATTCACGGCTCTGAAATTCCACCTCACTCGCCCAAATCATACATTTACTTTTGAAATTCCTTGTCAGAATGATGGTTAAAAATTCGCCCAAATGATAGTCATTATGGGTACCATAAGATTAGAAGGTGAAAGATTTCTTCTCCAATATTCTTGATTCTGAAATTCCACGTCACACTTGCCCAAATCATACATTCACCTTTGAAATTCCTCTCCAGAATGATGGTTGAAATTCACCCAAATGATAGTCCTTATGGGTGTCATGTACAAATGAAAGCCTCCTTCAATTTCATCTGCGCTTGATAAGATTAAAATGTGAAAGATTTCTTCTCCAGTATTCATGATTCTGAAATTCCACGTCACACTCGCCCAAATATATATTTACTTTTGAAATTCTTCGTCAGAATGATGGTTCAAAATTCGCTCAAATGATAGTAATTATGGGTACCTTGCACAAATGAAAGCTCCTTCAATTTCATCTACGTTTGATGAGATTAGAATGTGAAAGATTACTTCTCCAATATTCATGATTCTGAAATTCCTCGTCACACTCGCCCAAATCATACATTTACTTTTGAAATTCCTCGCCAGAATGGTGGTTGAAATTCCTCCAAATGATACTCCTTATGGGTGTCATACAAAAATGAAAGCTTCCTTCAATTTCATCTACTTTTGATAAGATTAAAATGTGAAAGATTTCTTCTCAATATTCATGATTCTGAAATCCCACGTCACACTCGCCCAAATCATACATTTACTTTTGAAATTCCTCGTCAGAATGATGGTTCAAAATTCGCTCAAATGATAGTCATTATGGGTACATTGCACAAATGAAAGCCCCCTTCCATTTCATATACGCTTGATAAGATTAGAACGTGAAAGATTTCGTCTCCAATATTCATGATTCTGAAATTCCACGTCACACTTGCCCAAATCATACATTTACTTTTGAAATTCCTCTCCAGAATGATGGCTAAAATTCACTCAAATGATAGTCATTATGGGTACCATGCACAAATGAAAGCCCCTTCCATTTCATCTACGCTTGATGAGATAAGAATTTGAAAGATTTCTTCTCCAATACTCATGATTCTGAAATTCCACGTCACACTCGCCCAAATCATACATTTACTTTCGAAATTCCTCGTCAGAATGATGGTTCAAAATTCGCTCAAATGATAGTCATTATGGGTACATTGCACAAATGAAAGCCCCTTCCATTTCATATACGCTTGATAAGATTAGAACGTGAAAGATTTCGTCTCCAATATTCATGATTCTGAAATTCCACGTCACACTTGCCCAAATCATACATGTACTTTTGAAATTCCTCTCCAGAATGATGGCTAAAATTCACTCAAATGATAGTCATTATGGGTACCATGCACAAATGAAAGCCCCTTCCATTTCATCTACGCTTGATGAGATAAGAATTTGAAAGATTTCTTCTCCAATACTCATGATTCTGAAATTCCACGTCACACTCCCAAATCATACATTTACTTTTGAAATTCCTCGCCAGAATGATGGTTGAAATTCGCCCAAATGATAGTCATTATGGGTACCATACATAAATGGAAGCCTCCTTCAATTTCATCTACGGTTGATAAGATTCTGAAATTTCACATCACACTCGCCCAAATCATACATTTACTTCTGAAATTCCTCGCCAGAATGTTAGTTGAAATTCGCCCAAATGATAGTCATTATGGGTACCTTGCACAAATGAAAGCCTCCTTCAATTTCATCTACACTTAGTAAGATTCCGAAATTCCACATCACACTCGCCCAAATCATACATTTACTTCTGAAATTCCTCGTCAGAATGTTTGTTGAAATTCGCCCAAATGATAGTCATTATGGGTACTTTGCACAAATGAAAGCCTCCTTCAATTTCATCTACACCTAGTAAGATTCTGAAATTCCACGTCACACTCTCCCAAATCATACATTTACTTCTGAAATTCCTCGTCAGAATGTTTGTTGAAATTCGCCCAAATGATAGTCATTATGAGTACCTTGCACAAATGAAAGCCTCCTTCAATTTCATCTACACTTAGTAAGATTCTGAAATTCCACATCACACTCGCCCAAATCATACATTTACTTCTGAAATTCCTCGTCAGAATGTTTGTCGAAATTCGCCCAAATGATAGTCATTATGGGTACTTTGCACAAATGAAAGCCTCCTTCAATTTCATCTACACCTAGTAAGATTCTGAAATTCCACGCCACACTCGCCCAAATCATACATTTACTTCTGAAATTCCTCGTCAGAATGTTTGTTGAAATTCGCCCAAATGATAGTCATTATGGGTACTTTGCACAAATGAAAGCCTCCTTCAACTTCATCTACACCTAGTAAGATTCTGAAATTCCACATCACACTCGCCCAAATCATACATTTACTTCTGAAATTCCTCGTCAGAATGTTTGTTGAAATTCGCACAAATCATAGTCATTATGGGTACTTTGCACAAATGAAAGCCTCCTTGAATTTCATCTACACCTAGTAAGATTCTGAAATTCCACGCCACACTCGCCCAAATCATACATTTACTTCTGAAATTTCTCGTCAGAATGTTTGTTGAAATTCGCCCAAATGATAGTCATTATGGGTACTTTGCACAAATGAAAGCCTCCTTCAATTTCATCTACACCTAGTAAGATTCTGAAATTCCACATCACACTCGCCCAAATCATACATTTACTTTTGAAATTCCTCGCCAGAATGATGGTTGAAATTCGCTCAAATTATAGTAATTAAGGGTACCATACATAAATGAAAGCCTCCTTCAATTTCATCTACGCTTGATAAGATTCTGAAATTCCACGTCACACTCGCCCAAATCATACATTTACTTCTGAAATTCCTCGCCAGAATGTTGGTTAAAATCCGCTCAAATGATAGTCATTATGGGTACCTTGCACAAATAAAATTTCCGTACAGTTTCATCGGCCCTAGATAAGCTCGTACTTCATAGAATGTCGTTAAGTAATCGATAAAGTTCATAATATGGAGATTTGGGACAAAAAAGGAGATAGCAACGGAAATGCAATTGGAAATGAGTGCAACGATTCGCCTATGAACAGATTATGTAGTCGCGGATACGGGGCTTAAAATGAAGATTTCCTGCCGGCAAGCACGAAATAGTCCGCGTGAAGCATAATCGTCTCATCAACAGGGAAGAGACACATGGACACGAGAACTCCTTTCAAATCCGTTCCATTTCTAAGTGTTCTATAATTGACCTTGTATTACGTAAACGGAGACTCTTGATGTGTCCGCCCGCACAGCCAGTAGTGGTGCAATATGAGAGCTTTCTGCAGCTTTCCTGGTTGGATAATCCCAGTCACGAAATAGTCGCATTTCCGTACCCCGACGAGTTGGTGTTGTCTGCAAGCACCGGCTACTTAATGAGGGCCAGGAGTGAAGCAGTCACGGTACTTACCACCACCATTACCACCGAGAAATCATCACAGTCATTATCAGGCTTCGAGACTTCGGACCCGATAGAGCAGTTCAGTGGGAAATCCGCATAACGGCGTACTGAGTATAGTGGTAAAGCGTACAGTGGGTGGGGGTACTGTAGAATGGATGCCAACAAATACGCAAAGGAAAACTCTCTGGATTTGAAGGTTCTGACGAATAATTCGGTTTCCATACAAACTGTGTCTGAAACTATTACACGGTTAGAAAAGTCAGAGCAAGAGACGCCGGAAGCCCTCAAATTAATTTAGAAAATGATGCAGAGAATTAATGAGACATCAAGTACACCGGTTACTGAACGTGTAAAACAGAAGTGGAAATCAATTTTATTTAAAAATAACGGATATGGAACATTGTGAAACATAAACAGCAAATTAGTGGACATAGAGTCACCCGAGAATAAAGGACTGTCTCGCAATGATGTTAGGTTTTTCGTTTTGCTCCTATCACGTCATGCGACGTAGAGCGCAGCTTTCTACAGTACAAACTTTGGCAGATAACCGAAAAGATTTACGTTTGAGACCTGAGAATGTATCTTGTAGTACATTGCATTTCAGTACTGTAACTGCACTTCGTAAAGACGACCAATAGGATAAATGAAAAAATAAAAATTGCTACATGCTTATTTCCACCATTAACACTGTGTATAATTAAACACAAATGCTTATAAAAGACAGGAGAATAAATGCTTTTCACATTCTTTTGACATTATCATTGTGTAATGTATATTCACTTTCAGATATGTGTTTCCCCATACTACCGTACTCTACTCTAAATAGCAACGTTGTTACCTCAACATATCTCTATCTGCAGCGAGTCAACAACCTATAGTGCATGCACAGTAAACTTATTGTATCGGGTCCAAAGTCTCGAAGCCTGATCATTATCAACTAATGACTGAGTAAGAACATTTAATTCTGTGACTTACAAAATTTTCTTTTATGTTAGCCTCCTGATCAGTGTTTTCTTTCTCTGCCTAAATTGTATAACAGGTTGAAATAAGAATGTAGCCTCTGCATGATTTGATAGAGGAAAGTGTACAATGTGGGACCGACATAATACAGGGACATCATTTTATTTTTATTTCAATTTTTATTGTACCTAAGTTTTTTTAATGTACTTCATTCCCATCCCCTCTACTAGTAGTCCACACCTGTGGAGTAACGGTTAGCGAGTCTGGCGCAAAACCAGGTGGCCCGGTTCGATTCCCGGTCGGGGCAAGTTACATGGTTGAGGTTTTTCCGGGGTTTTCCCTTAACCCAATACGAGCAAATGCTGGGAAACTTTCGGTGCTGGACCCCGGACTCATTTCACCGGCATTATCACCTTCATCTCATTCAGACGCTAAATAACCTAAGCTGTTGATAAAGCGTCGTAAAATAACATACTAAAATTTAAAAAAATCTACTAGTAAACTTCCAACCATTCTCCACACAAAGCCAAGCGTAGCAGTCAAAGTCACCTTACGGTCATAGTAAACACAAACAGTACTGAGTTAGTGAGTATAGTAAGTTTCAAAAATATGTTCGCGTTTTCTAGTAACGAAAGAGCTTTCAATATTGAATCATATTTTCGGCCAGGTACTGTTGATCGTTTGCCTACGTCGCATCCCTGTTTCCCCATCCGTTTCTGCTCGCCCGTTTGTAAAGCCTAGTGGCTGGGCTGTCTTAGCTATTTTCTGAAAACATTAATTTCTGTTAGGAATTGGATGTCTACGTAATAATATACAACTGTTTAAAATGACTTAAATAAAAGGGCCTCGTTAATTAATTGTCACGTGATTTCTCCCCTTTCTACGACCCTGAGTCAAAACCACTTGGACGGACAGTAGATAGCATATCTGAGTAATTTTATCATTTCGGATCGGGCAGAAGAGAAGATTGAATTTACAGTACGTAAGGTACTCTTTTATAGAGTAGGTACAGTATTATTTCAACATGAGTTACTAGTACGAAGGACGAAACTGGTAATTGGAATTAGGTGCAATAATCTATAGTGCGATAATATGCAAAAAGAACTGAAGTCTGTATCGAAATGAACGGCCACCACTTTCAAAATTGTGTTTAAATATCCACATTATGATTATTTTTCAATTTAACTTCATTTTCTATATTGTACGATAATGTGCTGTAGACAGTATTAATGTACGCTGCATAATGAATACACCAGTTCGTGAATGAATACTCAGTTCGTGAGTAAAAACACTTATTGTTAATACAGTACTGTATTTTGATTAAAGAAAAGCCTAAAGAAATTATCAAACTCAAAATCGTAATATTTCCTACTTTACGTAAATGGATGAACTACTTTTCTTCTCTCCTATATCTAGTAAAGTGATTTCTTTGTATTTTACGCCAGTAGTCTATCATCGAACTCTAGTCGTGGAAAGGAGTAGCAAACGGTGTTTCCGATTATCAACCGTTAATCCAAAGGTGTAGCCAGGTTAATATTAGAAAAGTTAGTAAAAATAAAATGATGTCCCTGTAGTTAAGCGGCTCGAGTATTTTCTAAATCAAGGAATGCCACACTGCGCATGCTCCAAGCCGAAAGTTTTGGTTCATATACAGGGTGGAAGTGAAATAGTCCTGCAGATTTTCAGAGCGAATAGCTCATATTGTATGTAACAAAAAACTATAATACGTATCATATATTTTTTTATTTTAGTTGGTTATTTAACGACGCTGTATCAACTACTAGGTTATTTAGTGTCGATGAGATTGGTGATAGTGAGATGATATATAGTTCTTTACACTCGACAAAATATAGACAGTTACTCATTAGTGGCTAATATACATGATCATGAAATTAGACATAGTGAACAAATGAATATTCCATACTGTAGATTACATGAAACTAGTACAAATTTTTCTGTCATGGGGATGAAATTATATAATAAGCTTCCTAGTCAATATTACAAGTTACCAACCAATAGTTTCAAAACTAGATTTTATAATTGGCTTTTATGGTATTTGACAGCCGTCCAAACCAGGGTTTAATAATCGGCCTCCTAGTCAATTCTAAATGAATATTTATATTTAATTCAATTTTTTCTTTAATAGAAATGCCAGCTAGGTAGGCTATCCTTTCTACTCTGTAGATGAGTTTCTTAACGTAAATTCATATGAAATTGTTTTTAATAAATAAAGTTATTTACATTTGGTTACAAATATTACATTAAGAGTGAAGTGTTTTCATTAATTTTTAGAGTTTCAAAATGTTTTGTGTTTTCATTCTAATTAAACTTTACTGTTTTCAATTATTACGTGTATTTTCAAATGTATTTTTTCCCTTCTGTATTGTGACGAAGCCTATTACTGTATGTTTAATGGCTTAATAAAGTGAATTGAAATTGAATTGAACTCAAGATTAACTGGTAGTTAAGGTTTATAATACGAAGCAGAACCTAAAACTTCAGTTTAAACTGAATGTAAGGTTTAAACGGTGTTTATGCTCGACCATGCGACATGTAGTAATTATACACCTGGTAGCAGTTCTTTAATGCATGTCATTAAAGTTCAGGTTTTCGATTATTCTCGGATATGCAATCGAAAGACAACGAGGGAAACGTCACGGAGGCTGGAAATCCAATACTGTCGCAGAAGGTTACGTTCTGTTACTATAATAATATTCAAATAAATTCAATTTGTCATCTAGTTTTTCAATTCTAAATCAATTTCCAGGTTATATCAAAATTAGTTCATGTTATTTTGTAGATTATTACAAGGTCAATGACATTATTGTTCCTCGAAAAAATCAGTACTTTCGCGTCTGCGCACATCTCACAATTTACGAGTGATGCACAAGGTCCCTTCCACTCTTCAGTTAGATACGAATAAAATGAATACTTCTGAATAATTTCAAGTTAGAAATATGGTCGAGCATAAAGTCGTATGAAACTTGCCTATAATTGTAATTAAGACGCTCGTATGAAAATTATGAAACTCGCTTGCGCTTGTTTCATAAACAAACATACTCGCGTCTTAATTACTATCATTATAGGCTCGTTGCATAATGTAATATTATAATAGCGGCCCTTAATGGAATAAGGCAACTTTAACTATAAAGAAACATATTTATTCAACAAAACATTCCCAATATTAATTTTTAAAAATCGATCTCGGTATGACATTTTCATGGAATGGCTCTTCTTTCGTTCCTTTTGTTTCTTTCACTTTTATTTAATTCCTTTTTCTGTCTTCTTCCTTATTTATTTATTTATTTATTTATTTATTTATTTATTTATTTATTTATTTATTTATTTATTTATTTATTTATTTATTTATTTATTTATTTATTTCTTATTTATCGCCTTTCTTTTGTTTCTCTGTTCTCCTTTCTCTTTCCTTCTTTCTCTTCCTGTTTTCCAGAGTATTCAGAAAAATACGGCGGTAGATGGAATCTTGCGTAACCTCTTGCATCTACGTGATGATGACATAACCCCCGCCTTTACAGCTAATTAAAATGGAACATGATACGCTGGAAGAGTATACACATTGGTGCGCTTGTTGCTGGAGCTTCATATGACAAAGGCTCTAATATTTCACGCAACGACGGAACTGACGAGTTGGTTATATCATCGCCAAAACTGCACAGTCCGCGTTGCATTGCGGTAGGCAAGTATTTTTATCAACGTTTAAAACTGGAGGTAATAAATCCTTTCCGAAGCAGGGTAACTAAGAAACCTGCAATTTTTACTTGCAGAAGCTTGTTTGCACTCTGCCTGTGACGTCATGGTTTGCACTGCGTTTCACGAGGTGTGTAATAAAGTTTGTAATTCGTGTTACTGGGCGCGACCGCCATTTTAGTGTTCATAGATGGTGTTCGGGTAAAGGGAGTTGAGTCATTTTTTCAGTAGCGGCCGGTGATCCAAATCCTCGGTGAGGCCAGATGCAACTAGTTTAAGTGACTCCGATAGAAAATGTTTATTTATGATATTAATTATTATTGTTGTTATACTATTAATATCATTATTACTGTATTATTATTATTAGTCTATTATTATTACTAGTAATAAAAATAATAATTTCACTCACCAAATAAGCTGTTACGCTGCGAGTTTCAGTGATTGTTTCAATGTGATGAAGCAACCCACATTATGTGTTGAAATTCCCCTTTCTTTCTTTTCTTTTTATTTTTTTCCTTTGACAGCAACAAACAAGGCCAACAGGAAGTTTATTTTGCACCACATTACCACTTAACCATTTATGTTGCCCATACCAGGATGCAATAGAAACTCGCGTTTTAAGATTATCCTTCAGAAAAATTGTCAGCGATGTCGTAGGTATCTCGGTCGGCTCTCTTTTTATATAAAACTTCCTTTCTTTCAATATTATTTCTTCTCGATAAAGGACAGTCTAACAATGAATTAACTACACCAGCATTATTTCTGGCATTTGTTTCTGTTTATATTTTCCCGAAATACATAACAACATTGGCCCAGATTCACTACACGAAGTACAATAGAACAACACCCTCGCTTAAGTCATGAACTAAGACATAAAAGGAGAGAATAGTGTGGGTCTCTGCCTGCCAAAGAGCTGGAATGTTTGTTATTTATGGCCTGTTTAGGAAGCCAAATCACCCTATTCCCACCCCACTCTACCCTTGAGGCCGGCCCATGGTTGAGAGGAGTGAAACCTGACCAGGCCAGACGAATTGTGCCTCAGTTACAACGTTTAAAGCGCAACGTCAAAAGCCCGCGAAGACAAACGAAAATCCAGAAGCAGACCCGGCACGAGCGATCCTGGCCTCAGGAACAAATTTTACTGCAAAACAGGTCTATATACATCACAAAGTTTTAAAAATGCAAAACAGGTTATCTACATCACAAAGTTTTCAAATGGTTTTACGATATATGCTTCATTCAAATAACTAATAGTCTACATTACATAAAAACAAAATTTGATTTCAGTTTAAGCCAAGTGACTGAGGCCCGGCCTCACTTGCCTCAGTCAATCAGCCGCCACTGCATTTTTTGTGCAAATGGATTTTGTTCCTCAAGTGGTTATAGAAGTTAAATCCTACAAATCGGTGTCCAAAAATAAAATAATACTAACATTTTTTAATCTAATTCTAAGTTGTTGATTGACTTGAAACATTGATAACAAAACTATTGAGATGACGTTGGCTTCCTTTGGGAGTCCGAAGTCTCAAAGCTCCTTAACTATTACTGGTAACTCGACTACTGAAATTAGCTATGGAACGATCATGATTTTAAAATCAAATGTTGTTGTTTTCTAATGCCAGGCGTTTGACAATAAATTCATTTGACCTCTTGCACTCCAATATTTTTCAAAGATATTATCATGGCCAGCCACTGAAGCACAGATTTTGAGGTGTTCGGAATCCATTTCTTGGTTTGGGTTGCACAATGGGCAATTAGGGGACTGATATATTCCAATTCTATGCAGGTGTTTGGCCAAACAATCATGGCCAGTTGCCAATCTAAATGCAGCTACAGACGATTTTCATGGTAAATCGGGAATTAACTGTGGATTATGATGCAGAGTAAAATCAAATGTAGGAAACAGAAAACGGATGAAAGTAAATTCTCATTTTTAAATAGAACTATAAATTAGTGGAATGACCTACTTCCAGCGGTCTTTGAGGGCTGGCCTTCCTTAAGTAGATTCAAGAATAACTTAAAAAGTTGTGTACAAAGTGTAAGTTAAAATTAAGGTGACATTTATTTTTAAGGTGACATGTATTTACTTAGCCTGACGAGTTACTCCCTTGGTTTGAAATGTAAATTACAGTAGAACCCCGATTATCCGTCACCGTATTAACCGATTCGCGGATTATCCGACTGTCTTTCTCTCGCCCCCCCCTCCTTTTTGTTTGCTGCAGAAGAAATATGAAATACTGTACGGTATATTAGTACGAATTTTTTCTACAGAGTGTTTTTTTACAAACTTTAACCCTTACACAGTATGATCTACTCTTCGAGTGGCCGTACTGTCTAACTTCTATGCAAAATGTCTTCCACAGGTGTCAAAAGAAAACGTTGTGCTACAGAAAAGTGCAAGTAAGATAGTGGTTCGGGAAAAGAAAAACTGTGGTTAATTTCGTATCAGAATACGAGATTTAAATTACAACTGTATACAATTTAATTAAAAAAAAACAAGTATAATATGTATTAAGTACAGTATGTAAATCTACAACATGAGACCTGTAAGTTACTATTGCTATCATTCCACAGACAGCAGTCACAAGAAGTTTCCTCAGCCGTTAAAAGCCCGTCGTTTAAAACCAGATTTAAATTAGTGAACTTCTAATCCGCTACATATAGTCTATAGTGCGTTAAAACAAAAGACCACAGTAGAAATTAGGAGACCTTTTATGGTACGGTTCATCCCATTTTTTTCGATTAACCGTTCACTCCACCCCCTTCATTACCACGGATAATAGAGGTTCTACTGTATTTTAAAATAGCTTGTAAGAGAGTCTTAGACTAGAAATGTTTAGTTTAAATGTAGTTCTGTTTATAAGTATGAATAAGTGTGTAATTGTTTGTCGTATTTGAACTGTTGTATCAGTGAAGCATGGTGAGTCAGTGAAGTTATGGTTTTACAGTGCAGAGAATAGTTTCGATCAGTGATAATTTATAGTGTCAGTGAAATGTGTTCTAAAGTGTCAGTGAAATGCGTCATAGTGCCAGTACAGTGAGTGAGATGAGAGTAAAGTGAAAGATTATTATCAGTACCAATGTGAAACTTATGTAGGGCCTATACATATGTAGGTTGTAATGTAAAATTAGGTTCACTTATTAATTAGGTTATTTATGTATTATTAATTGTAATTATTGTGTATAATTGTATTGTGTATCTAATTTTGTGTATTGTATAATTGTATTGTAATTTATATTGTGTATACCACTGCCACCGGGTGCTTGCCCACTTGCAGTGTAAACAAATACATACATTTAATGTCATCGGCTTAGAGTGTTAGTTAGAGGGCTAACTAACAAAAAGGATTAGTATTACCACCTGTACTTTGGATTTGGTCCTAAAGATTCGGGGTTTCAGTTTGTTAGTTAGTAGGTTTACACACTAAGCCAACGACGTCTTCTATTTGTGTAGAAAATTATTTGCAATAAGGATTCCGAAGTTTAATTTTAATTTATCTCGCAACTCATTATTATGACTTATCTTTTTCACCCAAACACCATCGAAAGAAAATTCAACCCTCGCTTGTTTAGTCAGGTGATGAAGAACCGGAAGAACTTATGGACAAAATCCTCCGTCTATTTTAATTTATTGTGCAGAACAGTAGATGATACTAAGAGGTATGCTACTGGAGGTACAGTACCATTATTTAGTCCTGACTAGGCTTCGAGACTTCGGACCCAATAGAGCAGTTCAGTGGGAAATCCGCATAACGGCAAACTGTGTCTGAAACTATTACACGATTAGAAAAGTCAGAGCAAGAGATGCCGGAAACCCTCAAATTAATTTAGAAAATTATGCAGAGAATTAATGAGACATCAAGTACACCGGTTACTGAATGTGTAAAACAGAAGTGGAAATCAATTTTATGTAAAAATAACGGATATGGAACATTGTGTAACATAAACAGCAAATTAATGGACAAGAGTCACCCGAGAATAAAGGACTGTCTCTTAGAGACTGCAATGATGTTAGGATTTTTCGTTTTGCTCCTATCACGTCATGCGACGTAGAGCGCAGCTTTTCACAGTACAAACTGTGTTTGGCAGGTAACCGAAAAAGATTTACGTTTGAGACATTGAAAATGTATCTTACGTAGTACATTGCAATTCGGTACTGTAACTGCACTTCCTAAATACGACAATAGGATAAATGAAGAAAATAAAATTGCTACATGTTTATTTCCACCTTAACACTGTGTATAATTAAACACAAATGCTTATAAAAGACAGGAGAATAAATGCTTTTCATATTCTCTTGGCATTGTCATTGTGTAATGTATATTTACTTTCAGAATCTACATATGTGTGTTTTTCCCCATACTATCGTACTTATTCTAAATAGCAACGTTGTTACCTCAACACACCTCTATCTTTCACTACTTGCAGCGAGTCAACAACCTATAGTGCATGCACAGTAAACTTATTGCATCGGGTCCAAAGCCTGGTCCTGACAGTCCCGGTGATGTGCGCCTGGGTCAGGTGAGTCAATTTAGTTTCGCCAAGGGGTGTTTGAGTTAGTCTCTCGCTTGCCGTCGGAGCGATCGGATATAATGCTTGCAGCAGAGCGGTATGTTTCTAGTACAGTTAAGCTGTACTGCATTCCTTTACCGATCGCTCGCCCTTATGTCTACTCCGGAGCTCTCCCCACTACTCCTATTATTTCCCTCTTTCGCGTCGCTGAGTTGTCAGGACCAAACAATCGGTCTGTAAATGACAGCTGTGAGCAGTATGGGATGAAGATAAATGCCTATAAGACGAAGACTATGGTCATAGGAAGAAAAATAAAGAAGGTAAACTTGCGAATTCTAGATGATGCAATAGAGCAAGTGAACAGCTTCAAATACTTGGGGTGTAATATAAGCAGTAACATGAGCTGCAGCCAGGAAATCAAAAGGAGGATAGCAATGGCAAAGGAAGTTTTTAACAGAAAAAGAAGCATATTCTGCTGACTTCTGGAAAAAGAACTAAGGAAGAGGCTAGTGAATTGCTTTGTGTGGAGTGTGGCATTGTATGGAGAAGAAACATAGACATTAAGACGAAGTGAAGACAAGCGAATAGAAGCATTTGAAATGTGGATATGGAGAAGAATGGAGCGTGTGAAGTGGACAGACAGAATAAGGAATGAATCTATGTTGGAAAGAATGGCTGAAGAAAGAATGATGCTGAAACTGGTCAGGAAGAGAAAAAGGAATTTGTTGGGTCACTGGCTGAGAAGAAACTGCCTACTGAAGGATGCACTGGAAGGAATGTTGAACGGGAGAAAAGTTCGGGGTAGAAGAAGATATCATATGATAGACGACATTAAGATATATGGATCATATGTGGAGATAAAGAGGTTGGCAGAAAATAGAAAAGATTGGAGAATGCTGCGTTTGCAATGAAAGACCTGCCCTTGGACACAACACTATGAATGAATGAATGAATGAAAGATGAATTTTTGGGTCCTACGGAATTATCTGTTATGGTTATCATTGAATACTAATGGAGAAAAATTCGTTCCGACGCCGGAAATCGAACCCGGGACCCCCAGTTCTACGCACTGGGCGCTCTAACCACTGGGCTACGCCGAGGCTCAATCCCCAGCACCGGCCACAAAGGGAAAATACCAAAGGAGAAGGATTCGATTCGGTGCTGGGGATTGAGCTTCGGCGTAGCTCAGTGGTTAGAGCGCCTAGTACGTAGAACTGGGGGGTCTCGTGTTTGATCCCAGGCACCGAAACAAAATTTTCTCCATTAATATCCAATGAACTATTATTAGTTGAAGTTGTTTATTTCTTTTGTGATCACTCTTTATAATTAAATAATACTTAAGCCTGTCACGTTCATTTTCGACCACGCTGTATATCTTTGTACTTGTACATGTAGGCCTATATGTTAATGTAAAGTTATGTATGCTATCTTATATACGTATGTATGTATAGTGCATTTCGTTATTTTTAATAGGTTATTTCATCATCAGCGGTGCGACGATCCTTGTAGTCTAACCTTGACCTGACTTTTAACATTCGTACATTCATGTCGTTCAGTAGCCTTAGACCTCCAGCTCTTGACTCACAGTCAGGCTTTTTCTAAAGTCCGCCGAACACCTTTACCCTTTGCAGCACAAATTAATTTTTTTATATTTTTCATATCATGGATCATAACAAAGCTTCGATCAATTTTTTTTTCAACATTTTAACTCTGCACACAATTTCAAAACATAGGTGGCACCTCTATGTATACTCAAGAGGTGGTTCGATGATGGAATATCCGTGCCATAAAATTTAGAAAGAAAGAAAACGGTGGTTCTTCTGAACAACCACTATGCTGCAAAGGGTTAAGATGGGTCTACCAACCATTTGCTTACTAAACAGTTTCTCATACAATATTGTGTTTATTTTTATTCTGTGTATTAACATGGCCAACAAATTCAGTTATTATATCTTGTTAGGCCTATTACAACTGCCAGTGACCACAGACATCAAGTTTTATACCAAGATATAAGCTTATAAGTATTATAGTCAGCCTTAAACTTTCGATATATTATCTAAAGAAAAGCGAATGCTGTCGTCATGGAAAAGAGTATACTGCTTCAAAATGTTACCGGTACTCCATGTTTGGTAATAAGAAAAAAAAAAGTTTATTGTGTACTATACAGGGTGTTTCCGAGATGGTGTTACAAACTTTCAGGGATGATGGCGAAGGGTACATTTATCAATTTGACATAAGGAACCATGATCCGAAAATGACTGAGTCGAAAGTTATAAGCAAAAATAGTTGTGTGGAAATGGAATTGTTATTTGGCACCACGTGCCCTCGTTCCCTTAACATTTGGAACAGTCGTGGAAAGATGGTATGGGCCGGATGTCTCCTACGTGGGTACCTGGCCCAATACAATCTGTGAGCTTATCTACTGTTCCCATTGGCTCATCCGTATTCGAAAATCAGGTCTGCTTATTCCGTTCTCGTGTACTCCTCCATTTCACTAGGACTGATCGACTGGACACTGCAACTTGTACACATACACAGACGTGCATATCAGGACCGACCATGTCCGTTATACCTTACGCCAGGGATGAGACGATATTAGCTCCCAATCATGGTAGAAGAGCTCGACCTTGATCACGAGCGCATAGCGCATCCACTGTAACGTACACAACAGGGATGTACATGCACATGCAGCGAATAAAGACAGCAATTATTACAATAACTTGCGTTACTAAATTTCTGGCTATGTAATAGGGCTAATTACTCAGTTATTTAATATACATGTACATATATAAACAAATCTCAATGGGAAGGGTGTTTTAGGAACAAAAAGAGAAATAGGAAAAGTTAATTGTATGTAAACCATTTTCTTGTTAAAAGCAATTATTTATTATGTAAATACTTCACTTCATCGGTTAAGAGAAACTAATAGGGTCTACCTGCTCGATGTGTGTGATCTCTAAGTACTTTTGAGTATCTGTTGAAAAAATAACGACAATATTGATTGAAATAGAGTGTATTGATTGTATGATTGTGAAAATGTAGTCCTTACTCTCCAGTCGTGATTATGTAATGAGTTTTGTTAGAGTGATTTGTGAGATGCACGTAACACAAAAAAAACAAATTGATTAGATTAAGATATTGAAAGCCATCGTAATTTTTGGGGTCAATCATTTAAGGGGATATGTATGACTTTTAAAACTTCCACACTTTTCAGCCAAAAATTTGTGAAATTTAGACTATATAAACAGATCTATAATAATATCTGTACAAAATTTGGTGCAATTAGGTCTAATAGTTTTGAAATTATATTTTAAAGTATATTTTGTATTGACGTTACTAAAAAAAGCTTCTTGCATCAAAGTTTTCAAAATGTTTAGTTCATATTTGCTCAAAATCTTGAAAATTATTATTGTAATAAAAGTGAATTGGCTTTTTGAGCTTAGTAATAGTATAAGTTAAAGCGCAATCCAAGATAAAATATTATTTCTAAATTAAAGAAACACGTCTAATAAAAGTAAATATCCAGAAACAAGCAACAAATAAAACATCAAAAATACATTTAAAATAAAGAAATAAAAGGAATCTAGATACAATCTACTGACCCAAATGTAAATTAATTTATCTTCGATGTCAATTCCGAAATCAATTTATTTCTCTCTTCTCCTGAATAATGCCTATATATTTTTTTTCATGTTGCGTCCCATAATGCCGTTTTATGTTGCTTTTTTGCAAATGATATATTTTTACACAACAAACACTGGACTTCATCACCATGTTCGAAGCATGAATATTGTATCTTCCACTCTTCCTTGAAAGCTTTAAGCGCTTCCGTTCCGTCATGATGCGCTGTGTTCTAAGATCTGTACATCCTTTAGCAATGTTTACAGGTAAAAGAGCTCCGCGCGCGCGCTGCGGGCAGAAAATAGCTCTCGCCCGCACATATTAGTCACCATCGCAAGACTGCCTTACGCCATCTGCATTGCTTCAGTGTAGTTTCCTGTCCCCATCCCTCAGACAGCGCATTGAATGGAATACTGTAAGTCAGCCGTGGCGAGAACGTGACTCGCGAGACAATGTGGCTCGCAATGATAGCTGTGCATTTCGCTTGCTTCTAACCTCCGCCAACCCCCACCCTCTCACTCACTGGAGTTAAACTCCGTTTCATTTGTATTTGTCTCTGACCTGCGAGTGGCATATCTCTCTCTCGAAACCATGTACGAAAGTTCCAAGTAGGATGGGAGGACGTACTTTTTTGCTGTCAATATGATGAGAATATTAAATGTATGATTTGTTCACAAGTGTTACGAGGAAAACGGTTGTATAACATAAAACGGCATTATACTACATGTTACTGATGAAACATTAAAAGGTTAAATGTTACTGTTATCATCATCATCATCATCATCATCATCATCATCATCATCATCATCATCTGTACGTCGACACTTTTTCAGCAGATGTACGAATAATGCTGTTAGCTCTTCAATTTGAACTCACTGATTTACTATGTGATGTCAAATGAAATCTAGATGTAAGGACTTGACAAATGTTGAACTTTCAAATCTTTGCCAAAAAATAAATATCCGAAGCTTCGTTCTTTCGCTTGCTCTGTTGAAGCCATGTTCGCTACAACTTACGTCTGTGAAAAATTATTTTCAACAATGAAAATAGTAAAAACCAAATTTAGATCACGATTGACAGACAAATACCTTCGTGATCAACTACGACTGGCAGTAAGTGACATAATTTCTGATTTTGAAACTCTGTTGCAGAGACATTCTGAAGACAGTTAATTTTAGGTTGTCATATTGTTCATTTCTTTCTTCGTTACACGTACTAAACATTAGTTTATAGCCTTGTACTGTATAAAATTATATTTAAGTGCTTGACGTAAGGAAAATGAAAATCCGTTAATAAGTCAGACAGTTTCTTCATTTCCCCTTCGGGTGTCCATAGGTGCTATGCACGTTGCAGGTTACACAGTGGCTCGGCGCACGATTACATTTTCGCCACCGCTGCTGTAAGTAGACAACGTAAACAACGTCAGATAAATACAGTATGTGTAAGATGTACAGATAAATACACATAAATAAGGTGTACAGAGGAATAAAATTATGTCTTTTCCACACAACTATTTTTTTTTTGTAACTTTCGACTCGGTCGTTTCCGGACCAGGGTTCCTTATCTCAAATTGATACACGTGCCTTTCGCCATCATCCCTGAAAGTTTGTAACACAACCTCGGAAACACCCTGTATAATAGTCATTGGCGAAGCTAGGCATCTATTTGTGCGTGTGCATGTGCGCGTGTGTGCGTGCGTGTGCGTACAATAATTCAAAACCTGTTGTCGAAAATGCCCATCGAATCATTTAAATATGCGCTCCTCATGGGTATATGACTTGGGCCTATTCTGTGTGTCTAAAATGCAGGTAGTAGGCCGTTGATGATAGAAGGGAGAAGAGTTTGGCCTGCACCACACACACACACACACACACACACACACACACACACACACACACACACACACACACACACACACACACATCAGAGGTCATTATGAACAAATTTTCTCAAATAATGTTTCTGATGTGAGATTCTTTTGCTAATTTTTAGTTTCTTGGAGAAAATAAAATGCAACAAGTAGCAAAGCTGCAGAGCAAGTCGCTCGATCGAATCCTTGAAAGTGGAAGTAGGTCTGCCGGTGCCGATGTCGTTTGTACAACTGATAATTTCTTTCTTTCTCGTACCGGTTTCTCGTGTCAATATCCATTCTGTCACTGTTGTGCGTTGTCCTTCTCGAACTGGAATAGAAGGGACCGGTCTTGAAATTTATGCATTCGTGTGTGTATAAACAAGCACTGAGGTTATCGTGGGCTTTGTCATCACTCACAACTTTACCGTAGGTATGTCAAAGCTCGGACATTTCCAGTTTTCATGTATCAGTCTGTTGGATTTATTGGCACTTGGTCCCCGAGGGGACGGAACGGATCAAAGACTCCTAGTATCTGCGAAACATATGGTGGCGTTGATGTTGAAGAATTTGAAACTTAGTTTTCTAATCTGTTACTTGATAAGGCTGTATCAACCATCCAATTGTCAGTAGAATTATTGATAGCGAGATGGTATTAGCGGAGATGAGTGCGAAGATTTACCTTGGGATTATCTGACATTCTCCTTACAATTGGAAAAACCTGGGGGAAAACCAAACCAAGTAATTAGCCTAAGCGAGAATCGAACCCATGCCCGAATGTAGTCTTGGATGACGTGTTACACTTGTGGTATGTAATACCATTTATTTATTCATTCACTGATTCATTCCTTTATTTATCTATCTATCTATCTATCTATCTATCTATCTATCTATCTATCTATCTATCTATCTATCTATCTATCTATCTATCTATCTATCTATCTATCTATCTATCTATCTATCTATATATCTATCTATCTATATATCTATCTATATATCTATCTATCTATCTGTCTGTCTGTCTGTCTGTCTGTGTAAATATCTATCTATCTATCTATCTATCTATCTATCTATCTATCTATCTATCTATCTATCTATCTATCTATCTATCTATCTATCTATCTATCTATCTATCTATCTATCTATCTGTCTATCTGTCTATCTGTCTATCTGTCTACCTGTCTACCTGTCTACCTGTCATCTACCCTATCTATCTATCTATCTATCTATCTATCTATCTATCTATCTATCTATCTATCTATCTATCTATCTATCTATCTATCTATCTATCTATCTATCTATCTATCTATCTATCTATCTATCTATCTATCTATCTATCTATCTATCTATCTATCTATCTATCTATCTATCTATCTATCTATCTATCTATCTATCTATCTATCTATCTATTATCTATCTATCTATCTATCTATCTATCTATCTATCTATCTATCTATCTATCTATCTATCTATCTATCTATCTATCTATCTATCTATCTATCTATCTATCTATCTATCTATCTATATCTATCTATCTATCTATCTAATCTATCATCTATCATCTATCTATCATCTATCATCTATCTATCTATATCTATCTATCTATCTATCTATCTATCTATCTATCTATCTATCTATCTATCTATCTATCTATCTATCTATCTATCTATCTATCTATTTTTTCCATCTATTTATCTACCTATTTATTTATGAATTAAAGAAAATATATAAGAATAAAATATGTAAATATCTGTAAATAAAACTAAATCAATGGCATTTATAAGAGATACACCAGTAAAAAAAAAAAAAAATATATATATATATATACATATCTTTGTTATCTAATATTTCCCATGACATATCTGATTACTTTGTCAAACGCCTTGAAATAATCTACAAATAAAATGTTTGACGATTGAATTATTTTCTTTTTTCAATAATTTGTTTCAATGTAAAAAATAGTGTATTCATTGTATTAGCTCTTAAATAAGATGTAGGCCTACTCCTTGTACAAGTAATATGACACCAAGAAGACAAGGAGGAGTAAGAAGAAGAAGAAGAAGAAAATATCTATGAGGGAAAATGTTTTTATTACGTTCCGTAAACATACGACGTGGCGCTCACAGCTTTACTTTTCTCCCGGAAGAAACCATGCTGAGGGTTGTATCGGCCTTTAAACACATCACCTTTAGTCGGGTTTTAACCCACGAACCTCCAATCCAGCAGCTAGTATGCTGACGGTCAGTCTACCGAGGACGACCTCCAGGAATTATATAAAGATATTCAGTGAATGTTTCTGTAACATTTCCTGGAGCACCAATGACAGTTTTTTGTGATAGTGGCCTGTACGTTGCATTTGCTTGCTTGTGAACGCTTCAGATTTAACATTGAATGCACTGAAATTTCATAAAGATGCAATGAAAGGAAAATTAAATTAATGGGATGGAATGAAATTTACTTTTGACACTCCTTGTAGCTATAACACTAGCAGCGGTGACCAAAGCGGGTGTCGTGATTACATCGTGTAATCACAGACATTCAAACGGGTACGAAGAGTTTCCTGTATATTGCTATGTGTTTCATTCACGTACTGAAGGCAAACAGTGGCGGTATCATGTCGCTCTACAAACTCTGTCTCTATAAGCAGTAAGAGGTGGTTTCGTAAAGAAAGAGAAGGAGAACTTTTTTGTTGTTCTGTCGGACAAAATGTAACGTTTACTTTGCTCAGTGGTTCAATTAGGAGTATATAGAAACATTAATAATGTAGCCTATTATTATTATTATTATTATTATTATTATTATTATTATTACTGACCACTAAGTATATGTTTCTATAATTCTTCTGTACGTGAATGAATATTGATATTTTTAGATCTTCTCCTAGAAGGATAAAATTATTAGGTTTTATCTCAATTTTAATCTTATTAATTTTTAGATGAGAGTAACTATTTATTAGTTATTCATTTAATAATAATATTGTAGAAAACCTAATTCAGTATTATGTGCCAACGAACTGTTAAACACCAGGAATTGACTTATGAGGAAGTCAGCTACCTAATGGGGTTTTAAATATCTCGTGTTCTAAAGCCTTTTAATAGAATATAAGTTATTTAACAACGCTGTATCAACTACGAGGTTATTTAGCGTCGATGAGATTGGTGATAGCGAGATGGTATTTGGCGAGATGAGGCCGAGGATTCGCCATAGATTACCTGGCATTCACCTTACGGTTGGGGAAAACCTCGGAAAAAACCCAACCAGGTAATCAGCCCAAGCGGGGATCGAACCCGCGCCCGAGCGCAACTTCAGACCGGCAGGCAAGCACCTTAACCGACTGAGCCACGCCGGTGGCTTAGAATATAAGTCCTGAAAAGAGTAATGATTAAAATAACTTATGTAACTTGTCCCTAAGAAGTTTTTAATTTTGAAAAACTATGAATTTCTCGACCAAATATCGAGAAAAGAATTTAGAAAATTCCTGATTACATTCAAGAGGAAGATTAAAAAAAGAAGCAAGAAAAATCGTATATTATTCACTGGCTCTTGATGACAGCAGAGATATTACTGATGCAGCAAAGCTTGAAATTTTTATCCGCGGGATTAATGAAAATGTTAGTACAGGAACCACCACTGGTTGTAGTTTTCATGCCAAGTACCTTTCCTCCGTCTCCTTACTTTATAGGCTGTCTGGCGCATGTAATCACTGCAGCTCGAGTTTTGATAACCGCTCCACTAGACAACAGCTAATCAAGTACACAAACCTAGGACCTACTCGAATATAGCATTACAAATGCGGTACCTTTGAGTAAATTAAAGCCAGAAGGAAACCTGAAACAATTCAGTTCTAGGCCCTATTTTATTTTTAATATATATTAATGACTTATTGAAAATTGACTTACAACAATACAATGGTGTTCATTATTCTTATGCAGATGACACAGTTTTTCTTTTATGGTGGAAAAACCTGGTATGATGCATATAATAATTCAAATAATGGACTTAAATTAATAAAAAAATGATTTGACATAAATTATCTTTCTATCAACGAAAATAAACCATAATTATTATTCCATTCTCATTATCTGAAAAATGTAACAAACCTCCTACATCTATATTAAGTATTAAATTACATAATTCTGATTGTTGTCTTATACAGTGTAAATGTCCGATTATTAAAGAGTCCTCTGAAGTTAAGTATTTAGGCATAATTTTCGATAATCATTTAAAATGGAACCAACACATTAATTACCTTTGTAATAAATTACGTAAAATAATATATTATTTTGTTTTATTTTGTCATTAAGTTTATTACGCACCATATATTTAACTTTATTTCAGTCGGTAATTATGTACGGAATTATAGGATGGGGTAGCTCATTTAAATCCAATTTTAATCCACTTTATTTATTACAGAAGAAAATAATTAAAATAATAAACCTACTGATTTTCCATCTCAAAAATTGTTTTTAGACTTTAATGTACTTAACATAAGACAAATTTATTATATTGTATTAGTAAAATTCATACATAAAAATCGAAATAATTTTGAATTGTATTCTCATAGTTATGAAACAAAAGGTATGAATTCTTTAAGACTGTTTGAACCAAAATGCAACACTGCTACCGTATTTAATCATAGCAGTAATTTAGGCCCAAGAATATATAACAAATTTATATTTAAATATCCTAATCTTGTCAATTCTAATAGTTCTAGTATTAAATTTAAAAAGTTATGTATGGATTTTATAAAAATTGAAAAATTGTAAATTTAAATTTATATATTATAATTGCATAGTAGACATAAGACAAATTGTATTGTATACTTATTAATTTCAATTCAGGAATCCGCCCCTGAGCACGAGTTCTACTCTTTCAGGGGCGAGCTAAAGTTTTTTTCTGTATATATTATATTTTATGTTACAATTATTAGCAAAATAAATAAATAAATCAATAAATTGATAAGTTTTTATTCTAGAATAGTAGCTTAGTTATGCACAAGGAGAGGGACTCTCGGATCACGTTTTAGGAACAGAGTGGCTCACTATCGTGGAATGGAAAGTATGAAAAATATGCGATAAAGTAGCCTTCGAACAGGTCTACGCGGTTACGACGTTATCGCTACGTTACTGAATGGGTATTGTGCTTCGCTTTTGTTTCCGAAATTGGAATGCTTGGATCGTAATTTTCTAAGTAGAACTCAGTGGTTGTTTCTGACGACTCACCACACAAGTGGACTGAGGAAGTGACGGAGTTGTAAGTTTACCTACGTACGATTTTAATTTGTGTCTTACACAGCTTTGGTATGTAGACTTCATATGGGCACAATGCCACTATCATTGACCATATGTGCATGTACCAGTGCTTCTGCGTTGTTTCTGAACTCGTGACTATTAACATTTTATTTCCCTTTTCTGCATTTTCTCCTGTCGTGGGTTACATGTGATTCCTGTTATTCTTGTTCCTTTCTCAAAACAGTCGACAAACACCTCGATTCTCTGCTTCCTCCAGGATTATCTTTTAACCCTCAAGAGCTGACGTTGAGTCAAGTAGACCAGTACTGTTCTAAATCCATGCCATGAGCTGAGAAGATGTATTATTCCCCCAAGTTAAATTTGCGTCCGGTGAATCCAACAGACGAACGCTAGTAGCTCTAATTGCCCTAGTTGTTAGTATACACCAGTGGCGGCTCTTGGGTATTGAATTAAGGGGGCTGCATACAAAAATAAACCAAACAACTTATTTTATTTAAAGATTAGTTCCATGCGCCTTGTCTTGTAGGTTGCAAACTTTTGAATCATCTTCTTATTAAAATCCGGTATGTCGTTTAACATAGTCTTTACAATGGAAAACATAGCTAATGTGGTCACTTCTCTCATCGTATTTCTAAGATAGGATTTTACTCTCTTCAAACACGAAGAGCAACGTTCTGGTTCGGAAGTTGTCATTGGTAAGCTTATAGTGATAGCTATGCGTAGTAGTTTCACAACTTCTGAAAATGAGTCCTGCAAGTTCTGAGATAGAAGAAACTGCAAGAGCTTGACTGCGTCACTGATATTTCTCAATTCTTGTCTCTGATACAACACAGTGAGTTCCGTTTTTAGTTTGTCTTTATCGAGCATTTGGAAAAGCTTCACACATACATTTAGGTCATTTTCAGGAAATGACCTTTGTAGCATTCAAATTTTTCTTGGCACAAGAGAAGATAATATCAGATGATCTATGAACTGGAATTGGGTGTTAGCTTGTGTGATAATGAGGTTACACACTTCCTTGGCTGCCGCAACCCTTGTCTGAATCCCTTCGACCTTACGACGCTTTTTAGGGTTTTCATTTTCACACATCTCTCTGCTCAACTGTGCACTGTTCCGTGCTTGCCTCATTTATTGTGATGTTAGATGTTTCAGATTCCATTATGGTTTGAAAACATTCTAGCAATGCTCCTTCTTCTCATGAACAACATTTCTTATTTTAAAACTCCATCTTGTTGCCTCAGCTGATGGAATTGTCTTTGAAGTACATTAATCTAATACAGACTGTGAGGAGATCGAGAGAAGAAAGCAGGGTACTGATAAATTAGCAAAAAAATATGCAAGCCTTTCTATTTTGTTTAGCGGCTCTTTCCATTATGAGATTCAGCTGATAGGCACTTAATTTCACATTTCTCCTGAATTGTTAAGGCACTGAACTGAATAGACTGTAATATTGTACAGAATTAAACATTGTTGCACTTGTTATACTCACAACATTAAAGAAAATGTATTTAAAACTGCGCGCTACTGATAAACTGCTGCAAATGTTGCAACGCCTGGAAACTCTGGATTCACGGCAAGGGGCTAGCAGGGGAGGGGTAAAACTAACGCGCAAAGCATCCGAGACGAGACTGGCAGCTCCAATGGAGGAACTGGCTTCATCCTATACTCCATGTCTCTGGTTTCGCTCTGGCAGCACCAGGGGAGGAAGTGACTTCACTAACGATTGCGTGCATGTCAATGAGAGCGAAATTTTATAAAAAAAAACTCGAGCCGCTAAACAGAGACTGTGTAATAAATGTATTTCACAACATGAAACGAGACAAGAGCCACAAATGTCTGGGGTGCTGCAGCTCCGCAGCCCCCTTCGAAAGCCGCCCCTGGTATACAATATACTGTTTCGTATGTGAGCAGGTTGGGCGAGTAAATTACCTGTACGTATTTTACATGTAATTTACATGTAAAATATGTAATGTAGAAAACTTTTATACACGGAGTAATAAACTAATATTTATTGATTTTGACAATCTAAATATCAATTAGGCCTGCTTCATTCCTTTAAGTCCTTATAAGAAAAATGTCTGTTACAGCAGAATTTTTTTTTATTTTGCACTGTAGTTTTTATATAGATTACAACATTTGTTGATACTTTCATTCACTCTAATACTTAAAAAATAGCAATGCTTTCCTTACTTTCAGTTTGTTTGTTGGAAAAACCCCATAACATCCTAAGTAATTTTTGAGGGGACTTTATATATATTATAAAACACAACTAATATTACTTGTTAAATACATTTTGACAATTAAATAAACTGAACAGTTTTTATTGATTTCCCGAAAGTTTTGTTTTTGTCACTTGTGAGGTTTTAAAAATAAACGATTGTAGTGATAAAGACCTTTTATAGTACAACAGTTTAAGGTAAACATTATGATTTAAACGTAATAACTCATTAAATGTAATAATTTTCCAAATTTTATGTAGTTATGACTAATCATCAATGAGTTGGGAAGCATAGCTGAATAGACTTTTTGTATGTCAGAACATTAATAAACTTCGCTTCTACTGCCATTACTATATTTTTTTTGGTCGTAGGCCATGTGTACAATTTTGTGTAGAAACCTTTCAATTCGTCCGGTATGAATTGCAAAATCTTCTTAGGTTCTCCATTTTTTTAACGTTAATTGGTAGCCTCGAGTTATATGCTAGGTTTGTTGGTAGTTCAAACGGTAAATTTTTGTTACAAACTGAACAAAGGAAGCCTAAAAAGAAAAGTGTTTGGAGGTTTTTTTTTACGTATTTTACATTTATTACGTTAATTACACATTATTTACGCATGATATTAATGGAAAGAAAAAATTTAGAATATTAAGATATTAATGGAAAAGAAAAAATATAAGATATGAAGATGATAAAGAAAAAAATAGAATATGAAGATGATATTAATGGGAAAGAAAACTTGTAGAATATAAAGATGAGATTAATGGGAAAAAAGTAGAATATGAAGATGATAGAGAAAAAATATAGAATATGAAGATGAGATTAATGGGAAAAAAGTAGAATATGAAGATGATAAAGAAAAAAATATAGAATATGAAGATGATATTAATGGGAAAGAAAACATCTAGAATATGAAGATAATATTAATGGGAAAGAAAACATGTAGAATATGAAGATGATATTAATGGGAAAGAAAACATGTAGAATATAAAGATGATATTAATGGGAAAGAAAAATGTAGAATATGAAGATAATAAATAAAAAATATTGAATAAGAAGATCATATTAATGGGAAAGGAAACATCTAGAATATGAAGATAATATTAATGGAAAAGAAAACATGTAGAATATGAAAATGATATTAATGGGAAAGAAAACGTGTAGAATATAAAGATGATATTAATGGGAAAGAAAAATGTAGAATATGAAGATGATAAATAAAAAATATTGAATTTGAAGATGATATTAATGGCAAAGAAAACATCTAGAATATGAAGATGATATTAATGGGAAAGAAAACATGTAGAATATAAAGATGATATTAATGGCAAAGAAAAATGTAGAATATGAAGATGATAAATAAAAAATATTGAATTTGAAGATGATATTAATGGGAAAGAAAACATCTAGAATATGAAGACGATATTAATGGGAAAGAAAAATGTAGAATATAAAATTGATATTAATGGGAAAGAAAAATGTAGAATATGAAGATGATAAATAAAAAATATTGAATTTGAAGATGATATTAATGGCAAAGAAAACATCTAGAATATGATGATAATATTAATGGGTAAGAAAACATGTAGAATATGAAAATGATATTAATGGGAAAGAAAATGTAGGATATGAAGATGATAAAGAAAAAATATAGAATATGAAGATGGTATTAATAGGAACGAAAACATGTAGAATATAAAGATGATATTAATGGGAAAGAAAACATGTAGAATATGAAGATGATAAATAAAAAATATTGAATATGAAGATGATATTAATGGGAAAAAAACATGTAGAATATAAAGATATTAATGGGAAAGAAAAATGTAGAATATGAAGATGATATTAATGGGAAAGAAAACATCTATAATATGAAGATAATATTAATGGGAAAGAAAACATCTAGAATATGAAGATGATATCAATGGGAAAGAAAACATCTAGATTATGAAGATAATATTAATGGGAAAGAAAACATCTAGAATATGAAGATGATATTAATGGGAAAGAAAACATCTAGAATATGAAGATGATATTAATGGGAAAGAAAAAATGTAGAATATGAAGATGATAAAGAAAAAATATAGAATATGAAGATGATATTAATGGGAAATAAAACATGTAGAATATTAAAATGATATTAATGGGAAAAAAGTAGAATATGAAGATAATAAAGAAAAAATATAGAATATGAAGATGATATTAATGGTAACGAAAACAAGTAGAATATAAAGATGATATTAATGGGAAAGAAAAATGTAGAATATGAAGGTGATATTAATGGGAAAGAAAAAATGTAGAATATGAAGATGATATTAATGGGAAAGAAAAAATGTAGAATATGAAGATGATATTAATGGGAAAGAAAAAATGTAGAATATGAAGATGATATTAATGGGAAAGAAAAATGTAGAATATGAAGATGATATTAATGGGAAAGAAAACATCTAGAATATGAAGATGATATTAATGGGAAAGAAAACATCTAGAATATGAAGATGATATTAATGGGAAAGAAAACATCTAGAATATGAAGATGATATTAATGCGAAAGAAAACATCTAGAATATGAATATGATATTAATGGGAAAGAAAACATCTAGAATATGAAGATGATATTAATGGGAAAGGAAAAATGTAGAATATGAAGGTGATATTAATGCGAAAGAAGTATATATAGAAGATGAGGATGATGTAATCCAGCTCAGTACCATGCGTCCTTTTCACTACGTCGAACCGAGTGCTTCCAGATGGTCTGTGCATTGGGAAAGCCATGCACTTGATACGCCGGTCACGTAGTACGCGGCGAGTTCCTCGTACTGTCTGCATTCTGCCGCTTTCTGTTGAAAGTGGGGGACTATATGCACGCGCACACGTACTGTACTCATACACGCTTCCGCCGATGCATGACTCTTGATTTCACTTAGATACCGATATCGATCAATCTATCTCTGATCGACCGTTGGTCTTCTTCTTTCTTTCTTTCTTATGCTCTCTTCCTAGTTAAGGTGCATCTACACGGTTCGATTTTCCATGCGTTTACGCATGCAATTTGGGGAGAATACTGAAAGAATCGAGTTGAAAACGAACGTTCAATAAAGATGCATGCAGATTTTGTGGCTACATAGTGTAGAGAATCGTCCAATATAGAACTATAAAGGGCGTCCAGCTTCCAGGGTCGAGGAATGTCCAATATAGAGAATATATTGGATATGTAAAAGCAGAACTATAAGGGGCGTCCAGCTTCCAGGATTGAGGAATGTCCAATATAGAGAATATATTGGATATGTAAAAGCAGAACTATAAGGGGCGTCCAGCTTCCAGGATTGAGGAATGTCCAATATAGAGAATATATTGGATGTGTAAAAGCAAAATTATAAGGGGCGTCCGGCTTCCAGGATTGAGGAATGTCCAATGTAGAGAATATATTGGATATGTAAAAGCAGAACTATAAGGGGCGTCCAGCTTCCAGGATTGAGGAATGTCCAATATAGAGAATATATTGGATATGTAAAAGCAGAACTATAAGGGGCGTCCAGCTTCCAGGATTGATTAATGTCCAATATAGAGAATATATTGGATATGTAAAAGCAGAACTATAAGGGGCGTCCAGCTTCCAGGATTGATTAATGTCCAATATAGAGAATATATTGGGTAGCCTATGTAAAAGCATAAAACTAAATGCATGAATATATCACGTACCTCAAATAATAGAGGGTCACTTATAATAGATGATTGGGAGTTTCAAAAAGTTACTGAATTTAAATACTTAGGAAGTATAATTAATGAAACAGGCTTATTTGGGAAAGAAATTGAATATAGACTCATTACGGCAAAAAAGTGTTACTACTCCTTCATAAATTGCTTAGTTCCAAACTCCTTTCCAGATTATCAAAATTAAGATGCTATAAAATCAATAATCCTACCAACTCTCCTATATTGCTGCGAAACTTGGATATTAACAAAAACACAATTCCTTTTTACTTTTGAGAACAAAATCTTGAAGATTTTTGGTCCCATTCAAGAAAATAACACATGGAGAATTTTGAAGAAGAAGGAATTAAGGGATATTTATAAAGATCCGGACATAGTAGCCTTAATAAAAAGTCGAAGACTACGTTGGCTTGGACACGTTCTACGGCGTGATGAAGACTCTCTTCTACGAAAAGCTTTCGACTATTCTCCAAGATGTACGAGACCTCTTGGTAGACCTTGTCTCCGTTGGCAGAACCAAGTATATGATAATCTTTGTACAATGGGAGGACGACAAGAAGGATGCAGAGAACAGAGACGAATGGCGATATATCGTGAATGAGGCTAAAAACCTCTTAGGTTTTGAAATGCCCTAAATCGAATTGAATTGATGTAAAAGCATAGAAATATGTTCGGTTCCAAGAAAATGTGTTCAATATAATGAGATACCTTAACATACAGAGATTTCACTGTATATACGTTATCTTTGTGGTACTGTTTTTGGAAGGGACATAGAGAATATAAAGACATTCAAGGATTTAAGTCAGGGCTGGGCACATTACGTGATTCTGAGAAATGACCGCTGTGTGCTTTAAAGAGCGCGTCTTGCGAGCGCTGTGACGTAAGTATACTATACGTCATTCAGTGTCGGTGCAGTGGTGACTCTGAAGTATGACGACGAACTTTGAAGACGGAGCTTCCGCTCATACACTAAAGCGTCCCGCTATTCCCAATGATTTTAATGTAGCATGGGAGGAGGAGTTCTTTTGGTAGAGAGCAGTGGATTAGTAAAGTGTTTAATTTGGCATAAAACACTCCAACTGATTAAGAAGTTCAATATCCAACGACATTATTCTTTACAACATGCTACTGAATATGACAAATATGTTGGTAATGAACGCCATAATTTAATACAACTTAAAGAAAATGTTTCTCAGGTACATTATATTAGAGTATTTGATATTTACATTGCATTATAAGTTATTATACATTTAGTAATATATAATTTTAAATTATATATTACTAAATATACTATAATAACATTATTATACATTTAGTAATATATAATTTTAAATTATATATTACTAAATATACTATAATAACTTATAATGCAATATAAATATCGAATAAATACTCTAATATAATGTACCTGAGAAACATTTTTTTAAGTTGTATTAATTTATGGTCATATATCATATCATATCATATATATCATATCATATCATATCATATATCATATCATACCATATCATATCATATCATATCATATATCATATATTATATTATATATTATGTATTAACAGGATAACAATAATGCACTTAGTGAATCGGCTATGAGAATTAGCTACAAAATTTGCCACGAAATTGCAAAGGAATTGAAAACATTCAACGAAGGTGAATTCATCAAGCGATGTTTAATTATATTGGCAGATGAACTCTGTCCACAGCAAGTAGGGGAAGTGGAAGCCATGCGCCTGTCTCGTAGAACCCTGTTGAGGAGATTGCAGTATGTGCGTATGGGTTATGTAAATAAGCGTAATGATTTGTGTGTGTGCATAGAGCGAAGTTTATTTCATTAAATTAATAAGAGTGTTATAAATTCTGTAATGTACAATGGATTGATGTAATATTCTTATAAACTATTATGTACTGACAGACTGAATGACTAGAACGACCGTGGCTCTCGTTATATTAATACAGGGAACGTAGCTGTAATGCGAGTCCGCCACTGCGAGAGCGTTCTGCTCTGGCTTGGAATTGAAGTGCCTTGCGGAGCGAGAGCAGCTCTGGCCGGCTAGACTGAGCCGCTCTCATGCCCGGCCCTGATTGAAGTATTACTCGTAGAAAAGAGGTCAAATCTGATCTGAAGCATGCAACACGGGTGAGGATTTTCAACTGGGGACCGTTTCCAAGGGCGCATTCGCCCGTAAGAGAGCCACGACAGTGGCATTGTTTCAGAGTCGCTGCGTTCTGCACAAGTGGACGTGATTCCCACGCCCTTTCCGTTACGAAGCGGACTAAAACTGCAAAAAGGGTAGCGAATCCGACTTGCAAATGAGACGTAGCGTATGCCCCACTTGTTCCCGTTGTGGCTGTCGATCATATTCTTCCGCTATGGCTGTCGATTAGTCGATGACATGATAGCCTCTTCGACGTGACTCATTTCAATTGTCGCGGTACGTGCAGTGCTGCACATATTCCATAAAACTTGCAGTCAGCGTATTCCGAATCTCACCGGTCCGGTGGCATCAATGACGTCACGTTGCAGCGAAATAAGGAACAAAACTGCTGGAAGGATCGATGGCTGTCATGGCGACTGTACAAGTTGTTGTCTGTGCTACGCTAGGAAAATTTTGCGAAATTTTCGTACTGCCATCTCGTTCAAAGAAAAGAGAGCACAAACAATTTATTTCTTGAACCGGTAGTAATAACTGGTCCGTTGACATGTTCGCTCATAAGCCATTAACATATTGTTTTTACGTTGTCCTCATTACAAACAATACAGCAGAACACACCGCCATGACACAACAGTGCACGATGTTATTCGTCTGCTAATTCCCGCCCTATACAAGAACCAATCAGATTCACTGATGGCGGCTGATGGAGACTGCCACCACCTCTGCAAGTTGATGGCACCGGTGCGACACTGGTAGAGCATCAATGACGTCATCGGTGGAATTCGGAACACCGTGATGCCATCGGATTGCTCACCGGTGAGATTCGGAATACGCTCAGTTTCTGAGAGTCGTGACGTCACAGGAGAGGGATGTAATGTCCAGTTATAAGAAGGCCCGCATGAGGAATATTCAGATACGATTTGATCCAGATGGTCTTCCAATAGAACCGACACAGTCTGTAAGGGCCGTATTCATAGACATTATCAGCGCGGGCTTCCGGTGGATGATCAGCGAACTAACGTTTTTCGTATTCTTAAACCAGTGTTAGCGATATATGATACGAGTATGATATGAATCCCGTACAAGTAACCAGTCGATAGTCGGGGTTAGTTTAGCACCCTCGTAACGCGGGCTATCGAAATGTCTATGAATAGAACCCTTAACAATTTAGCCAAAATATTTCTCCAACATGTAATTTCGAATTCAAAGACTGTGGCATATTTGAGCCGTTCAGAGCAGAAGTGGTGTAAGTCAAAAATAGGTAATGAGGGTTAAAGTAAACATTCTGTAAAATACAGCGCAAAGTAGCAATTGATATTCAATTTATTTAAACTATTAGTAGTCAGTGGATAGCAAGAAGGACATATTAATTGTTACTTTGCGCTGTATTTTACATAATTTTTACTTTAAACCTCATTACCCAATTTTGACTTACACCACTTTTGCTCTGAACGGCTCATTTATTACTTAGCTTTGTGTATTTGGAATGATTTTTGTGCTCGTTTCTTCTGAATAAATATTTAAGTATTTGGTGTGATGTTCTGTGCATTATTGAGTCGAAGGACTGATCTTACGTTTTCACGTACGATTTAAATGACCATAGGAACAGCTTTCACAGTCAACAGCTTCAGAATCGTTGAGGATGGCTCCTTTCCAAGTTACTAATGAGTAGAGGCAGGAAGTTAATGCATTTGCTTATTTTCTTTATTGGCTATAATTAATTGCTGATTAATTATCTTCACGGATCATCAACATTTAAGCCTATCAAAGCAAATTTTATGTTGCATATATTCGTATATTTTGGAATTTTTTATAAATGCGTAATAATGATATTTATATAATTGTGGCATATTTTCGCGTTTAAGCTCATTAAATCTGATTTTATATTGCATAAAAGGCATAGTTTTGATTTTTATAATGAACAATCATATTCCATTTTTAAAATTGGTATAGAGTGAAATTATTATAATATTATTTTTACCGGAATAATATTTAATAAATCGTGCGTGGTGGAAGATTTAAACCCAAAATTATCTATTTTCTGTTTTAGATGTCATTAACCTGACATGATCGCCATAAGGAATACAAGAATATGCAAAATTTCATTTGCAAAGATTTGACTTTCTTTTAAAGTTTAACGTCAACCAGAATAAATCTTGAAGTAGCTAAAACTGTAGAATAAATAGAGCTCGTTACAAATTTCAAGGTTATCTATTTCAAATTAACTAAATTGGAAAATACGTTAGATGGTGTTTTGTTTATAAAGTACGTTCACAGTACAGTTTTTTTCTTATATTTCTGAATATATTATTACTGTTTTCTCTACGGAGTTTATTATAATGAAATGAATATGAGTCGAGAGAAATTAGAAATCTAAACTAAAGATGCAAAAGCTAGCTGAAAGTGAATGACTATAATAATGTACTAAAAAAACTGATGTAACGACTAAAAGAAATGGGAATCTGTTGCTAGGTTATTTAATGCTCAAAAACTAATACCTAAGGAATGTGAATTTGATGCTGCTATTATAATATGTACAGGGACATCAATTTTTAAACATTTTTAACATTAACCTGCTATACTCGAAACATACCCCCTTCCTGTAATGGAGTTTGATAAGTGCAATATAAACAAATCATTTTACTAGGTATGAGGAGAGAAAAGTAGATCCATTTATGAAATGATATTACGATTTTCAGTTTCATCATCACTTTTACGGAATTTATCAAAATACAGTAGAGTGGTAACATTTTTTTTTCAAAAACTCAACTTTTCAGGCGGCTATGTTCGTTATGTAATGTCTACTTTATTTAGCATATTAATTATTGATGTTATCATACAATATAGAGAGTGCATTTAAATAATAAGTAAAGGGCTGTAAGTGCACTTAAGTTACTTTTGAGAAAATGGGGTTTAAATGTTTAAGCTTTCGTAAAATCAGTAGTAAATTTTTTATTTAAATTTTAATGTGTGATGCGATTAAAATATCCCTTTGCCACTAAAATTTTAGATACTTTTGACACTGACTGGATGCACTTAACTCATGTTATTACAAATGTCACTAGCATTCCTTTGCTTCTAGCCACCTCAATTCAAAATAAGCTAATCTGAATTTTTAAACAAGTTGCTGAAAATGGTTGCCGTTCATTACAATGCAGGCTTCAATTCAGTACGCATATTATTAAAAACATTTTGAAGCATATTCTCTGAAATTGAATTTATCGTTTCTTGAATATAATTTTTAGTACGATATTATTAATATAGGTTCTTTCTTCTATAGAAAACGCAATCATATTTATGAAACACACTATACACTGCAGTGTTTACTTCACTAAGACTTCAATGCAACAGCGGCCGTAAGTTTGTGTGTCTGACGGGAGCAAGGACATTAGTGAAGGGGTGAGAGTGAAGTACATTCAGAAATGCAGGTACAATAAAAATGCAAGTAAAAATAAAATGATGTCCCTGTACAATATTGCCTTACGAATATGTTTCAAATTTAATTTTAATTATTTAAAGAATTAGCGTTTCTTTACAATGATGATGATGTGAAATTTTTACTGTCTGTCAAGTGTTCCAAATCATCATTGATTAATTCCAGAACGCTTAAAACAGTGTCCATTTTTAGTCTAAATCTTGCTACAAATCATTCGTCATACACATTTCATACATCAGGTCTATTATGCCTTCTTTTCTTTTGTTTCCGGGTTCTCAAAATATATTATAGTAATTCACAATCAGTATCAGAGATTCATGTCTAATGCTGCTGCGATTTTATAATTTATTCACTTTAAGGCCAGTTGTAATCGCAGAATAAATCTTGGAATAGCAATTCGTGAAATAGCTAACTATAGAATAAACGGAGTACCGTGATATGACGCTCGTTTATTCCAGGTTATCTATTCCAAGTCAGCAAAATTGGAACAGAGGTTGGCAATACTGAGATGGTGTTTTGTTTATATAAAGTGTATTCACAATACCAGTATTTTTTGTTAATATTTCTCAACATATTATTACTATTCTGTCTACAGAGTTTATTACAAATAAATAAATAAATCGAAATGAATTAGAAATCAAAACTATAAGATAGAAAATGCATTAAGCTAGTTGAGATAATGAATCGTTATAAGAACATGAAAAGGCAAGAATGGGAGTCTAAAATTAGGTTATACATCCAGACTACTACCTACAGAAATGCAGACGTAATACTGATATTATATAATATTGTCTCATGAATTTGCTTAAAATTTGATATTAATTATAAAAAGTACTATTTCTGTACAAAGATGATAACGAAAACTATTTTTACCTGTCTGTTATGTGTTTCAAATCATTTATTCCAGCACTCTTAAAATGGTGTCTTTTTCAGTTCGAATCTTGCCAGATATTCTTTATCGTCGTACTCATTTCACAGATCAGGTCTATGGGTATTGCACCTTATTTTCTTTTCTTTGCATATTCTCAAAAATACATTATTATAGTAATTCATCAACACTATCAGAAAGATTCATGTCAAATGTTGCTGTCATTTTATAATTTATTCTCTAGATAAGGATTTAACAGCGTCTGAAAGCATGGAATAGCTTATTCGTAAGATATGCTCCGGATAATGTACTATTCCGAGTTCGTAAAGCACATTTCTAGCGTAACCATGGAATTAATTTTAACAGGACTTTATTCATGGAATTAATTTTAACAGGACTTTATTCATGGAATTAATTTTAACAGGACTTTATTCTGTGTTCGTACAACTGGGCCTAACATGGAATAGCTTATTCGGAAGATATCCTTCGGATAGTGCACTATTCCGAGTTTGTTAAATAGTAATACGTTATTTGACGTTTTCATGTTCGAGGAAAAGATTGAAAAAGCGAAACGTAGTTGAGCCTTTTTAATTTCCGAGAACATGAAAACAAACATACCGCTCGTGTATCGTACATTATTTTGTGCGAAGATCGTTTATTACATACCTGAAAGACGAATTTCTAATTAGTTGCAATGAAATCTCCATGTTGGTTTCTGTTTAATGACGGCAACTTCGGAAAACCAAAATATCTTTCTTCAACATTGTTGCTATAAAATGTTTTCTGTGTTTACTATACTCCAGTCTATAAATGCGTACTTAAAACAAACGGTGGTTATGTAATGATTTATTTTTAATTTTAATATTTTAACAATATTATTTATATAACATATTGCAGTAATAACATCGGCATCTGGAATCTTGTTGATATTTTCAGGATTCCTTAATGTTACTTGTATCAGGAATGCAATAAGTTTCGTGGAGTAGTAGACTTTACTTAATTTTTGAAAATATTTAAAAACAATAATTAACATTGCAATTTAGGTGAAATTGCAGTGGTAAGTTTCAATTTATAATTATAGCTATGTTAAACGTCTCTAAAAATAATATGTTAAAAGCCTAAAGCAGTAAAATGAATGTCGCGCTTAAGCAGTAAGAAGAGGGAAATTGTTATGTGAGTTACGTTGGGAATACTGAATGTGGTATTTCACACTTACCGCGTATTGGTTCTGTGCGGAAAACAAGCAAATACGCACGATCTCGCACAAAACATTTCTCGCGTAACCATGGAGTTAATTTTATCATGACTTTATTCCGTGTTCATAGAACTGAACTTAACTCAGATTGTGAAACAGAAGTTTATAATTTCACAAACAAAATTTATAATTTACAAGAGTTTTAATATTGTGAAATAGGTCGAGGTCAAATTGTCAAATACAAAAATATCTTTTAAAAACAGCTGCGAGGCAGGCAGGAGTTTTGTTGGATGACACAAAATCCTTTCTGAGGAAACAAAATTTATTGTACCCGCTATTAATGTCAGAGGACAGAACAGGAGTTGTTTTCTTGTAGAATAACAGATCACACAAATCTAAGTAAAAGAAGATAATAAAACTGTCAGAGCAAGATAAGCTCCGGGATAATGCGGCGAATGATGAAACATGCACTGTGAGTCCACTGAATGGAATCCACACTTATCTGTACAAGAAGTCGTGCCGCTACCGTTCAACTGCATCGGATGACGTTCTCTGTGAACTGCCCGCCACAGGGTGTATCCAAATACATTCACCTAAGGTTCCAGTAGATGCCTATCAGAGGTGGCTCCTTTTAATTGTTTTACCTACGTTCTCAATCTATCGGACCTCTGTGGCGGCTGCATAGTCTAGACTAGTGGTATTACTACGCAGTACCTTTTTTCTAAGAATTATTTTTAATTGTTAAAGTCATATGAACGTGGAAAAACTGCGATTACCCCTATATCATCACTGCCAGTAAAGAAGTTATTCAAGTGACACGCGTTTGTTTTAATTTTATGTGCGCATGCTGTAAGCATGGTTATTGTCAGTTATTGTACAATTTGTAGTTTTAATTACGTTTTTTTTAATCTAGTGTGCAGTCATACATAATCTGTGCAGTAATGAAACAAATAAGTGTAGTAATAAAACAAATTGAGTGCAGTAATAAAAACAATAAGTGCAGTAATTAAACCGATAAGTGCAGTAATAAAACGGATAAGTGCAGTAATAAAACCGATAAGTGCAGTAATAAAACGGATAAGTGCAGTAAAAAATATAGTGCAGAAAATAAAACGAATAAGTGCAGTAATAAAACCGATAAGTTCAGTAATAAAACAATAACTGTGCAGTAATAAAACGATAAGTGCAGTAATAAAACCGATAAGTGCAGTAATAAAACGGATAAGTGCAGTAAAAAAACAATAAGTGCAGAAAATTTTGTGCAAAAACGAATAAGTGCAGTAATAAAACGGATAAATTCAGTAATAAAACAAATAAGTGCAGTAATTAAACGGATAAGTGCAGTAATAAAACCGATAAGTGCAGTAATAAAACGGATAAGTGCAGTAATAAAACCGATAAGTGCAGTAATAAAACGGATAAGTGCAGTAAAAAAATATAAGTGCAGAAAATAAAACGAATAAGTGCAGTAATAAAACCGATAAGTTCAGTAATAAAACAAATAAGTGCAGTAATAAAACGATAAGTGCAGTAATAAAACCGATAAGTGCAGAAATAAAACGATAAGTGCAGTAATTAAACCGATAATTGCGGTAATTAAACATAATTTTGTGCGGTAATTAAACCGATAATTGCGGTAATTAAACCGATAAGTGCAGTAATAAAACCGATAAGTGCGTAATTAAACCGATAAGTGCAATTAAACCGTAATTAAACCGATAAGTGCAGTAATTAAACCGATAAGTGCAGTAATAAAACCGATAAGTGCAGTAATAAAACCGATAAGTGCAGTAATAAAACAAATTTTGTGCAGTAATTAAACCGATAAGTGCAGTAATTAAACCGATAAGTGTGTTAATTAAACGATAAGTGCAGTAATTAAACCGATAAGTGTGGTAATTAAACCGATAAGTGCAGTAATTAAACAAATAAGTGCAGTAATTAAACCGATAAGTGCAGTAATTAAACCGATAAGTGCAGTAATTAAACCGATAAGTGCAGTAATTAAACCGATAAGTGCGGTAATTAAACCGATAAGTGCGGTAATTAAACCGATAAGTGCAGTAATTAAACCGATAAGTGCAGTAATTAAACCGATAAGTGCAGTAATAAAACCGATAAGTGGAGTAATAAAACAAATTTTGTGCAGTAATTAAACCGATAAGTGCAGTAATTAAACCGATAAGTGAGGTAATTAAACCGATAAGTGCAGTAATTAAACTGATAAGTGTGGTAATTAAACCGATAAGTGCAGTAATTAAACCGATAAGTGCAGTAATTAAACCGATAAGTGCAGTAATTAAACCGATAAGTGCAGTAATTAAACCGATAAGTGCAGTAATAAAACAAATTTTGTGCAGTATTTAAACCGATAAGTGCGGTAATTAAACCGATAAGTGCGGTAATTAAACCGATAAGTGCGGTAATTAAACCGATAAGTGCGGTAATTAAACCGATAAGTGCGGTAATTAAACCGATAAGTGCGGTAATTAAACCGATAAGTGCGGTAATTAAACCAATAAGTGTAGTAATAAAACAAATTTTGTGCAATAATTAAACCGATAAGTACAACAATAATCAAATTTTTTGTGCAATAATAAAACATTTTGTGCAGTAATTAAACCGATAAGTGCAGTAATTAAACCGATAAGTGTGGTAATTAAACCGATAAGTGCAGTAATTAAACCGATAAGTGTGGTAATTAAACCGATAAGTTCAGTAATTAAACCGATAAGTGTAGTAATTAAACCGATAAGTGCAGTAATTAAACCGATAAGTGTGGTAATTAAACCGATAAGTGAGGTAATTAAACCGATAAGTGCGGTAATTAAACCGATAAGTGAGGTAATTAAACCGATAAGTGCAGTAATTAAACTGATAAGTGCGGTAGTTAAATCGATAAGTGCAGTAATTAAACCAATAAGTGTAGTAATAAAACAAATTTTGTGCAATAATTAAACCGATAAGTACAGCAATAATCAAATTTTTTTGTGCAATAATAAAACATTTTGTGCAGTAATTAAACCGATAAGTGCAGTAATGAACAAATTTAGTAACTGTTTTTAATTCAGATTATGTTAATTCATTAATTACATTATACAGTAGGTTTATAGCTAAGGTAATAAAGGCAGTTAATTCTTTCTAATGTTTTGTTATTAACGCACATTATAATTTTGTGATGTTTTAATAAGATTGTTGGCTAATTCAGTATAAATTGTTGGCTAATTCAGTATAAACTCAATTGAAAACGTGAGATGCGTTAAATTTTAGTTCAGTTGTGTATGTTGAAATTGTTATAAATAGCTTAAAATTAAACTTTTTACAAGGGAAGTATCACACCCCACATGCCGAAACTTATCTCGAAACTTTGGTGACATAACCGATGTACTATGAGAAGGCCACGTGAAAATATTAGTTGCCTCTTTCCACTGCAAGGCCCCGAAATAAACCCCGAATTTTGCATGTAAGTAATAGGGAAGTGGATACTAGCCGCTACTAGTTGGAATGGACAGCCCTTCCTGTGTGCAAGCCAGTGGAACAATCAGCAGCGAACAGACGTACGTGAGTCAAGGTCAGTAATACAAGCGGACGGCTACAGGGTTATAGGTCTCGCAAGGACGGAATACCGACGGAAGGAATGTCAATCAAACACTGCGATAAGGAAGAGCGGGCGACAGGAAAGGTCACGAAATAACTTTAATGATATTCAATCGATACTAGTCACTTCTGTCTCTTCTTTATACGAGGGGGATCCAGGAAATAACGACCGTTTTGTTGTAATAATTAAAAAAATATATATTTATTTGAAAAAACAAAGTCTGTTACATAACTGAAGCTTCCTTCACTTCTCTACATAATCACCACCTACATTTAAACATTTGTCGTATCTGTTCACTAGCTTTAGAATTCCCGTGTTATACTCCTCTGCCGCCAGTTCATTAAGCCAGGTGTTCACTGTCTTCTTCAACTCTTCATCACTTCCAAAACGCGTACCACCCAGAAAGTCTTTCAGCTTAGTGAAAAGGTGAAAATCACTCGGAGCAAGGTCTGGACTATAGGACGGATGATCAAAGATTTCCCAACCGAATTGATCCAGCAATTCTCGAGTTGAAGCAGCAGTGTGCGGGCGGGCACAGATTGTGTGGTAGCCAAGATGTTGCGACACAATTTCACCAAGCAAAGAACGAGAAATGTCAGGAAAGGCAATATGCAATTCGTCGAGTGATGTGCAAGATTCTGTCGTTCACTTTAGTCTTCAGGTCTTCTGTGATGAGTGATGGGCGTCCGGGTCGAGTTTCATCGTGGACATTTGTTCGCCCATTGTTGAACATTTCGCACCATTTTCTCACATTTCTTTCATTCATTACAGTATCACCATACACTTCTTTCAATTGCCGGTAAATTTCTGCAGGTTTCAAATGTCGGGCATTCAAAAATCGAATCACACTTCTCACCTCACAGTCGGCGGGATTATCAATCACGTCGTTCATTTTGAAGTAACACAAAATGCACAATGGCGACTTGTTGCAACCTGTACTCACAACATTATGAGAACACATGTTAAGGAAGCCAGTTGACCTTCAAACAAGGAAGGGGAGTCAGCTGCGCGGCGGGTATGCGCGAACGGTCGTTATTTCCTGGATCCCCCTCGTACTTCATTGAGAAGATGGGACGCGAGAGAGTTTACTCCATTTCACACACGCACTCCACTCCGCTCGCCAGTGAGGCAGGGATGTCCAGCTGCGCCGCGTTATCGTCTGGCCACAGAAGGATTCCAGCTTCGATTTCGGGGCCTTGCAGTGGAAACAGCCAGCTAATGTTTTGCACGTGATCTTCTCGTAGCACATCGGTTATGTCACCAAAGTTTCGAGGTAAGTTCGGCATGTGGGGTGTGATACTTCCCTGTTAGTTCAGATACGCATGAAGTTCCACAGTTCGGAGGGGAGTAGGCTAATTCAGGCTTGAAAAGAAGACATGACCTGAAGTAATTAATGTTTTCTTTTGTGTTTGCAATAATAATTTTTCTTTTCTTTACAGGTAAACCCATATTTTGATGTGTTATTCGGAGACATTTTCACGTGAAGGTATGTAGGATGACTTTTCTTGTTTTCCATTTTTTTCTGTTTGTACTAGTAATGGATCTTTGAGGTCTTCGAAGCCAGGTTAAGGACATATGGACGTAAACATATTATTTACATTTGCACTTATTTACATTTTAAAATTACTTTAATTCAGTTGCAAACCTGAGTTAACAGTGTACCATTTTCTACCTCACAACAGTTGCTCAAAATGGCGGTCACCAGTCCCAATTCAAGCATGATATCGGCATATACGAGATTCTGCCGAACTCTTTCAAATATCTGTGGTTTGTTTTTAGTCACATCACATGCGGCTACAATCCTGGCATCTACTAATTCCAAGTCCATGTGCACTAAGTTCTTAAAAACAAGAGATTTTAGATATCATCACAGAGTATAATCGAGTGGATTCGTGCCGGGTGATCTGGCAAGGTATAAGAATGGGGCTTTCCCTTCCAATCCAGGAAATATGTCTTCCAGATGGTTGCGGACATCTACACTGAAATCAGCCGGTGTTCCGTAGTGCTGTAGCTGCATCCTCTAACGGACAGCAAAGGATACGTCCTTCAACAACTCAGGCAAAACTCTTTACATGAACCGCAACTAGTGGTGGACAGGTTCAGGTAGACAGGTAGAAGATATGACCCGTTGAGGTGTTCTTGTAATCTACATTTCCAACTCAGATATTGATCGTCCTAATCTGGCTTTACAGACCCCAAGTTTCATATCTCAAAATGTTCAGTAGAACATCTTCTTTAATTTTTGCACCCTTTTATTGAATCACCCGGTATAGCCATGATTGTGAGATTCCGAATGATCTTTTTCTTCTAGATATCTTGACTCAACTATGTAGTACCTTTTTCGACTCAGTCATGTTAGCTCAAAGTTCGGTAAAGTCCCGCTAGAGCGCTCTTTCACCGCCCAGAGTTACGCCGCCTCGAACTAATGCCCTCTGTACCCCATTCACAAAACTAAATCACGCCGCACCGTGTTATGTAGATACTATTGAGACGCTGATGATTAGGGAGCGGATTTTTATGTGCTAAAAATGTATATATATATATATATTTATGTGCTAAAAAGTACGAAAATATTTGCCAAAAATATAAAAATAAATATTTTTTTTAAATATGACAAAAATATCTTACTTAGCTTGGAAAAAAAAAATGTTACTAGGTACTCACCAACCACACTTGAGTGCTAGTAGTTGGCCGAGAATTACAGTGAACAACAAAGGTCATCTCCAAATTCTCCATCACAAATGCATGCCGATTATTTCTGAACAACGACTTATACTGTGAAAACGATCACAGGACGTCAGACGTGCATATTTAAAGAGAGGACTGTCACAAACACAAACACCGTCAATTTCATCTACAGGCACACCCTCCAATACTTGAGCAACTTTACACATTTTTTCTATATCCACTGTTTTTCCCAAACACATTCTGGATTTTGTCCCTTAGTACTTGTACTTCTGAACCTGGTAGCGAGTCTGGTTTAATTTCCACGGCGCGCACTTCCCTGTTTCAGACAACAGATTTTTGGATGTTTCGATTTTTTTTTATGGTGTCACACAAAAAGCTTAGATTTTCTAATAGGAAAGTCAAATCGTTCCTTAAACAACCATCTTACAGTATATCTTGAAGGATATCGATTGACAAAGCCCGATAACAAGGAATCACAACAAGATATATTGCCTTACTTGATGGACATGAGCGAGAGGCGAGAGATTTGTTTAATTAAATAATGTTCATACCCGAGCTCTTATCTGTTGTGTTTCACAAACAAAGCGTGGAATGAAATCATCTTCAGCAACAATAAACATTCCTAATTGTTATTTGTCCATGTTAATTTATTCTCTAATAATAACACTGATATGCTGCCTAGCTGTTCTCAGAACTTGAGGCGATACTATTACTAAAATGGATCACGGATACACCACACAGCGATTAGAAACACGAAGCAACCAAGAATTCTTAAAAAAGATAACGTACTTCTGAGTGACATAATTGATTTAGTTTTAAAATGTTTAAAAGTTCTTGTAAAAATTATTTAAGTAAAAAAACTCCAAGATTTATGTGTTTATAATAGATTTCCTGAAAATATGTATTTACATAATTTTTTTGTGAAAATATGTGTTTTTATTTGAAATAAAATTCGGGTTTTAAACTTGAAACTTCATGTTCGGAATTTTTAACTTTGTTAATTGTGTTTTATCACATGCAAAAATAATATTTAATTACATAGGAATCCGCTCCTTACTGATGATATTTCAAATATTGAAATAGTATGTCGGTGAAATGATGAAGCGAAACTGGAAAACCCCGAGAAAATCCTTCAGGAACCTTTAGGTTTGTCCGTCACAAATATGACTCAGCCATTGCCCGGACGTAAACCCGGGTCCGCAGCCATCGTAAGCCTGTGGTATAACAATTGAATTACCAAAAGATTCAGATTTCTTTCCAACATCTTAGATCTTTCTGGATGCTACATTCCTACAGAACGACTTTACTCGACCTGAAATTTGTTGACTTCTTTTGTGTATAGGGAATATAATACTTAACTTACTTATGGTATTTAAGGACCCCGTAGATATTGGTCCCTATCCTGAGCAAGATTAATCCAGTCTCTATCATCATATCCCACCTCCCTCATATCCATTTTAATATTATCTTCCCATCTACGTCTCGGCCTCCCCAAAGGTCTTTTTCCCTCCGGCCTTCCAACTAACATTCTATATGCATTTCTGGATTCACCCATACGTGCTACATGCCCTGCCCATCTCAAACGTCTGGATTTAATGTTCCTAATTATGTCAGGTGAAGAATACAATGCGTGCAGTTCTGTGTTATGTAACTTTCTCCATTCTCCTGTAACTTCATTCCTCTTAGCCCCAAATATTTTCCTAGGCACCTTATTCTCAAACACCCTTAACTACACAAATTTTAGGAATAATAAATAGTACATTAAAAGCTAAATTAGTACAAAAATCCACAAGAATAAAAATATATAATACTCTAGCATTACCCTCCCTTTTATACGGAAGTGAGATTTGGACATTAAGGAAAAGAGATATGAGCAGAATCAAAGCAACGGAAATGAAATTTCTCAGACGGACAGCAGGATATACTCTTTTAGATAGAAAAAGTAATGAAGAAATATTGGAACAATTATAAGTAGAGTCAGTAGAAGAAAAAATAAACAGATACAAACTAAATTGACTACACCATGTAAAAGGAATGGACAATTCAAGAATCCCCAAAATGATGATGCAATATCAACCCAGAGGACATCGACGGTTGGGAAGACCCTTTATAAGACTGCTGGAAGGGGCCGAAACATGTCTACACAGGCCTAATAATTCGAGACGGATGATAATAATAATAATAATAATAATAATAATAATATTGGGCATTGTTTCTGTTTGCTTCCGTTATCATGTTGTTTACACTCTCAACAGCTTTATCTCGCTCTCTGGTTTCCTGGCAGTTGAACACTTGTCGGATAATGAGTGATATTCCAAGAATGGACGGACTCGGTTCCCAGAACATTCCTTTGTTTTCGTCCTGTGCGATTAACCGCGAGATACGTGTATCGTTAATGCATCGTAATTAGGTGAAGATTGTGCAAGTGGTCGTTTTCCTGGTAAGTTATAATCTAGAAAAAAAAAAAAAAGTGGACGTTGCATCAATACTCACGGAATTCGTAGGTTGGATGTGGACACCGTGGTGGGAATATAAGATGATGTTAGTTACGGCCATAGCCGGAGATAAAACGATTTCCTTGATGGGGGAGCACAATACGATGCGTCCACACCTGTGAAGTAACGGTTAGCACGTCTGGCCGGGTTCGATTCCCGGTCGGGGCAAGTTACCTGGTTGAAGGTTTTTCCCGGGGTTTTCCCTCAACCCAAATATGAGCAAATGCTGGGTAACTTTAAGTGTTGGACCCCGGACTCATTTCATAGGCATTATCACCTTCATCTCATTGAGACGCTAAATAACGTAAGATGTTGATAAAGTGTCGTAAAATAACCTACCAAAATAAAAAAATAAATATATACGGTACGATGCTCTTTTTTTCTTCTTCTTCTTCTTTGACTGAGGATCGGCCCGAAGGCTTGCACTCCAGCCT